>OY856186.1:243358155-243401639 GCA_963693315.1 Diogma glabrata
CTGTAGAGTTTAGGAGAATCAAATAAATCATTTTTGTATTTACAAAATATTTGAAAAGCTATTACTTAAATAAGTTACTGTACATGCTTTTAAAGTAGTTAAACTTTTAAACGGATGTGTCAATCGGCATTGGATCCAAATTGTCGGTCAGGCATCCGGACCTGGCATATTGTTAAATTATTTCAGGAGGATATATAAACTGAGCTTTCTGTGGAAAATGTGACATGTGTAATAATAATCAACCCATATTTTAAAGAAAATGAATACAAAATTATTAATAACACATACTTTAAACTTCACGTGAACAGTATCTACCCGGGTAGA
The DNA here is from genome assembly GCA_963693315.1 of Diogma glabrata. Classification (NCBI taxonomy): domain Eukaryota; kingdom Metazoa; phylum Arthropoda; class Insecta; order Diptera; family Cylindrotomidae; genus Diogma; species Diogma glabrata. The sequence continues at coordinate 243,358,480 of OY856186.1, forward strand.
TATCACGGTTTTTGTAATTCAATAACTTTATGAGTTTTTAACCAATCATCATGCCTGTTCAGCTATGTGACTAATTTTTAAATTGATTTCACAAAATCTGAGAAAAATATATTTTGGACTTCCTTTTAACACTTTTTTTGGATTTTTATGGTTTTTTACGCAAGAAAACAATATCTACCTAGATAATTTTTCCTTGGGTTTTATATGAACATTTTTACTGGTCAATGTGAAAAACAAGTAACTTTATTTTTAAATATATGCTTTTATTGTATGCTTACACAAAAGCAAAATGATATTATGATATTAATACACGTTTGATATTATTACACGTTTGTTGATATTATGCAAGTTGATATTACGTAAGAAAACAATATCTACCCGGGTAGATATTTTTTTCCGTTTTTCTTATATGAAAATTTTTACTGGTCAATGTGAAAAACAAGTAACTTTATTTTTAAATATATGCTTTTATTGTATGCTTACACGTAAGTAAAATAAATACACAGTTACGTTTGTTGATATAATGATTTATGTAATATCTACCGGGGTAGATATTGTTCATATCAGTCGCTAAAAATTGCCGTTCACGCGAAGGTTAAGCAATACAATCCGATAAGTTCAAAGAAAGGACAACAAGAATAGATATGGGTCCTTTTTTATTTAAAATTGATTGGAATATCTTTATTTTAAGCTGGGAATAATTTAAGGTAAGCTTTACGGCTTAAAGCCTAAACTTTCTTGACTAAACATAAAACACGTACATATATTAAAATGTTTAAATGCATTTTTTCTAATACAATTAAGTTTTTGTAGATTTGTTTGTTTGACGTTATATAACTGTTACGAATAATAGTATATTCTTCAACACTGCCAAAAACATAATATCAGCTAGTAGATGACTATACTTTTTCTGATAACTACTATTATTAAATATTTTCATTTATTTTCACAATTTGCACTTTAAAACTTTTACTGTTTTATAAATTAAAATCTTGAATAAATATTTATAAATTATAAATTTAGTACTAGTAGTAAATAGATGACGCGGATTATTCAGCCAAATTCTATGTCAGAAACAAAATCAAATTTAAGAACTAATATTAAATAAAACCAATAATATTAGGTTTGTTATGTCGATAGTTTAATCAAATAATAGTTTTTTATTTTTCATTAGAATGTTATTTTTCATAACCAGCTTCGATTTGAATAATGTTATGAACGTCATATCACATCATAAATGCCGGTTGTTATTTAGCCATAACGGCCCTCATAACGGCCCGTTGCTATGTAAACATTTTCATAGCAACGTATTTGAAGGGACACCAAAATAACTATTACAATAAATTATTTTAAATTATTTTATTTAAAATTAGTTTATATAAATATTAAAGTTGCAATAATTAAAATTATTGTCAGAAAATGTATGGGTTTGCAGATCTGGAGTGTTCAAATTTGTGTGTTCCACTGAAATCACTTGATCGCTTGTATTTGTCGCGGTATAGTTTGTTGGTGGCTCTGCTAGTTCCAACGCATCCATTAAAAACTTAGAAGCCTTATTTTTGGTAACAACACTATCTTCTACATACGCTAATGCCACTGAGGAGCTCTTCCACTTCCCATGCATCTTCAACGTTTCGAAAGATGCCCCTGCTCCAACCAATAGAGTGGCCGATGTTCTTCTTAGGCAATGTCCAGTATATCCTTTCCAATATTTTAATTTCAAAAACTTTGCCACAGTTGCTGGAACATTGCCTAAGGTGTTTTTTCTCACGGGCTGTTCAGTACATTTTCCGTTCTTATAATTTAGAAAAAAACGTTTGGAACCCTTTTCTTCGCTTATAGACATATATTTTTTGATTATTTGTAAGGCCCTGATTTTATCGTCGTCTATAATACTAAACTCTGACGAGGGGCCAGTTTTAGTGGAAGGTACTTTAACAACTACACAGGAACCCTTGTCTTCAATGTCGTCTATTGATATCTTCGTCAACTCATCCCAAGGCCCCAAACACACCCATTAAAATAACTACTTTGTGCAGAAGGCAATCACTACCAGGGGCATCTTGAATGGAACATTGGATATGATCCGGCTCTAACACTTTGAATTTTTTTGTTACGTAATTTTTCGACTTCGTTTTGAGAAAGGCAATGAGGCGGCTGAATTTTGTAAGATCGACATTGGTATTAACTAATAAAGTGGTTTTCAGCATCGAGAATTTCTCCAGAGTGAATTAGGGGCAAACTTTTCAGACTAAAAATAAAAAAAGGAATATAAATACGGCTTACAGTGCAATATATAACGACTTTAAAGGACATGCCAATTCTTAGAAGTACGCCAACATGACGGTCTCATCTATAGCTGCAATATTATTCCGGGTCTTCCATTCTATAATTAGCCCGTAATTATAATTCCTGGTCGTAACGGACCTTGGATTTGATAAACAGTAAGTTGGCAATGGCGTTAGCTGCATTTTGTGAGACAAGATCTGGTAAATCCATATTTTCTTAAGTTTTCGTATATTTTTTTTAATATTATATGACAGGAACCAATTTTAGTTTTATTAAAACAAATCGTTTTATTAAAACGATTAAAGCTGGTCGAAAATTTAAAGACTACTTAGCAACTACTTATAAATAAATATATGTACATTTAGAGAGAAATCAAAATATTTTTTCATAGCAACCTATTTGAAGGGAAACCAAAATTAAACCTTTTTTCCTACTCCTATCACAGTAAATTATAAATTACATCACACTATCCATGACATGTAAATTGATTATTTCAAATAGCGTGCGGTAAGTAAAAAAAAGCGTGCGGTAATGGATTTTCATATATATATTACCGCACGCTTTTAATAAAAAGAAAAATTTTTATTTAAAGAAAAATTTGATTTTTAAAAATTAAATATTTCAATTCATTTTGTCATAGAATAATGCAAAGCCTACCACAATTTGTAAACTATTTGCATTTAATTTATAACTAGTAGTTCATTTTTTCAAGTAATTATATGCGTTTGGGCATTAAAATAAAGTCGTAGGAAAAGTATATAACAAATCTCGAGTTGTAAAGCATATTCCATGCTCGTGAAGATACTGCACTCGACGCTACGCGTCTCGTGCGCAAAATTTTCCCTCGCATGTAAAATGCTATTTACAACTCTAGATATGTAATATACTATTTCAATAACTATTAATTGCTCTAATTTAATATTAATACATTTAATGAAAAATATATCGTTGTATGCACCACTGTCGTTATCAGATTTTAACGGCCTTCAGGCGATATGAATCCCTCGGGCCAGAGGCCCTCGGGCTGGTCATATCGCCTTCGGGTCGTTAAAATCCTTATAACAACCTTGGTACGTAAATAACTATTACTATTGACTTACGAGAGTAATTTAAATTTATTGAGTTATTTCTAGTGATTATTTACATAAGTCAAATATTTTATAAAGGACAATCAATATTTTCTAAGAACATGAAGAAATATTTAAGGTATGTAATTATTCTCAAAGTATATTATTAAAATTTGCTTACAAACTTTTTGCAATTGACAAATTTGTTTTTCATTGATGTAATTTAAAAAAACTATGTTTGCTTAGATCAAAATCCAAAATGTCCTTTTTTCTGTAAGTTGAACATAGCCATATTATTATTTTTTCGTGGTAGAGTTTTCTTTTACGATTTTAATCGTTATAATTGTACAATCTTAAATCAAATGAAAACGTAACGCACGTTCATGGGAAGAAATTTCGGTATTTCAGAGATTTAAACAAACAAACAAAAATCCAATTTGACAGATGTGCAACAAAAACTTGGTTATGGTGATTCGATTGACAAGGGTGTACACTTAGTATAATTTATAGATTTTTTCTTCAAGCCAACATTTTTTAAGTGATCTAATTATAGTACCAACATATTACCCAAAATAGTTTTGTCTTATCCTGTGATTTATGTCATATTTTCGCATTTTTAAGGTTATGTTGTAATATACTATTATTTCGAAATAGTTTACGTTACATTGGTTTTACTCTACACTATAAAATTCTGTGTACGCGCTTAAAGAAGTTTCTAATTTTATATGTGTACATTATTTTTATTTGCAAGTCTTAATAGATGCCTGACAATCACGGTTCATTGCAGATTGACTGATACCTTCTATTGATCGTTAACCTTTGAACCTTTAAGCTTTGACCTTTAACCTTTAACCTTTTGCCTTTGACCTTAAAGTTGGAACTTATTCCTTTGACATTTGACCTTTAACTTTTGGCCTTTGAACTTTTGACCTTTAAACCTTTGACCTCTGACTTTGATCTTTGACCTTTGACAAAAGGTCAATGACTTCCGCGTGACCTTGGACTCAGGGAGATTTTTTGTTGGTAACCTTGTACTCAGAGAGATTTTTTATTTTACCTTGGACTAGGGTGGGATGCCAACTACTCCCTTGCGCTCCAAATATATTAAGAAATAAATCACTATAGGGTTGTACTTTAAAGTAATAAACACAGATATAAAATAGTTAAATTATCTAAATAAAATTCTCAAAGGAAACGAGAGGCATAACATAGACGCAAGTTTTGGTGTGATTTGTTTTTCGCTGATCAGGAGAAGAATTAATAACCAGACTAAGATCAAGTTCAAGTGGCAGTCACTATAAAAGGAAATGTTACGATTGCAAAATTTATGCTGAATAGTTTTGTTGCGATTACATCTCTCTTCTTCTTATCCATAAAAGATGGAATATGCTGGCTTATTACAAATCGATTAATCCTGCCTAAAACTGAGCCTGGGGTCACGTGAGATGATGATGAAGTGGTGAGGAATGAACGCAAAGCATTTAAGCCGTTGAGCTCAAGCAAATTCTAGAAACCTCCTCTCATTTGTGCATATAAAAAAGCAAGAAATATCAATAAATACAAAACAGACTTGGAGACAAAGACGAATTTTTCAAAAAGAAAACAAACAAATTCGAAGTCAAATTGTTAAATGTAGAATTAACTTGTTTATATAATAACTTGATAACTATAAATAATACTATCTCTTTCATCAGTTTCTGTTCTATACTTCATCTGTTGTTTCTTCATCACCATAATTGCAAAGTACAGCATATTTTTGTATTATAATATAGATTAACTACAAATTTGAAGAAATTGTCAAAACGTGGACTCGGCATGTCCATTATGTGAGTACCCTACCCCAGAGATTAAAAAAATTTCTGACCGGCTACCGACAACAACACGTACAATCCGTAATTCTAATGGCCTAATAGGTCCGAATGGGCGATGGGTTCGAAAAGTGTACCGGAAGTGTGTCAAAAAAATTTTTAAGTTTATTAAGTGTGTCAAAAATAGCAAAAATTCGTATTTTGCCTTAAAAACGTTATTTTCAGTGATAATGAGTAGTATCTTTGAAGCTGGAGAAATCTTGATGATCGGCATCTATATGTGAGGCCAAAACCTTGATTACTGTGTTATAAGTATGTCAAAAAATGCCGATAAGTGTATCAAAAGAATGATTTTCATATGTTTTACTTCCCAATTTTTTTGAGAAACATATTATGGGAAACGACTAGAAAGCTATAAAACATATAAGTAATTATTTGGATGACATGAAATGTAATTGAACATTAAATTTGACATGAAGTGTGTCAAAAAAATAGTTAAATGTGTCAAAACAAGAAAGTTTGCATATTTGTTGCTTATAAAATTTTTCATTTTAAGAGATAACGAGTAGTAACAATGTGGAGAAATGTGTGTCAAAAAATACGTGAAAAAAGTTTAAATTTTGGATTTTGTTATAAGTTTTGCAATATTTTTAGAATTTTGGAAAAAGTTTGAATTTTTGATTTTGTTATAATTTTTGCAATTATTTTGGCATTTTGAAAAAAATTTCAATTTTTAATTTTGTAATGATTTTTGGAATATTATTTTGAAAAAGTTATTTTTTGATTTTATTATTTTTTTTGAAATTTTGAAAAAAATTTGTATTCTTGATATTGTTATAATTTTTGCATTCTTAGAATTTTGAAAAATGTTTGGATTTTTGATTTTGTTATAATTTTATTTTTCTCTTGTATAATTTTTTGGAATTTTGGAGAAAGATGGAATTTTTCATTTTATTATAACATTTGAAATCTTGGAAAAAGTTTGAGTTTTTGATTTTGTTATAAGTATAATTTTTAAATCAGTTCAATCAGACCCATAATTTTGAAAAAAATAAAATTAGTTATTTGTATGACATCTTTTCACTAAATTATGTTAATTTATGATCTGTTGTAATTTTCCGGCAATGTATTGATGTTTCGTGTTAGTTTTGTAATAAACTTCTAAACAGAGATAAAATACTTGTACTTTTACAAAGACTTTTATGTTTATATACATTGCTGCCCAAAACTAAAAACAATGTCCTCATAAAAAACTTTCATCGAAAACTATATAAAAACCCTTAGCACAGACCGAAGTAATGATACCCCAAAGCTTTAAGATTTCAACCCCTTCATATTTTTTCATTATAAGTTTATCAAATTTCCTGTCTCTAGGAATTTTTTTAAATATGAAGAACAATGAATGTCGAAGCGTGGGGGAGGGGGGGAGGTTGGTTTTTGTTCGACCAAGTTTTTGTTCGATTTTTTTGACAATAATTCAAAAACTGTGCTCCGCAAATTTCTCAAAATATTGTAATGTTTCTTAATTTTGGTGTTCTTCAAAATGAAAAAAAACCTGTTTTCGTTCTTTACCAATGCCATCCCCTAAACACACAGAAGTCAAATTATTTAAGACAATTCGCTATATTTTTCATTGAAAGTTTATCAAATCTACTGCCTGCATCAATTTTTTCAAATTTTCTTTCAATCAACTTCGAAACGTAGGACATTTTTGTATAGGTCAACTTTTTGTTGCACTTTTTTTTACAATAATAAAAAAAAAAAACTTTAACATCCATTGCACCGTAACTACCGGCCAAGGATGATGCAAGAATATTGTTATTGTACAGCTAACTAAAGAATATAACCATAGGTGGAAACATGGTTGGAAAAAGAATACGGTTAGAGATGTTTTTTATTAGAATTATGAGTTTGATTTGACAAAGAGAATATTGGCACAGAAAAAATGATGAATTTTTCGAGGTGAATTTATGTGCTCCATATGTGCAAAAATAATGCTCCAATTAATCCTCTAAATCCAGGTGATCCTCATTCTCTTAAGTAATATTAATTCATAAAAAGTAAGGAAGATAATTCATATTAACGAGATGGTCTTTATGAAACTCTCTATTGACTTTGACAAAAATTTACAAGCATAAGCTGAAATCAAAAGCTGATCCGACAAACTATATTGCTATCATAAATGTTTACATTGGTATATTCGCCCGTTTTAGTTTGCGTTAGGAAATGATTAAAAATTGCAATTAAACGGGGTCAACGATGGATAGAAGGTGGCATGAACTTAAATTAAAATGCAGAATATGAAATAGATAAACTAAGAAAATTAAACCGTTCTAAAACTTTCTGTCTTTTAGTCCAAATCAATGAAAAAACCGGTGTCCATTTGATCTTAGATCGCAACAGCCACTTCCTTTATCCAAACATTTTCATACCAATAAAATCCGAAATTGAATATTAAAAAAAATAATTTAAGCGGATTGGTTTTTTCAGCGCGTTATCGAAAGTGCCTAACCTTTTTGTTTATCACAATAAAAATAATTATTAAAATTAATGTAATAATTATGAATTCAAAGTAAAAAAGTTTCTCTAGAACATAACTACATATTAAAATGCCGACAATAATGAGGACGAGCTATACGTAATTTAGCATATCGATACACCCATCTTACAAATTACCTCTTAATTTGGCCTGGCTACGATAACAGAACCATCTTTTTATCTAATTATATTTTATACTATCATTATCTTCTTCTTATTTTTTGATGTTTTCTAAATTAAATAATAACAATATTCTCAATGTATGTTTTTGTTGTTTAGCTTAATACTTTACTTTACTTGACTCGAAATTTCTATAAATAAATAATTGGTTTTATATTCAATTGCTTGTTTGATGATTAAGACAAACTAATTCAAACAAACATGTTTGCAATTTATGAATTTGGATTACTTTCTATCTTGTATTGAAAGTAAATATTATGTTAATTTATAATATTCTAGAAAATTTTAAATACTTACATTAAAATTTTATTTTCGTTTATTAATGTCAATATGTTTATTTTTCAATTTGGCAGAGATATATATTATAATATCGAGTATCGAATAAATTAAATATATTGGGTTTCCGCTAGTTTAGTTATAAAAATTGTTTTATTTATATTGTTTGTTTTATTAATTGTTTTTCAGATATATATGAACTTTGAATGTTTTAGACGTATGGTCCAGTCCATCAACGGAAAAAACGGCGAGACTGTATAATCTTACAAACAGTAGCGATTTGCACAAACATATGGATTTAGGTTCTATACTTACACTCTACTTCAAAGTTGTTCTTGTGTCGGGGGGTGCTTTCATCCTGGAGGTTAATACCACCCCTTCTCGGGGACGAAAAATTATTCATTAAAAATAAATAAATCAATCAAATGATTGATTGATTGCATTGTTTTTGTTTATATTACGTTAGAACTTTCATTTTTGAAGTTTGACGAATAAAAATCAACCTTCAACAAGCTATTACTCCGTTTGTATTGGGTCTACAGCACCATAAATCAACCAATTTATTGTTTTTATAAGCTTCAATTTTACTTGAAACAAATTTTCCCACAGAATCTTTACTTTTTGAAAACTGTCTAAAAACGTGTTTTTAGGGTTCCGTTTTTTATACGGAACACTATTGGTGAGAGTAAAACGAGTTTTTCACATTATATCGATTATCTCGTAAACTATAAATGCTATGGACTTGAAATTTGAGGTGCGTATAAAACTAATCTGTCCACATGAAATGACGAATACAAATAAAACTAAAGTGGTTTTCGTTTGGTTTACAGGGGTTCGATGTGAGACCTTTGAGAAAATAGATTTTTTTATAGATTCAAGTAGGGTATCATATGAAAGGGCTTCATTTCAGTATTCCTTAAAAATTTATCTTGGAATTTTACACCTCACCATTTTTTGTATAATTCTGAATAATGACGTTTTTTTCGTGTTTTCTTAACTCGATTAGCTCCGAACCTAACTGATCAAAAATTTTCAAATGTATTTGGAATGATAGAAAAATTAGTACAGTTTTAATAAAAAATATATAAAAGTGTTATATTCTCATAATTAGATTTATTAAGGGGGTGGAAATGAGGAGGGGTAAAAACACTATTTAAAATGTGGTCAAGTGGGGTGTCATTTGAAAGAGCACCTAATTTAGAAATCATTGCAATTTTTTTTAGAATTTTGCAATGCACAGTTTTTGAGTTATTGTCAAAAACATACCGTTCCCCCCCCCCCCTTCGTTTCGACACTGATTGACAGAAAAATTTGGAAAAATTCACAGAGTTAAGAAATTCGGTAAATTTTATATGAAAATTATACCGAAGTCTCAAATAATTATATTTCTGTGTGTTTAGGGGACCGGTGTAAAGAGGGTAAAAAAAAACTTTTTTGACCCAAGCGAGTGGGGTCATTTGAAAGAACACCTAATTTAAAATTCGTTGCAGTTTTTTTTAGAATTTTGCGGTGCACAGTTTTTGAGTTATGGACAAAAAAGTGCAAAATTCAAACCGTTCCCCCCCCCCCTTCGTTTCGACACTGATTGACATAAAAATTTGGAAAAATTCACAGAGTTAGGAAATTTGCTAAATTTTGTATGAAAATTATAGCGAAGTCTCAAATAATTATATTTCTGTGTGTTTAGTGGACCGGGGTAAAGAGGGTAAAAAAAAACTTTTTTGACCCAAGCGAGTGGGGCATTTGAAAGAGCACCTAATTTAGAATTTGTTGCAGTTTTTTTTAGAATTTTTCGGTGCACAGTTTTTGAGTTATGGACAAAAAAGTGCAAAATTCAAACCGTTCCCTCCCCCTACGTTTCGACACTGATCGACAGAAAAATTTGAAAAAATTCACAAAGCTAGGCAATTTGGTAAATTTTGTATGAAAATTATACCGAAGTCTCAAATAATTATATTTCTGAGTGTTTAGGGGACCGGGGTAAAGAGGGTAAAAAAAAAACTTTTTTGACCCAAGCGAGTGGGGTGTCATTTGAAAGAGCACTTAATTTAAAATTCGTTGCAGTTTTTTTTAGAATTTTGCGGTGCACAGTTTTTGAGTTATGGACAAAAAAGTGCGAAATTCAAACCGTTCCCCCCCCCCCCCTTCGTTTCGACACTGATTGACAGAAAAATTTGAAAAAATTTACAGAGCTAGGAAATTTGGTAAATTTTGTATGAAAATTATACCGAAGTCTCAAATAATTATATTTCTGTGTGTTTAGGGCACCGGGGTAGAGAGGGTAAAAAAAAACTTTTTTTGACCCAAGCGAATGGAGTGTCATTTGAAAGAGCACCTAATTTAAAAATCATTGCAATTTTTTTTAGAATTTTGCGGTGCACAGTTTTTTAGTTATGATCAAAAATGCTCAAAATTCAGACCGTCCCCCCGTGTATCAAATATTTATTAATCGTTTTGAAAGGGTAGGAATGGTAAGGTGAAATAAAGCTTTTTTAACCCGAATAGCAATATCGAGTGAGACTGGCGTGTACATTTTTAGTCATGTCATCCTTTATACTGATTCTTAGAGCAATTCTTAATTTTGCAACTCTTTTAGAGTGAATATAACCAGTTATCCAAAAGAAAGAAGACTTTATTTCAAAATTATCACGGTCCTTTACTATCTATTGTATATTGTATTGTATTGTATGCCATAAGTGGGCCCAAAAGGTGGCGTTAATTCTCAAGGTTCAAATCAGATTGATGTGATTTGTTAGTTTGTGTTAAGATCCACGTTTGTAATCCATTCATAATTACTGGTTTATTAAATTTCTTGTATAACTTTAGAAAATGTTGAGTTTTAATTGAATGGTAAGTTCGATAACCTGCAATTATTTTAGGGTTAATATTTGTTTAATATGCTATTGTTTAAGTCAAACATTGATCTTTTGTTAATTTTAAATATTGTTAAAATTCTACGTTGTTTTCCAAGCACCGACCTAAATGTCGAACTTATGTAATCTAACACAAAAAAATTGTTGCTATAGAAAGAACTAAAAATTTTAGTAAAGCGATAGCCTATAATTCTATGGAACACGAAAAATATAGCGAAGCTTCAAGTGATTTTATTTCTATGTGTTTAGGGGATGGGAGTGGGGAAGGGTGAAAAATTGTTTTTTGACCCGCATGAGTGGGATGTCATTTGATAGAGCACCAAAATTAAAAAACAATACAGTTTTTTTAGAATTTTGCGAGGCACCGTTTTTGAATTATTCTCAAAAAAGTGCAACAAAAAGTTGGTCCCCCCCCCCCTATACGTTTCTTCGTTGATTGACAGAAAAATTTGAAAAAATTCATAGAGATAGGAAATTTGATAAACCCTTAACGAAAAATATAGCGAAGCCTCAAGTAGTTTTAATTCTACGTGTTTAGGGGATAGGAGTGGGGAATCGTGAAAAAAAGGTTTTTTGGCTCGCATGAGTGTCATTTGAAAGAACACCAAAATTAAGAAACATTACAATTATTTTAGAATCTTGCGATGCACAGTTTTTGAATTATTGTCAAAAAAGTCCTATTTTTAGCGTTAACACCACTCCACCCCTAAATTTCGTCGTTGTTTAACAGAATTGAGTCGTTCCTTAGCTACCATAAATATCTATGGATATCATTTAACCTAAAGTAATATTTTTTATATCATTTCGATCAATTTAGATGAGATTGACATTAACTATTGATATTTACGATGAAACATTTAGTTTTTATGTGTCTATGGTCTGGCAATATAAACCCTTTACAACACAACTTTATGTAAATTATTTTGATATTGTTTTCTTTACATTCACGGAACCCTTGACGAGCGAATTTTATTCGCACTTGTCTGACTTTTTTTGGTTGAAAAAGTAAAATTTTGATTTTCAGCAAAAACTTTATATAACAAAAGTTGTTAAAATATTGCTTGACTGACAGCCCGACTAGCTTTGTGTAAGGGGTCAGATTTGGACAGGATATGGTTTTCCCTACTACTGATAGGAACCGTACCAGGCACACTGAACATGTCCTGATCAGTAATGTAACGCCTCAAGCTATCCAAACCAGATCAGACAGCCATCCTAGAACCGGACCAGGACCGGATCAATTAAAATGGGGAAATTGCCCCAACATACATTAGGAAAATTAAAAAATTTACTACTACATACATTAGAAAAAAAATGTTTATAAAAATAATCTAACTTTATACTTACCTACATGTATTCATAACGCAGAGAAGCGATAACTAAAGTATATGTCGAATTTCGTAAACTATATGTATCTAAAATGGATAATACTCTAGTGAATTTTATTCAAATGAAATTTATTAAAATGAAATAGGGCTCAGGTCAGGACAAAAAGAACATATCCTTAATTTCAAAATCAGATATGATTCAGATATGGACCAGGACAAATATGGCACTCCCTAGTAGTGAAATCAGATATGATTTCTGATAGGGGCCGGATGTAAATGTCTTATTAGGATTTACCTTATTACACCCTGATCCGGCCCGGATCATAATAGGGCATACCTGAAGAAATTGCTAGTCGGGTGACTGATTGACCGACCTGTAGCACAAACAAATGTTTTTAGGTTTGAATTCATGATTATTTTAATTTAAAGGCAAGAACCGAAATAAATTAGCAAATCATTAGATAATTTCTTTATATATGATTATTCTTGTTTTAGAGTAAAATTCGAAATAAGCCGTCATCACAACATTTATAAACATATATTAGATATTTAAACTAAAGTGCACCATTTTCGTTTTATACTCGTATTTAAAATTATAATTAGGTTTCAGTTCGCTGCTTAATTGTATTAAATTGCTAAAATTAAATTTTGTTTTATAAAATTGGCCAATTTTCCAAATTTCATAAAATCGCTCAAACATATAAAGGGTCACAAAATTTTGATTTAGTCAAACAAATAGTTTAAATAAATAATATTATAAATTATAATATAAATAAATTTTAAAAATATAAACATACGAATCCGGCTTCAAACAATCTATCAACACTTCAAAATTTAAAAAAATAAATTAGTCATCCACGTTAAGCTATTTGCTGAAAATATAAACAACATGGATTATATTGTATTTTGCAAACTCAAAATAATTGTTATTTCTTGAAAGTCAGATTGTTTTGGGTTATGTTTAAGTTGTTTTTAATATATTAACATAGTTAAATTACTATTATTATTGCAAGAACTAAATGATTGATTTCTACTTCTGTGGTATCTAATATATCATTATCACAAAGATTTAAAAGGATTTGAAATTTCAAATCTCATATGAGCCATATACATCATACAGTTAGTTTATAATTAAAATATACTGTCAACTCAAAAAATATTTTGTGTTCTTGTTTTGACGTTTGACATATTTTTTCTCGTGCAACAAATATCTTCGCATGCGACAAATACTATGTCGAAGAATGAAAATTATTTTGTAGGCATATGTGCGAAAAATATATTTTTCGTTTATTTTATTTTAAAACAAAATTGAATATTTTTTGGGTATGTGCTTCAAAAATTACTTTATATAATGAAGAAATGCAAATAAATTAAAATTAATTTTAATATCAAAAGCACATTCATAGATTAAAAAATTATCTGTCAAAAAAATGCTTAAAACAACACTTTTGATTGCTTTATTACAAAATGTATTTGTAATTTAGAACCAAAAATACTGAAAATTGCTAACATTTTGTAACTCTGAAGGCCAACCTATACAATACACGAATTTTTATTGTGGAATACCATTTTTACACAAAGTTTTGAAGTGTCTTGTAGAAATTGACAATATTGACGATTGACAATATTAGCGAATAGGGTCAGTCAAAACCTCCGATATAGAAGCCTAACTCATTGTTTAGCACAAAAAAATCGTGAACTTGTAGCGCCATTTTGAAATTAAAACTCAATATAAAAAAATTCAAAAAATCGCCATAACGCCATCTGGAAAAATAAAACTCCATATAAAAAAATTCAAAAAAATTTAATCAAAAACACAAATCCAATTTTTGCATATGGCAATGTTCATTGTTTATTGCAAATGACGTGAATCAGTAGGACTATGATTACGGAGGTTTTGCCTCAGTTCAATCAGCTTCACAAATAGTATATTGTCGACTGACACTTTTGGGTTAAATATTAGGAATAATATTAAGTGTTTAAGAAAATATCAACAAGAGTGCCACAAGGCATTACATTTTGGGACCAATTATGTACCTGTTATACAAAACATGTTCTTAGCACAGAAAAATAGTACTGGCGACATTTGCAAATGATACACCAATTTTTTACACTGGAAACACAACTAAAGAAGCTATACCAGCCAATTTCAGGCAGCCATCAACTAATGTTAATAATTGGGTCAGAAAATGGAGAATTAAACTAAAATAAGCACAATAGACCTTCAGGTCGCAGTGCTACTTGAACTGTAAGTCTCAAGGCCCTCCAATAAAAAAAAATGAAGCAAAATCTATCTACGACAATTTTACCTGAAAACAAGTCAACAGGATTTCATTTCAGTCCAAAGTAATTATAAACCAAATATGCATGCAAAAACTTCGACATGGCATAATTCTACTTGACTCAATCATTAAAACACCCTTACTTCTGGCAAACAATTTAACTCACCAAAATATCACAAATTATAAATAACACATGTATGTTCTACAAAATTATTTGAAAGTTGTAAATACTCAGAAGATGGCTTCAATAACACCAGTATCTCTAAGAACTTTTGCCTGTAAATCTCCAATGTAAACTAAATTCTTAAAATAACTTGAAAATTGACATGGAGGTTTGTTTAATAGAAGTTTACCGACCCCCATCAGTTTAGTAATTCAATTTGTATATTCGAAATTTTAAATAAGTTGAATATTGTTAGCAGACAAACGACAAAACTAAAATGTATTAAATAATTGCCTCAAAAAGCAAGCACGTCCAAGCAAACTATATTATAGAGAAATGTTAAAAATTATGCAAATTAAATTACAGTTGTAGTGCTGTGTCTGTTTATACATTTAATGTGTTGTATAATTAAATTTAATAATCATTAATTTTACCAAATGGCTTATTGCCTTAAAAACATACGATTTTTGTTAATAAAGTTATGTTAGTACAAATTTTTACAAATTGAAGTCATTAAAATAATTAACGATAATTAAATGATCAATTACGCGTTGCTAACAATGTAGTTGTAAATATTGTTATTAAGGGTAAATTTGTTTACTGTTGCGATTTTTAACATTATTTTCTATTTCATTAAATTATTCTGCAGACAAAATAAAAATCAATAAACCACAAACTTGTATTAAATTCACGAAATAAAAATATTTGCAAGTCCACAAAAGTAAAAAAAAACATATTCATCATTTTAAAATGACAGTTGAATTGAAGTGTTTTGTATTATGGTTCTACTACCATGAACTGCTTTTGTTTTCCATTGCTTTTTTCGTTTTTCGTTTACTGATTTTATTTTACATAAAATTTATAATCCCACTAGAACAATAAAAGAATTTCAATAATTTAACAATACAAGCCAAAACATAAAACCACGAGTCATCGAAAAATTTTAGGTTACATATCAAACGCGTATCCGTAGGGCTTCCAGTTTTCAACAGTTGTTCGGCGGGACAATGTCAATATGTAGAAAAATATTAAGCACCTATACATAAATGGAAAAGTCGTCGGAAAAGAGACATGTTATTTAAATTTTAGTTCTTTAATAATTATAATTGCAATTATCCCATAAAAGCAGGGCTATAAACCAGTCAGGATACCTTAAAAACAGACAAAAAATGGAAAAAATTAGTAACAGGATGAAAACTATTGGATAAATAAGAAAATATTGCGCAAATGATGGGAAACATAAATTAATGGTGATCCGACCTACGGGGTTGAAATGGGGTGAGCTTTTAGGGGTAGAAAATAGTTTTTCATGATTTTCGGCGAAACTAGACCTTTTATCGAAAAAAGTTTCAGACAAAAGTTGTAGGTAATAAAAAGATCTATAACTTTTATGTCGGCCATTTTTTCACATAACCTAAAATTTGCCGTTTAAATAGGAAAAACCGAGAAAAAACGGCTTTTCGTTTTTAATTTTTATCTCCCACAAAAAATTTTTTTTTCACACAATTTGGTGAAAACATACCTTATTATTTCCCTAATAGGCTGCATTTTTTTGGAATCAAAATATTTATTTTTACGTTTGATTTTAAACCAAAAATATAACCTCATTTTCACATGAAAATTTACCTGTATAGAAAACAGTTTTTTCAAAAAAACTAATCGTTATGTTTGTTGAAACGTCTACTTTTAGATGGTGTAGAAAAATTAACATTACCATAGCAAAGTTTATATTTTTCAAGGATTTCGACGGTAAATTTTAACAAATAATGAATATTTTTAAGCAATCATTCAAAAATCAAAATCAATCAAACTCTTTAAAATCAAGTTTTTTCAGTTTAAAATCAAGTTTTTTTAGTTTTTCGCATTTCCTGCTTAATGTTTCCGTGTTTATGTTACGTGAATGTTTAATTTTTTACACCGTCTAAAAGTAGACGTTTCAGCAAACAACGATTTTTTTGAAAAAATTGTTTTCTATACAGGTGAATTTTGTGAATTTTCTAGTTTCGCTGAAAATCATGAAAAACCATTTTTGACCCCTAAAAGCTCAACCAATTTCACCACCGCAACTCGGAGCACCTTTAATTTTTGTTTCCGATCAATATTTTCTTATTTATCCAATAGTTTTTTTCATCCTGTTACTAATTTTTTCCTCAAAAAACCTAATTTGACTGTTAAATTAAACAAAATATAGATTAAATTTAATGTAATTTTTGGCATGGAATAGTTATTTACATATCGAGGGCTGAAAGTAGAAGATTACGCCTGCGGTTCATATTGAAGACCGACGCAAAGCGAGGGCTTTTATTGAACCAAGGGCGTAATCTTCCTTTTAGCTTGAGTGTATGTACAACGTTTTTCGCACAACTGCACCACTTAATTGTAGAATATATCAACTTTTGAGTTTTTTAAACTCGCTAGACATTTTGAAAATTACTAAACATGCCATGATTTTCTCTAGTAAAATATACTAATATTTCATATAGCAACGGGCTTTTATTTTACGGGAGTTAAGTTCAACTTTCAGCCATGATAACTGGGTTGTAAAATGTGTTTTACAATTCGTTTGTGCGTAAAAACAATTAAAAATTCAAAAAACATTTTAACTGTATTTGAAAATTTTTTTTTAGTCAGAAAGTAACTTCTTAAAGGCTCAAAAATTTTAATTAGCCTTTTTATTGCAGGCGATAGACTAGACTAAGCCATCTTATTGACACATGACGAAGTAGTTTTGACCATTCAGTACCGATCCATTTAAACATTTCTTTAAGTTCTGTGGCGCATTTAGTGGAAGAACTGAATTAGTGGCGAACATCAAAACTAAAATCATTTCCCAAAAAAATTTTAAATTTAGCAGGCGATGATTTCGTTAACATTTATTAAAAAAACAAAAAATATTTTTTTATTATTCAGATTTTGTTTTTTCCAAATAGTTAAAAGTTCTTGATTTTCGTGATGTAAAAAAATGTTTGTTTATTTTTCACCAATCTAAATTTTAAATAATATAATAAATGTTTTACTTTTAACATGCTAAGTCAAAATTTAATAAAATAAATTTATGGAAATCAAATCCAGACACGTCATTAATTATAATTATAATGAGAAAACAAACCATTGATCTTTATCTTCAACCATTTCATCAGATTCATTTACACAATTTTCATTAAATAGATTCTGCCATTATTTATCTAAAGTATTCACTTTAGAAAAATATAATGAATTAAGTGATTCGATAACTGTTGAAGATAATAGTGAAAAAAGCCGGACAATGCAACATTTAGTGAATCATGGATATCAGATAGTGCTAAACAACAAATTCTTCTTATATTGGATACAACATCTCCAACATCATTTCCGTATCATCATACTCATCTCCTGGAGAATTTAACGCCACTAGCTGCAGCCAGTCTCTATATTAAAATCTACCTCCACTCAACGCCGTATCATATAAAAATTCATTAAAAAATTTATTAACAATAACATCTATTTTTAAAATTAGCATCAAATTTTTTAAAAGATTAAATACCTTTTTTTACGGTAACCAATTGGAATAATATTTTTATTATAGTGAATTCTTTTCGTCTGTACCGAACAAGTTCCACCACCGAATTATCGAGTTTTGTAGTCTTTTGGATTAAATTTCAATACAAAAAAAATAATTCAGTGTTGGAACTGTACTGAAATTTGTTCGGTACAGTTGAAAAGAATTCACTACAGTTGAAAAGATTTCACTATATAGTATACATAAAAATTCACTATAAAATTACCGCATTAGCATAATCTGCGCAGAATGCTACTTTATCAATAAAAAGATTGTCAAAATAATCGCTCAAGCGATTCAGTTATATTAACTGATTGAATTGAAGGTTGTGCAAAATATAAAATGCCAACAAACCACTTGTTGTACCAATATTTAATCGAAAAATGTAATAATTATGGGAAATGTTTTTAGGTTCCCTGCATTAAACGCGCCAATAAAAAAATAAAAGAAAAATATAAAGATTTGTTAATAGAAAAATATAAAGATTTGTTAATATTATCCAATAGAATAGGAGTTGTAACCTGTACCTAAAACTTTAGTTATAATTTTTCTTTACCGCAGCTACCGCTAGCTAATGGATGAATTCAACCTAATGGTTACATCTTTAAATAATGAAGCAAATAATTGTCCTGAACAATCGGTAGCCACATAAGACTGGGAATGCATTACAGAATAATACGCAAATCCCGTCATAGCTACAAAGATGGTACTATTTTCTGGTATAAATTATGTTTTATTTAGACAAACTTGCGTTTAAATTTCTAATATGCCGTTGAGAGTTGAGACTTAGCATGTTTATGTCATTTTTAGTTATGTCATTTTATGTTGGGCCAGACTCAATCAAAGTTCTTTTTATTAAACTTTATATGCCGCTTTGATAGTTTATGCTTCTTAACTGTTGAATATGCAGCACTTTATTCATCAATATCGGATTCGGATACACCAACAGCATCACCAACTAAATATCTTCTTGACAATTTTCATTCTCTGCTACTACATCTTCTACAATTTCCAAATCCTCCAACTGTTGATTTATTGCTCGGATTTGGTTAGTAGTAAAAAAATTTTTGATGTTTATTTCTTACCCATAGGCGTTACAAAAAAAACGTCATATAGTAAAATGTAAGATTTACTTTGTTTTTTTTTTTTTCAATTTCAATAAAACTAATTAATTAATAATAAGCCAAACAAAATTAAAGCGACATACTACAAAATACATCGGATGTCAAATTAGAATATGTATATGTAAATTATACTTTGCTCACAGAATTATAGCGTTGTCACTGAGCGATTTTCATATAAAAATGTAGTTTGTATTTGCATTTTGTAGTTTATCGTTTAGTTTGAAACACAACCATCATAAAATTGTTCAACCGCGACAGACATGAGACAGCAAGCAATATATAAATACAACGCAGGATTTTTTTTTATAAAGTTTGGTGGATTGGTGTTGGGCGGGATTTTTTGGTGCTAAAGCGGGACGCCGGGACAAAACTTGTACGGCGGGACAATCCCGACGAAATCGGGACGACTGGAAGCCCTACGTATCCGTTACATAAAAAATAACTTAAATAGCATTAATAAAAAATTCATCTAGGAAGTTTCATAGATTGATCCAAAGAGCACATACAAAAAACTTTCACCTTTAAAAATTCTTTCTTAAATGTCATCTTTTTTATTAAGGTTAAATATTTACCTTTTAAATACGGAAAAAAAGTTTCCATTTTCAAAATAGTCTTTTAAAGGAATTAAGACAAAAAAAAAACAAAATCTTTTTAATTTTATTTTGTTGTCGTTTCTTTTAATTCATTAATTCTTGTTTAATACATTTTTCTCTTCGTTTTTTATTTTTCTTATTTATTTAAGAATTATAAGTTTTGGTAAGTAAACAACAAAACGTTGAAGAAAAAACAAGAAATATGAATCGCTATAAACATGTTATGTACCAGTGCCCTAATTTTAGAAAAACAGATATGTATATACGCACACAGTTATCACAATGAAATTAAATAATTATTATTTTATATTATACTTTTTTTCTGAATACGTAATATTGATAATTTACTTAAATGACCTCAAATGTTTTAGTAAATTGATTTAAAATATTATTATTAATTAAAATTAAGCTATTAGTAACTCAATGTAACGTTCGTTCTCGTGTGTCTAGATTTTAAAAACTTAGGTTATATTTTATAATTTGCAATTGTTAAAATAAAAATAATTGAACGGGATAGCTCGTTTTTTGCTATATAAATAAGAATATAAAATAACCAAAAAAATTTCAAACCAATTCTTCCCATATTACGATCCACAGTATTTGAAAATGTGCGTTGGGGTTTCTTTTTTTAATGTAGGTTTCTCAGGAATTTTCTTAATCTGAAGTGATCTATAAGAAATCTAATCATTATTCCTATCGTGTTTCGATTTCGATTTATCGCAGTATTGCGATAGAAGAATCAAAAGCTTTAGGTCCTCAACTTCATCAAAAATGATACTTTGATCGAAGCAGTTGTTCTGAAATAATTTTATCGGCATTTAAAGGTTTTTACCGATTCTATGTAGGTATAATTCCTATCGTTGTATCTATGCAAAATAATAAATTCAGTGGTTCTTTTTCTTTCATTTTTTGTTGTCTTTCGTTGAGTTTTGACCGATATATACTTGAACTGTACATATTATGACATTTATGAGAATTATGTCGAACATTGAAACTTGATTAATTCAATAAATTTAGAAGATTTTTGCTAGTTAAATTTTTTTTAAATGTAAAAAAGAAAAATTTGTTTTTGTGCCTTAATTCGTTTTTAATTCAAATCATTAATCGAAAGTTCAAGATACATACACGTGAAATATTTTTACTTACTTTGTGATATTGTGATGATTTTGCGGAAAATGTTTTTCAACAAATAATAATTTCAAAATGTGGAATATACATAAAATATTGGTATTTGTAGTGATATTTTTTTACACTAACAAAGTAATAGTGAAAAGACGTTATCATGAAATTGTTTCGAAAACATTAAATGTTATTTTAAAAGTATTATAAACAAAGAAAGAAGTTAATTGCTTGCTTTGCGATATTTTTTTGGATGAAACATTCAGGTGTTTTCAATTTCATATTCATATACATAATTTAAATGTAATATATGTAATATAATGTAATATAATTTAATCCAACCAAAACCAAATTATGCCGTCTTTCACGAATAGAGTGACATAAAAATTTTCCTATTAAAATAAACCATGAGGCATTGCATGAGGTTGAATCAGTTAGACTTCTTGGAGTGGATATTCAAAATAACCTGAAATGGAATAAACATGTGTTCAACCTCGCTAAATCTGCAATGCAAAAGTTAGGATTCTTGAGTCGATGTAAAAAGTATTTCAATCCCGAGCAAATTTTGCTAATCTTCAAGTCCTTTATTCGTCCATGTATGGAGTACTGCTGTCATGTTTGGGGAGGTGCTTGTCAGTCAACAATAAAATGTCTAGACTCTGTACAGAGAAAAGCAATGCGGTTGATTGGTAATACCGAACTAAGGGGCCAGCTTGATTCACTCCAGCACAGAAGAAATGTGGCTCCATTGTCAATCTACTATAAATATAACTTTAGCGAATTCTCCTCTAAGGAAATTCAAAATATCCTTCCATCGTGTGCGCAGTATAATCGACAAACAAGAGCTGCCGAGTTATCCCATCCATTTGTTGTACAAATACCTCGTTGTAGAACTGTGTCCTTCCAAAACGACTATTTTAATAGAGTGGCCAAATTATGGAACTCAATGCCTTCCTCTGTATTTCCCGATGAATTTTCCTCTCAGGCATTTAAAGAAAATGTCCATCATCATTTAAAAAAATTAGTATAGTTATCCCTATATCCCCATTCCTTCCATTTTCCTCATCTCCTTCCTTTATAGTTGACATGGTATCTTCGGATATTCAAAGAGTCTAAATAATGAATATTTCATATTTAGTGTGCTAAACATGTCTAACTAATTAATAAAAAAAAAAAAAATATCACAAATATTTTTTCTTATGTTGCTCGTTTAAAAAAATTTAGTTAATGATCTTGAACCCTATTTGGCTTAACAGTTAATAGTATATTATTTTATACGGAGGAGAAGTATGACTTTTCATGGCATGCCTGAGTATACCCGCCGAACGCAGTAAGGCGGTTAATAGATAGCCATGAAAAGTTACTTCTCCTCCAAATAAAATATGTTATTTTTTCTTCAAACGCTTTAAAATGTGCCATGTTTTTGTGGTTTTGATACTCAGTTCTAGGTTTAATTTTTTTTTTTTTTAATAAAATGTGTTGTGTAGTAGAAATTACAATATGTGTCCAGTGTTGCAAAACGTTACTCGTAACGTAACGCAAAAACGGAATAACGAAATGAAATAGCGTTATTAGTAATAATTACGTTCATAACGTTTTAAAAATTAAACTACGTTACAATAACGTAAAACGTAACGATAACTCAATATTTTATTTCGTTTTTCGGGTGACTTTTTTTATAATTGTGTATATGAAAATCAAAACACAAAAACCGGTTGAATAAAATCCAACTTATCTGCTCTTTATCAATTTTTGCGGACGCTTAAACTACAGATTTTGGTAGTTCTAATGCCCGATTTATAGTCGGTAACGTTAACTTAACGTTAACTTTAACTTAACCCTAACTTAAGACATCTAAAAATTTTGATTTATAGTCGGTAAGAAATTACGTATTCATTGACGTTTGATCTGATATTAATTATTGTTTTGTAATCAATGTTACAAATCAATCAATTCTTTAAAAGTAATAAACTGATTTTAAAATCAAAATTTAAAATAATAAAATTCGAAACATACATTTGATACAAAATTTAAAAATAAAAAAATTTATTTTCATATTAATTTTCTGCTAATATTTGGCTTTAAAGTCGCTCTTTTTATATCCTTTGCATTTTTTAAAAAATAAAATTTTATTTTTATGGACACTTGCAATTAAATATTTCTTTTCTTCAGTTTTTATACCAAACGTCAACAAATCCTTAACAAAATCTTTAAGATAGAATGAAATGAACTTTACGTTAAGTTTGCGTTAACGACTATAAATGCTCTAGTGCATTTTCATACATTTTTACTTTACGTTAAGTTAACGTTAAGTTAAAGTTACCGACTATAAATCGGGCATAAAATTTGGTACAATTTTAAGTTTATTTTAAATAATTTCAAGTCTGTAGTAGCCGTTTTGCATCACAGGTGTTTTGAATAATTTTAAGAAAGAATATTTTTATGCTGGCCGAGAAATCAATCTGAAGATCTATTAAAAGCAACTCTAATAGTTATAAACAATCAGATTTGTGAAAACTCCTGATAAGATTGCTTAGTTTTTGTAAAAATTAATTATTTTTAATATGAAATGATTTCAAAATATTCGTCGGAGTGACGTGAATAATCCATTGTATAATTCTTTAATTTTAATTACTTCAGTTACATATCTACGCCCGTCGATGATCTCCACGAGATCAAAACTATAGTAGTGTGAATTATAAAAAATATATATACTTAAAAATTTTAAAATTATTGTTTTTTTAATTGTTTTTTATATATAACAATAGTGAATAATAAAAGGTGTCGTTATTAAAATTAAAGAATTTGAAATGAGTCAAATTTTATAGTTACGTTATTTTAAAATTAAATTGTAATGTTTAAAACTAATCTGTTAAACATTACATTTAATTTTAAAATAACGTAATTATAACGTTATAACATAATAAAATATAATATTTTTCTGTTTTATAACGAAATAACGTACCGAAAAAATAAATATACTGTTATAAAAACGAAACGCATAACGTTACGATTTTTTTTTTCGTTTTGCAACACTGTATGTGTCACAATAACACATAAAAACCTTTTAAGACCAAGGTCCCACAACAACATACGTTCAAAGGTGTTGATGGACGTAAATCTTTCTTTTTTTGTTTTCTTATATTTTTTGTTAAAGAATGGATAACTAAACAAAAAATCCTATCACTGATAAAATATGACATAGGCCAATATTTTATGATAGAATAGATAAAATAAAAGTAAATTAAAAAGTAAATAGCAAATTTTTACAAAAATTTGCTGAAACAAAACAAAAATGTAGTTGCCAATAATCCAGCCGGTTGCATATTCCTTGATCCTGTGACGCACAGTCTTTCTTGAAGATTAAACCCCACACATAGTTATATCAAGGCTCGTTTCTTCAATGAAGCATTAGCGTCTCATCATCAAGGATTATTTCACAGCTAAGATTGAGGGTGCTACCGTTGACTGAATACGGTTCATCCGCCACCACCCCTAAGATGTCAGCTTGGCTAGTGATATCTCACTGCTATTGCCAGTGGTGTGTGATCATGTTAATTCGTATGTCAATAGCAGGGACTGGAGTACGCGGGTTTGTCACACCCGTAGATAAAAAATAAAATAAAATTTCAAAACAATAAAAACTGATCCCTCCATGCGAAGCCATGGAGCATACAATAAATATATAAGAAGGCGAGATTTATAAATATGAGTAGTTTCAATTGTTTAACAAATAAAAATGACGTTTAAATTTATATTTTGTGTGTTATTATTTTAACGGTATCATAATACATGCGTTCCTTTGGACCGAAATAGCTGCTCAAAGCAGCTTTTGAGTAGATCACCAATGGAACGCCGAAAAATTGAAAAATTTTCAAATATAGCCACACAATTTTATTATTCTCAAAATTTTTTATTTTGGGCTGATGTTTAGATCTGACTGGTCTATTTTATTATTAGAAATACCAAAAAAAGTTTAAAAACGATCTAAATAAAATCGAAAAATAAACTGCTTTTCAACTACACAACTTGTTCGAGGTAGAGTAGATCAAAGCAAAAATTGGTAAGTTTGATTTTCAATGGAACGCGCCTAATAACACTTTTCCCTACAAGTGACGTTTGAAGAAAATAGTACATTATATAACAAGGTTGAGAAGTAGGCTATTATTGACCGAGAAGATCCTGAGGCGCGTAGCGCCGAGGGATATAATGTTCGAGGCCTATAATAGTCTTCTCAACCGAGGTATATATAGAATTTTTTTAACTACTAACACTAATTATCATATTTGCTTTCATTAGATATTTATATTAATCATTTTCCATTTCATTTTTTAAATATCTTAAAATATCAAGTAGCCTGGAAGTTTAGTTTCATACAAATAAAACGAAACAAAGCAATGCAATTATTATTTGTTTGTGTTTTTTTTGTTCATTTCAATCAAAAATAAAAGAAAATTTTTCATTATTAACCTAGGTAATTGTTTGTTATTATTACTGCTTGAGCTTGAGAAACTCGAATGAAACTCGTATTGATATTGAAAATTTATATATTGAAACTCGTAGGATGAAGAGTTGAATCAATGGCCAATGATGAGGTGAGTGCAATTCAATTTTTTTTAAATGTATAGTAATCTTAGAAGGCTGGATGTGTGTGATGGGCTTGGTTACTGCTTGGTTCCTTCAACTGTTGGGATTGTCAGAGTTCCTATTCTTTGTTCATTTGAATTCGTTTTTTGAAAGTTTTGCATGCAATTTAGCATTTCTACTGGGTGGAAGAAAGGCATATTCGAATTCACAGACTTAGGCTACCCAGCAATTAAAAATCTCATGACACGCAATTCTTCCAATGTTTTTGATAGCGATTTCCCTATCAGGAGCGCAAAATGTTCATTGCAACTTAAACTTCAAACAGCTAGTAAAATATTCACCACTAACAGAACGAGATAGACAATAGACAATCAAATCATTCAGGCTGTACAAATCTTTGCTGTTTGATGGAATGATGATCTTTTTCTTACAAAATGGTTTCAATTCCACATTCTGATGATAAAACACTCCATATATCTGTTCACCAAATATTAACGTTAATACATATATCAAAATAGCAAAGGTTGCTTACTACGCTATTGTTTGTTTGCAGAAATGAGTTCATATAGCTCTATGTGAACTTTTATCATTCAGAAAAACAGTGCGTCATATGGTCAAGGAATTTGAGTTTTTTATTTGTTAATTTATTTTATTTCATTTTTATTTCTTCTATTCTAACACAAACTATTGGTCTATGTCATATTTTAATATGTGATAGAATTTATTGTTTAAATTATCACTCTTAATAAAAAAAACTAAAAATTGGCTTCATTAGCCTCTAAGAACGCATGTTGTTGTGGTACCTAGGTCTTAAAACGTTTTTATGTGTGTTGTGACACAAATTTTAATTCCTATTACACTACATATTTTATTTTTAAAAAAATATCTACCACTTCAGATACATAGATGGATATATGTAAAAGAAATAAAGATGTTGGTACCGGATATATTTTGTTCAGTAATACAAAGCTGCCCCAGAATTAGGCACCAAAATGTTTACAATTAAAAAATGTATATTAAAAGAATGCATGCAGGGTAGAATGACAGGTAGAATTAGAAATAGAATCAGAATTATTAAAAGGGGATGCCACATTAAAGTACAATCCGTTTCCAGTTTTTAATAGTATTTTATGTATAAATAATTAGGCTTCGGCAGCTACAGTACACCATTTACGTGCATGTTTTTTATATTGTTGAGCTCATTAATCGTTTAAAATATCGCATTTAGTATCAGGCAACAACAGTTAATGGCACAGATGCAAATATTTTTTTTTTTTTTTTTTTTTAATAAAATGTGTTGTGTAATAGGGTTTAGAATATGTGTCACAACAACACATAAATACCTTTTAAGACCTAGGTCTAGACCTGGGTCCCACAACAACTGGCGTTCTGAGGTGTAGATTAACGCTTTTTTTAAACATCTGTGGGTTGAAGCCACCTGAGACTAAGTGTTCCGGCAAACTATTCCATTTGTACGCAGTTCGGACAAAGAAGTCTCTCTGCGATCTGCCAGTATGACAGCGCGGGATCTTTACCGTTTCACTAGTTGCGGCAGCCGATTGCCGAGTGGAACGGGGGTAAGAATAAGTTTGAGGCATGATGCCGCTGATTTCATCTGAGCACTGCTGATGACGATATTTGTAAAAAACAACGAGGTCAGCAACAGTGCGACGATGTTGTAGGGAATCAAGTTGTGATGTCAAAGTTCGATCACCTACAATTCGTATAGCTCGCTTTTGAACAGAGTCCAAGAGGGCCAAGATGGAAACAGAGGCAGCACCCCAAACTTGACAGCAGTACTCCATACAGGGACGAATATAGGACTTATAAACATGGAGCAATTGGTATGGAGTGAAAAATTTTTTGCATCTATTTAGGAGGCCGAGTTTTTTAGACGCGCTTTTTGCCATCGCCATTACATGATCGTTCCAGAGTAGGTCATTTGAAACTGTGACACCCAATAAACGAATGTTTTTACATTCACCTATTGGTTCATCACACATACTAAATAAAATATCTTTGGGGAACTCGGTCTTTAATCTGGAAACAATCAACAGCTGTGTTTTGGTGGAGTTGAAATTGACAAGGTTTTGGTCACCCCAGTCGGCGACTTTATTCAGGTCTTTGTTCACGTTTATGGCAGCGTCTCTCCGGGCAGGATTAATTCGTTCGTGCATTTTACCTTTTGAAGGAAGGGGCTCGAACGACTTGTGCAGAGTACTATCATCTGCAAAACTATTTATTGGGTTGCTGGTGATTTTCAACAATTCGTTGATATAAATCAAAAATAGGGTTGGGGACAATACTGAGCCTTGGGGTACACCAGCGTTAATTAGTTTAGACTCAGAAGAATATCCGTCTAAGGTTACCGAAATGTATCGGCCGGATAGAAAATTTTGAATCAGCTTCACAACATTGGGATGAAAACCGTACGCAACGAGCTTGTTGATTAAGTTGGCATGCCAGACTCGATCGAATGCCTTGGAGATGTCTAAAGCGATAACGTATGTTTCACCACCTTTATCAAGTATGCTGTTCCAACAATGCGCTACATAGTTTAATAGATCGGTAGTTGATCTTTTGTTTCGAAAACCGTATTGGCTGTCGGATATTAAATGATTTTCTTCCAGAAATTTTGAAATATGTGTATTAATATAATGCTCATAGACTTTGGATAGGACCGATAGTAAAGCTATTGGCCTATAATTTGAGATATCGGATTTTGGTCCCTTTTTGGGGACGGGCTGGACATTTGCCAACTTCCAGCACGAGGGAAATATACCAGATTTGTAGGATTGGTAGAATATTTTAGTTAAAGTTGGTGCAAGTTCTTTGGAAAAGGTTTTTAAAATAATGGGTGGAATATTGTCCATTCCTGATGCTTTGTTGATGTTTAACCCCTTTAAAAGTTTAGCGACTATTTTGGGTTTGAAGTGAAGTTCATTCATATTAACTCCTGAAGACTGGATTTGGGGTATTTCTTTAGGAGTTTCCAAAACAGTGGAGTTCAGAGCAAAGCGTTCAGCGAACAAGTTAGCTTTTCTTGCGGGATCATTGACGATTAAATCACCATCAATAATAGGGGGAATAGAAAATTTTGTACCAGAATTTAAAGAATTAATGGCACTGTAGAAACTCTTGTCAGAAACAGACATAGACGTAAGTTTTGAGGCTTTCGCTCTGTCAATTTCGGACTTTTCGTTTGAGATAATCTGATTAGATATTTTGTTGGCCTTTAGATATTGGGATCGATTAGTGGGAGTTTTGTTATGAATCCAAATATTAAATGATCTACGTTTGTTTCTAAGTGCCGTTTTGGCAGCTTTCGAATACAAGTATTTTTGTTTGGGTTTTACTATGGAGAAAGGGACAAATTTATTTATAGCAAATTGGATGGTTTCTGTAAAGTTTTGAGCAGAAACATTTACATTGTCAGTGTAAAAACAATGACGGTCGAAAGGGAAACCATGGAAAAAATTTTGAAGACCACTCTTATCCATTTTTGAGTAGTGAAATATTTTACGGGGTTTGGGAGCTGTAGTTTTAAGTAAATCAGTTTTGATAACTGATGAGATTAAATAATGATCAGAATTTCCAATACTACCTTTCGCAACATCGACACTCGTAATATCTGGCATTGTGGTAAGATAGAGATCTAGTAGAAAACTATTATCACCGCCATTACGGGGAGTGAAAGTCGGGCTTTTTACAATTTGGAATAGGCCCTGAGACGCGGCAAAAATTTCTGCCAGTTTTCCACTATTGTCAACATCGTCGGTCGATTTGGAGAATTCCAACCATGATTTGTTGTGGACGTTGAAGTCACCGGTAACGATAACTTCACAATTAGGGGACTTTGCTCTAATCTCGTCCATAATTTTTGTCAGTATATTAAAAAAGTTTGGGTTACGTTTGTTGGGGGACCGGTATAAAGCTATTGTAAAAAAAGTCATTTCTGGAAGACAAATCTTTAAAACCATTGTATTGAAGCCGTCACCGTGTAGTTCAAAATTTGGAAAGCGCGTGTACGCAACACTCTCATGAATGAATGCGCATACGCCCTGATGGAGTTTGAAAGCTGATTCGAGCCTATATTTGGAATTAAGCGATTCTATAAAGAGAAAATTTTCAGAAACTTGTGTTTCTGTAAGGAATAGAATGTTCGGTTTGTCGTGCTCAAGATGATGTTGCACGTGGTCATGGTTAGCGTTCAATCCGCAGATGTTTTGAACATGGATTTTAAAATTTTTTATTGATTCATATATGTTTTGTCCCTGCAAATTCCGTGGACATGCCGCTTTATGGGCGGGTGGATTGCGCAAATTTGCTTTACCACTTGCAGACTTATTTTTTTTCGGTTGTACTGCCATATATATATCAAAATGTTTATTTTATTTTTTTGTGTTTTATTTTAAAATGCATAACTAAGTAAAAAATCCTATCATACTACAAAATATGACATATGCCAATATTTCATGATAAGATGAAGAAACAATAACAAAATAATAAGTGAAAAACAAATTGTGAGAAATTTGCAGAAAACAAAACAAAACTAAATGCCAATAATCCAGCTGATGCAGCGCACCCCAGACGCACCGCCCACCACTTCAATCGAGGCACAAAGCCCACACATAACTACGTGTTGGTTCGATTCCTCGGAAGAGCTAATGAGCGGTACCGCTACGGAACGCTGCCCAGCTAAGACTGGAAGTGCTGCCGTTGACTAATTAAAGTTCGTCCGCCAGCACCCTAAGATATCATCTTGGCTAATGACATCTCCTGCCATTGCCAGTGGTATGTGATATCTCACGCTAACTCATATGTCAATGGCAGGGACTGGAGTACGCAGGGTAGTCAGGCCCGTAGATCAACATTGATCATAATCGATCAAAATCGATCCCTCCTGCGGCATGTATGTGTGACAAGGGACGGATTAGTTTTCTAAAGATATCGAGCATGCGGGTTGTCCAGGCCACCACAAAGTACCATCTGTACCTGATAATCTTATTGGAATGGTACATAAGAATTGGTTACGGTTCACAATAGTTCTGTATCCTAAGTGTTGGGTTTTACTTCGAGAAAATTTTTGTTTTGTATTTTTTCAGGGTCTGTCTGTATCCACACTATAGCCTACATGGGGAAGTGATTATAATGAAAGTTATGAAAAAGGTTTAAATTAGTTTGAGAAACACACACATTTGACTTTGGGTAATGTGCCAAAGTAAAGAAGGTTTCATACAAAGGATGACTTTTCTCACTTTGTTTTTAAAGTTTGATGAGATGCAGACTTCGTTCATTATTAAAATTTTGATGACGCTTTGACAAAAGATGGAAAACTAATTAGTTTGTGGATGATAGTGGGATACCCTTATTGGGTGGGGGCTTCTCGAGAACCTGTTTATTTCAGTTTAACATTTGTTTATAATAATTTATTTTGAATAAACTTGGTAAGTAAATATGCTTAAAGTATGATTTCGGTTTGGGTTCGTCGCCCAACTTTCAGTTTGTCACCTTTGACAATTTTTTTTTATTGGTACAACACAATTTAAGTATGTTGGGATACTACAGGGACCCTATTCCCGAACACATATTTGTCAATCGACAATATTGTCAACGTGACCAAAATGCTTCACAACCTTTTACAAAAATGTTATTCCATAAACCAAGTTTGTGTACCATATAGGTTTGTGTCTTAGTTACGAAATTATAACAGATTATAACACCGTTTTGGTATTAAATTCGAAATAAAATAATCAAAGATGTCGATTTAAGCATTTTTAAATATGCAAAATAAAATAAAAATATATTTAATAAATAAATATTATTAAATGATATATATAAAAATATAATTTATTAATATTATTAAAGACTTATGTTTGCATTATAAAATAATTTTTAGGCCAGTCTTTGAAATTTGTATAAAAAAATCATTACACCAAACATAAAACAAAATTGTGATTTTGACCGCAACTATATTGTTCTTGTCACTTTCACAATATTGGTTAGAGTGTACACAACTTTGGTATTTCGGAATACGAATTTCACAATTCGGCCCTATTCTCGAACACATATTTGTCGAGATTCGCACTTTTGACAACTATCTTTTTTAATCTTAAAACATGCAAGATAAAATAAAAATATATTTAATAAATAAATATGTTTTAATGATATTTATATAAAAATATGATTATTTAATATTATTAAAGACTTAATTTTGCGTTATAAATTAATTTTTACGCCAATCGATGAAATTTGTATAAAAAAGTCAACACACAAAACCTAAAGCAAAATTGTTATTTTGACAGTAACTATATTGTTCTTGTCAGATTCACAATATGTTTTGAATTTTCACCAAATTGGTGTTACATAATACGAAATTCACAATAGTGTGTGAATTTACAATATTGTGATGATATTTATGTGTTCGGGAATAGGGCCCCTGTGTAAATTGACAATATTGTGATTAAATTTATCTGTTCGAAAAAAGGGTTGCTTTTTTAATTTAGTAATTTTGAGAAAAACTTTAGCAAAAAATGGAGGTTTATATGAACTAAAAAGCTTTTGAGCGATATTGGACAAAGAGGTGGGCCTGCGGAGCACCTGTTTTTATAATTCGAATTAAGTGCAATTTCTAGGAATCTTTTATTATGAAAATAAATAAAATGAATAATGAAAATGAAACTTTCTTTTTCTGCATATGGAATGAAATATATTCGCAAAGAAAATAATCTACAAGGTATGATTGTTAAAATTTCTATTTTGGTATTTTCTGCGCATGACGTCACGTAGTGAGTTGATTAATTTTCGTTTCAATGGAAAAAACTTAAGTCGTAAACGGTTTCATACTTTATTTTATTTTGCAAATAAAATAATTTGTTTTAAATAAAGGATAAAAATTAAATAAATTTATTTTTTGAAATACTAACAATGCATGCACAATGAAAATACTTTTACTCATGAGATCCAAGTTTGTATGAAAATTTATTTTGAGAAAAAAAAATTTATTTTTGAAATACTTTTTCCTCAATGAAAAAGTTAAAAATTTCGTAACTTCTTCCTCATGATTAATAGAAAATTAAGCTACCTACATTTTAAAGCATTGTATTTCTATTAAAAAATAATAATACAAAGTTGCTCAAATCTCATGAGGAAAAACCTCATACATTGTGCATGCACCGATATATGATATTACATTTAAATGGAAAAAGTGCGAAAATTATATAAACTCGTATAAGAATATATAAAATCTGATTAGTCTGATTATGAGAATACTTTTGATTTTTTTAGACATTTTAATTATTAATAATGATAATAAATTAAAATAGTAATTGGAGGGTTTATTTAAAGGGTTTAAAGGAAATTGGTCAGAAATATAATTTAATGGACCATTTTATTTAATTTTCTATTTACGGTTGTTATGTCCAAAATTGTTTCATTGAAGTCGATTTTTCGAAAGTATACATTGTAGACCTGAAGCAAATGGTTTTAGTTTTCTCATCGTAGTCTACATCTTTCAAAAGGTCTATTAAATTTTTGGAATAATTTTTCCTTATTAGTAATGAATTTCTATTACCGTCGCTAAATATTGCTTCGAGCTGCTCCATGTTCATCTTCAGCTGTACGTGGTATAGGTTTTAAATGCCCTCTTCTGTAAGACGTTTATTCTAAGTACAACATCTATCATGAAAATGATCAATTATTACACTTGAATCTTTCAATGTAAATAATAGGTAGCTTGCCAAATATTCCAGACCATCGTACTACAATGGTTGCATATTTTCAGATGCAGGTTTTATATTTTCGAATGCTTGTAATTGTTCTCAAACAAATACTGTTTAAAATTGCTACCTTGTCTAGGCCAGGGTTGCCATCTGTTTAGGTATTACTCTCGAACGCTCTTTTCATTTCGGATCGATTCGAGCAACCCATTCTATTTTTATAAAATAGAAAGATTCTTAAAGGTTTAAAAAATTGGGAACATTTAATCCAGGAATCAGATTCGAGGAACCCTGATGTGCCACAATAGCTTAAACTTTTTGATACCATGAATTACTTACTCACTATAAGTCTTTTGATTGAAATTTTATTACCGATGCTAAATTTTAAACCATTTGATACTTCTATGGCACCTTTCGCCACAAATGCATCATCCATCCTGAAACAATGATCTACAAAATTATTTCTTGTGAGTTTTATTAGATGTGACACATAACCAAAAACATTTACTTTTTCCCTGGTTGAACATTCCAATTCAAACCTGTTGAATCCTATTAAATCCAATATAATTTCAATTGGATTAAATCGGTTTAATAGGCAGACTTCGATCTGCCAATTAAAATTCAATCGGAATGAATGGGATTCAACAGGAAAAGAGGTTCTGTAGGATTCTAATGGAAATTTCGAATTGAATTTCAATCGGATATTAAGAGATTCAATAGGAAAAAAGAACTTAGAAAAAAATTAAACAATCTTATAATTTAACAGGATTTAATTGGAAAAGATTTAATAGGAATGAATAGGAATAATCGGAATTCTGCAATGGAAATTTCCAATTAATTCCTATTTATATACATTTCCTATAGAATTCTATCCATTCCGGTTGAAAAATAAAATAGAGATATTTAACAGGAATGAATAGGATTGTATTGGAAATAGATTTTTTGAATAGGAATTAATTCAAAATTTCCAATGCAGAATTCCGATTAATCCAATTCATTTTTTTCAATTGGTTTCAATTGGAATGTTTAACCAGTGTTCTGCATCATTGGCAAACTTCTGTAACCGGCAATGGTTAGTCCGTTAGCAGATATTGCTAAATCTAATAACAGTCTGGTAATTGTAAAGTAGGCTGCTTACAATTAAAGACCTTTTATCAAAGTTACATGCACGAAGTTAGCTGGTGCTAAGACTTTAAGAGTTCCACTTCAATTATGCCACACCAACTACGAAGAGTATAATATAGGGAGCAAGCCGAATGTATAGCTTAACCATTCAAATTATCATCAGGGAATCATTTCTATGGTTTATTAGAATTTTCATGTTTATTAATTTGGCCTGTGATAATTGTCAAAAATCGTTCATAGAATTTCAAAAAGGTTGAAATTTTAGTATTTTTCTTTCTTCATTATAATTATCAATTAGTTTACAGTTGAATTAATGGTTATTGGCCATTGGGGAAATAGATGAAAATTTGGAAGAAAATAACATGTCACTTTTATGTGAATGGTTCAGCCATCTCAAATAATTGAATGGCGGTTATGAGTAAATAAGGTTATGACAAATTTATCACACGAATTAATTATTATTACTTATAATTCAATTATATTTCAGCAGAAATATAGCCATATAGCAGAAATATAGCCACAGATAGCCATATCTTGAAGGAAGAGAACTAATCTCTTCAATTTTTAATTGTAAATAAAATGCCTTCTTGTAGTATTTCGCAATTAAATTTTTACTATTGATATATTAACTAATTTGACTATATTTAATTTATATGCTCGATCGGATTTCGATTATAACATCATCCTCAGGAGTTTACAAAAAACTCTTAAACATAGTCAAATTAGTTAATTTATCAAAAATAAAAACTCAATTACGAAATACTACAACAACAAATTTTATTTACAATTAATTATTCATCATCTTTCGCCAAGTACCAGCGGTAAAATCCATCGAATTTATCTTCAATTATTGATAAAAAACGTTCCTATGACAATAAATTTGGATAATGGCATTAAAACGTTTTGACAAGGCTGTCTCTAAACTAAATTATATTTAAATAAAAACCTTTTCTAGTAATCAAAATAACGTTATTTATATTTAAATAAGTATATATATATATATAAATTTATTAGTTATATTCGCGCGTATTACAATTTAGTACTCACTACGTGACGTCACATTTTTTAAATTATTTGTGATGAGAATAGCATACCTTTTAGTTTATTTTCTTTGATATATTCGTATCCAAAGATGTGAAGTCGAAAAATAAGATTCGTCTAATGGTGCTATTACACACAAATTAAATTCAGTTGCTATCATCAACTTTTCAGATGATAGTATTTATTATTTTTGACTGTAGATGGCGAAAAGATCAAAAACTGCAAGAAAATACAAATAACTTTACGAAGTAATATTAATTTTTAAACAACAATTTCTACAAAAATCATTAGTTTTTAAGTATTGATATTATGTTATATAATCGATTATATCTAAATTAGTGGTATATAAATTGTAAATAAATTATATACTGTAAAAGCAAATCAAACGTCAAAATGGCGACAATACATTATAGAGCAATTGTTGTAGCTTGTACAATAAGAAAATGCGCTAAGATTTAAAAAAAAAATGTGAATTGAAAATACGTAAAGAAAACGTAAAATTTTTACATTAAAATCTTGAAAATATGTATTTAATTATTTTATACCTAACATAATATAATTATTATTACGATTTTAATATGAAAATCATTTAATGTGATAATCGGTTTTAAACCGGTTGAATTTGCAGATGAAATCATCTGACAATTTTCTAGCAGTTAATTAGTAAACCAAATAATTTTTCAAAAAGTCAGTTGCTATCAGCTAACTTTTCTTGCAGTTTTTATATCTATCTCGCGCATGCTATCCCTCTTTTTCTCATACAAAATAATTTTCATCAACTTTTCAGATTATGGTAACTGCAAAATTGATTATGGGAGCTGAATTTAATTTGTGTGTAATAGCACCATAAGAGTGGAATTTTATTTTTCGACTTTCGTAAGAACGAACACTTATGACTGTGCGAGTACTGTGCGAGCCTTTTGCGTTATACCTCATATGGTTAATAATTATATAATTTTTTCTCGAGTTTCATTCTCGCTAGATTTTGATGTGAAAGCTATCAAAAAACGAGAATGTGATTAAACCGAGAAGGACAACAGAAAGAGCAAAAGATACAACTAACTACTGGTAAAATCAAAAGATAGATCTTTAGGTTACAGTCAGAGGCGTAGCTAGGGGGGGGGCGGGGGGGGGCGGTCCGCCCCGGGTGTCACCCGTTTTGGGGTGACACCCGAACGTAAAAAACTTAAACAAACCATCACAATGTTATCAACGATAAATCACTTCGAAACCGTTTTGGGGTGACACCCGAACGTAAACAACTTAAACAAACCATCACAATGTTTTCAATGATAAATCACTTCGAAACCGTTTTGGGGTGACACCCGAACGTAAAAATCTTAAACAAACCATCACAATGTTTTCAATGATAAATCACTTCGAAACCGTTTTGGGGTGACACCCGAACGTAAAAAACTTAAGCAAACCATCACAATGTTTTCAACGATAAATCACTTCGAAACCGTTTTGGGGTGACACCCGAACGTAAACAACTTAAACAAACCATCACAATGTTTTCAACGATAAATCACTTCGAAACCGTTTTGGGGTGACACCCGAACGTAAAAAACTTAAACAAACCATCACATGTTTTCAACGATAAATCACTTCGAAACCGTTTTGGGGTGACACCCGAACGTAAAAAACTTAAACAAACCATCACATGTTTTCAACGATAAATCACTTAGAAACCATTTTAACCAGGTTATCCATATAATTTTAATTTATAAATTGTGATAGCTTATAAATGTGTCCTATAAATGTGTTATTGGCTCAAAAAGAATCTATTCTACTTTTTAAAATTTTTGAGTTATTACTTGAAATAAAATTTTAACAATATTAATCGAATCAACATGTTGAGCATTGAATCCCATCACCACAATTACTCAATAGCTTTGAATATTCCTATAGATACTATATTGACCGTTTTTTTACGATATATTATTTAGTATGCAAGCATGATTATTTAATGACCAGGTCTGAAAACACATATGCTGAATAATGTATAGGAAAAGTGGTTTACGTCGATAATGTGGCACCCTTTGTCGATAGGGTGGCACCCTTGAGTTACAATGTTTCTATTCCAAAATTATTTCTAAAATATCCGATTAACCTTACTACCTAATATATGTTTTACATTTCAAACAAATTAATTGCAAACACCAAAGGAAACTAACAAACAATCAAATTACCGTGTTTGTAAATGATCTCAAAATAATTTTTTTTTCCTTTATCTTGAAACTCAAAGAATAAATTGAAATAGATCGTTTTTCAATGGACACAAAAATAATTACTGTGGAATAAAATGGCAGTTATGCAATTACTGCAGTTTTGCAAATTTTTGTAGGTTGATACATACTCATACTGTTTGTTTTCAGTTTTATATATTTATATATTTGAAATAAATGAAAGTTTATCATTTAAAATTACATTTTGTTGGGTTTTAAATCCCTTGGAAATTTCAAACTCATCAAGTGATTCTTTTAAAGATTCTTGGCTACATAAATGTAAAGCCTTCAATTTTTTTTAAAAAGTGGTGTAGCTATTGTTATTAACTATGTAAATGGTTTGCAAAAATAAACTTTAAGTTTTGTTTATTTTTCTTCTTAGAAAGGTATTCCTTAAATCAGTCTTTAAAACATTTTCCGGTTTTCCCGATGTAAAATTTTTCACAAAAATCACATTTGATTTTGTAAATTATTGAGCATAATTCTAATTGGATATTTAATTTTGGTTTCAATTCTTTATATAAAATATCTTTTAGGATTTCATGCTTATATTTTTTTAAATAGTTCCTTATAATATTAGGCTATGATTTGTATATTCCATTTTATCAAATATTATTTAATATAAGTTGTTACAAGGAAATTTATATAAATTAATTTTCTTGGCGGTGTATTTAGTCGTTAACACAGTGTACTTATTATGAACAATGTATACCTATTATGTATCCTACAAATATATTTAGAATTAATGCTTTGCTGATACCTATACTATAATTAAAAATATATTTTTAGATTTCGTTTAGCAAATATCCCAAAAAATAAATATGCCACGAGGAGTTCATACTTTTTAAAGAAAAAGTTGGTTCCAGCAGCGAAAGACCAAATCTATAAATATGTTACAAAACCCGATGATATCCAAGGTTCATCAAAAGAAACTGATTCTCACGTTGATGCAACGAATGTTTCAGAGAATATTGGCTCATCTTTGGAAAGTAACAGCAACAATACAGAATTAATAATGATAACCTATGATGACGAATTAGAAAGGAATAATGAAAATGACAGTGATAATGCCGCTAATGCTTCTACTATCGAAGACAGTATTTGCATGGGTGAATCACTTCAGGACTTAAGAGATGTATCACATTGGAATATACTCGTCTCTGGGAATGTTCGCATTGAAATCATAAAAAAAGAAAGTGAACATTTTCAAAATAGAGAAGGGTCGTTTGTTACTGTATCTAGACACGGGTTAGACATAAAAGGTGATGTTCGCCATCTTTCTAAAGAATGGTTTTATAAAATGATGAATAATGGGAAAAAATTCTACGGCCTTGGATTGTTTATTCTCTTGTAAATAATAACTTGCGTCCTGTATTGCTTCTGTTGTCGTGTATTTGCTGTCACCAATAATAATAATACAAAATCAACATTTACTACTGGATATCAGAAGCGGTGGAAACTAAATCCCAAAGTGGCCGACCATGAAACTTCAAATGAACATCTGGAGAATTTTGAAAAGTGGAAAACTTTGGAAATGAGGTTAAAAATTCATAAAACGATACGAGACGCAGCCTTGCAATTAATATATAA
The DNA here is from genome assembly GCA_963693315.1 of Diogma glabrata. Classification (NCBI taxonomy): domain Eukaryota; kingdom Metazoa; phylum Arthropoda; class Insecta; order Diptera; family Cylindrotomidae; genus Diogma; species Diogma glabrata. The sequence continues at coordinate 243,397,947 of OY856186.1, forward strand.
TAAAAAACAGAAGTGGAAACATCTTTTATCAAGATTGGATATAACTTTGTTTTTATCTAAACAAAACTCAGCATTTCATGGACATGATGAAGGACAAAGTTCTTCAAATAAAGGCAATTTCTTAGAACTAACCAAACTATTGTCAAAGTATGATGTAGTGTTAAAAGAACACATTTTGAATTTGGAGCATGGTAAATCACCAAAAGTATTATATTTGTCACCAGATATACAAAATGAGTTCATAAATGTTTTAGCGATCCACGTAAAGTTCAAGCTTGTCAACGAAATTAAATCGGTTAAATATTTTGGAATTATGTTTGATAGCACACCTGACATTTCACATATTGATCAAATGTCAGAAGTGATTCGTTATGTGAAAATTGATGGTAGTAAAGTGGAAATCAAGGAAGTATTCCTTGGATTTTTTCTTTTACATGGAAAAAAGCCGCTGATTTAAGCGATGAAATTCTTACACTGAAAAAAATTGAAGTAATGATAACCTCATCTCGAAGATGGCAGTTTATTATTTATGCAAAGAAAAGATATTTACAAACAATTTCACCGTGATTGGGACAACTACTCAGTACTCAGTAACATTTTCTTGATAACAGAATGAGGTGTAATTAAAATATAAAGTGCTATCCAATATAACAGTAGTTGAATAAAGTTAATAACTATTTCCATGAAAACATATTTCTTTGGAATTTTTCATTTTAAAATTTAAGTATTTGAGATTAATTGAACTATATTTTATTTTCACATAAATATTTCATGTGATTGTCTCAACTGCATCGACTTATCATTGTACGGTTGTTGAATCAATCTCGTATTTCGATTCGCCATATCTGCCCGCACGGTGAGGTTGAGACAACTGCATTTCGATTGGAAATAGGACATGTTTTTTTCAGTGTAAAAATCTTGAAAATGATGGTATGAATTGTCACTCCCAAAGGTTATGATAATGCAGCTGTTATGATAGTATACATGGAGAAGTGCAAGCTATTATTAAAGCAAAAAATAACAAAGCAATTTTTGTGGGCTGCAAAGATCATTCAATTAATTTATACGGCCAACACTCGTCAGTGGAAGCCATTTTTACATGTTTTTCTGCTTCGACTAGCCGCTGGGAAGTACTTGCTAAACACAACAAAGCAACTGTTAAAATACTCTTAACAGCGCATTGGAGTGCTCATTATGCTGCAGTAAAAGTATTGGCCGAAAATTTTGATGGGATTGTGGCTGAAATTGAGAAGTTAAGTGTACAACAAGAAAATGTAGACACTAGAGGCGCTGCACAGAACCTTATCAATGCAGCATGTGATTTTTCGTTTCGTTGCTATCTTTTGTTTTGGAATGATATTCTAAGAGAAATAATATCTGTACTCAGATTGGATTGCAAAGCACGGGCTTGAATATTGATCAATTAGCTACAAAAATAGAGTCAATTCATAACGAAGTCTCATTGTAGAAGAGGCCATAGATCTTGCTGCGAAAAAATCGGAGGACTATGACATTCCAATGGAAAGCCGAATTCGTCATAAAAACGCAAAAAACGAACGGGTGGTGAGTTTGCACCTGATGTTGGACTGACACTGAGAGCTCAACTTAAAAAGGACATGTTGAAATGTCTTGACCGATTCAGTGTTGAACTTCGAACTAGACTAAAGTCAGTTCAAGATTTAGCTTCATTGTTCGAGGTTGTGCAGACAAACACTTAGCTTTTGGCGAACAGTGAAGAGTTAAAATTATCGGTATCAAAATTTACTGGTTTTTAAAAAGCGGTATTGGCAACAGAACTCCTCATAGAGATACAAAGGGTGAGGAGGCATTTAAAAGCGGCCAAGGTTACAGTTTCTAACTGGGTGTACCTAGACTTTTTGAAATTCATCGTAGAATGGGATTTTTTAGAATTTCTTCCAAATCTTACGGTCGCACTAAAGTTATTTATGACTATTTGCGTATTAGTGGCTTCGTGTGAGAGGAGTTTCCGCAAATTAAAATTAGTTAAAAATTACTTGCGGGCTTATAATAATAATGCTCATTTGTATTAATTAAAAAAAATTATAAATTACGTTTATCGGCTTTTTATTATTATTGACAGTTTTTATTTTTGGGGTGACACCACAATATCCGCCCCGGGTGCCACCCATGCTAGCTACGCCACTGGTTACAGTGCTGTTCCGTTTGGAAGTTTTCCTATGACAAAGATACATACTTTTTTTAACAAATCACTGTAAGATATTGTAATTTATAGTTCTACAGCAAATCATTCTCATCACATTCTACATTAGTCTTCAGATCTGTTCTACCACATTTTTTCTATACCTATTTCTTATTTTGTTAATATATTATTTTAGATTTTAATTTTTTGTTTTGGTTTTTAGGTTATTGGGTTATGCAAACATTAAGAAATAAAGTTTTAAAAATGAAAGACTATGAAAATTTTAATGTGAGACAATGAATTTATGATGCATGCACGAGTTGAATATTAATTTACCGAAAAAAGTTAGTAAATTGTTTTGAATTACATTTTTAGATGCTACACTACTTGTGAGAGGAACGTCACGATTCTTGAAATCTGCGATTGATCCTTTACAATAGAATTAATTTAATAAACACTAAAATATCTTTTGGGTTTTGCTCTCACTATATACTGAAACAAATTAACTAAGTCATATCGTTTCCAAAACCGGTCTCACGACATCAATTATTTTCATGATTCCAACTTGTCATTAACAAACTTTAATAGAAATAGTTTTTAAATCTTTTCCATATCAGATGTCAAAAAAGTCATCAAAATTTCTATGTTTTGATATTGTCGAACAGCAAGTGTCAATTTTTGTCTCTATTGTTAACATCAATCAAATAAAACACAATTGTTGTAATCTGTAGACATAGATATAAACGAAAGATTTGGTTGTCTGATCTGTTATTAATAAACTATTGAGATGAAAGGTGAATAATGGTTTGGAATTTTAATTTAGATAATAAAACGATGGCACACTTAATCTACGTGAAAAAGATTATTTTGAAGATTTTTATACAATTCGAATTAAATATTAAAACATATTAATTTTATTTTATAAAATAAAACGAAATACGCAAAACTGGTTCGCATGATAAAAACTATCAACACTTTTTTCAGCGCAAACGTTTTTTTTAACAACATAACTTCCTGCTGTTTCATAAGAAAATTTTCTAACACATTCTTAAATCAATTTAAATTTTAACGGATTATTATTAAAAGAAATAACTGCCCGATTCCGTATGAAAATATGTTCAGTTAATATTAAATACGAGTTTGTTTATTTACACACTATAAATTATAAAGTGATTCACATAGAAAAGAAATAAATTAATCTAAGACATTGAATTTGAATTACTACTTTTTGAAATGATAATTGTAATCAAATAATCAATTTGTATTATAATTGACATAATTATTTTGACCCAACAGGGTGGTTAAAATCTAAAATGCAAGAGTCACAGGAAATTTCTGTAGAGATAGTACCACAGAAGGTTCAACAGCTACCAAAGTCATGGGAAATTTCTCTTTTTTAATGCCTAGTTCAAACAGAATAGTTCTATGATCCGACAAGGAGGGTCATTTGAGACTCTCCTATTTTTTCATGAACTGTCTTGCTCTGGTGCTGCCTATTTGGTGGTAAAACAACTCCAGTCTGTCTTGTTCTT
>OY856186.1:243401839-243508511 GCA_963693315.1 Diogma glabrata
AATCTTGAATAAATATTTATAAATTATAAATTTAGTACTAGTAGTAAATAGATGACGCGGATTATTCAGCCAAATTCTATGTCAGAAACAAAATCAAATTTAAGAACTAATATTAAATAAAACCAATAATATTAGGTTTGTTATGTCGATAGTTTAATCAATTAATAGTTTTTTATTTTTCATTAGAATGTTATTTTTCATAACCAGCTTCGATTTGAATAATGTTATGAACGTCATATCACATCATAAATGCCGGTTGTTATTTAGCCATAACGGTCCTCATAACGGCCCGTTGCTATGTAAACATTTTCATAGCTACGTATTTGAAGGGACACCAAAATAACTATTACAATAAATTATTATAAATTATTTTATTTAAAATTAGTTTATATAAAAATTAAAGTTGCAATAATTAAAATTATTGTCTGAAAATGTATGGGTTTGCAGATCTGGAGTGTTCAAATTTGTGTGTTCCACTGAAATCACTTGATCGCTTGTATTTGTCGCGGTATAGTTTGTTGTGGCTCTGCTAGTTCCAACGCATCCATTAAAAGTTTAGAAGCCTTATTTTTGGTAGCAACACTCTCTTCTATATACGCTAATGCCACTGAAGAGCTCTTCCACTTCCCATGCATCTTCAACGTTTCGAAAGATGCCCCAGCTCCAACCAATAGAGTGGCCGATGTTCTTCTTAGGCAATGTCCAGTATATCCTTTCTAATCTTTTAATTTCAAAAACTTTGCCACAGTTGCTAGAACATTGCCTAAGGTGTTCTTTCCCACGGGCTGTTCAGTACATTTTCCGTTCTTATAATTTAGAAAAAAACGTTTGGAACCATTTTCTTCGCTTATAGACATATATTTTTTGATTATTTGTAAGGATCTGATTTTATCGTCGTCAATAATACTAAACCCTGACGAGGGGCCAGTTTTGGTGGAAGGTACTTTAACAACTACACAGGAACCCTTGTCTTCAATGTCGTCTATTGACATCTTCGTCAACTCATCCCAAGGCCCCAAACACACCCATTAAAATAACTACTTTGTGCAGAAGGTAATCACTATCAGGGGCATCTTGAATGAAACATTGGATATGATCCGGCTCTAACACTTTGGATTTTTTTGTTACGTAATTTTTCGACTTCGTTTTGAGAAAGGCAATGAGGCGGCTGAATTTTGTAAGATCGACATTGGTATTAACTAATAAAGTGGTTTTCAGCATCGAGTATTTCTCCAGAGTGAATTAGGGGCAAACTTTTCAGACTAAAAATAAAAAAAGGAATATAAATACGGCTTTCAGTGCAATATATAACGACTTTAAAGGACCTGCCAATTCTTGGAAGTACGCCAACATAACGGTCTCATCTATAGCTGCAATATTATTCCGGGTCTTCCATTCTATAATTAGGCTGTATTCCTGGTCGTAACGGACCTTGGATTTGATAAACAGCAAGTTGGCAATGGCCTTAGCTGCATTTTGTGAGACAAGATCTGGTAAATCCATATTTTCTTAAGTTTTCGTATATTTTTTTTAATATTATATGACAGGAACCAATTTTAGTTTTATTAAAACAAATTGTTTATTAAAACGATTAAAGCTGTTCGAAAATTCAAAGACTACTTAGCAACCACTTAGAAATAAATATATGTACATTTAGAGAGAAATCAAAATATTTTTTCATAGCAACCTATTTGAAGGGAAACCAAAATTAAACTTTTTTTCAATAACCATTAATTACTCTAATTTAATATTAATACATTTAAGGAAAAATATATCGTTGTATGCACCACTGTCGTTATCAGATTTTAACGGCCTTCAGGCGATATGAATCCCTCGGGCCAGAGGCCCTCGGGCTGGTCATATCGCCTTCGGGCCGTTAAAATCCTTATAACAACCTTGGAACGTAAATAACTATTACTATTAACTTACGAGAGTAATTTAAAATTATTGAGTTATTTCTAGTGATTATTTAAGTCAAATATTTAAGGTATGTAATTATTCTCAAAGTATATTATTAAAATTTGCTTACAAACTTTTTGCAATTGACAAATTTGTTTTTCATTGATGTAATTAAAAAAAACTATGTTTGCTTAGATCAAAATCCAAAATGTCAAAATCCAAAATGTTGAACATAGCCATATTATTATTTTTTTGTGGTAGAGTTTTCTTTTACGATTTTAATCGTAATAATTGTACAATCTTAAATCAAATGAAAACGTAACGCACGAGATTTAAACAAACAAACAAAAATCCAATTTGACAGATGTGCAACAAAAACTTGGTTATGGTGATTCGATTGACAAGGGTGTACACTTAGTATAATTTATAGATTTTTTCTTCAAGCCAACATTTTTTAAGTGATCTAATTATAGTACCAACATATTACCCAAAATAGTTTTGTCTTATCCTGTGATTTATCTCATATTTTCGCATTTTCAAGGTTATGTTGTAATATACTATTATTTCGAAATAGTTTACGTTACATTGGTTTTACTCTACATTATAAAATTCTGTGTACGCGCATAAAGAAGTTTCTAATTTTATATGTGTACATTATTTTTATTTGCAAGTCTTGAGAGATGCCTGACAATCACGGTTCATTGCAGATTGACTGATACCTTTGATTGATCGTTAACCTTTGAACCTTTAAGCTTTGACCTTTAACCTTTGACCTTTTGCCTTTAACCTTAAAGTTTGAACTTATTCCTTTGACATTTGACCTTTAACTTTTGGCCTTTGAACTTTTGACCTTTAAACCTTCGACCTCTGACTTTGATCTTTGACCTTTGACAAAAGGTCAATGACTTCCGCGTGACCTTGGACTCAGGAAGATTTTTTGTTGGTAACCTTGTACTCAGAGAGATTTTTTATTTTACCTTGGACTAGGGTGGGATGCCGACTACTCCCTTGCGCTCCAAATATATTAAGAAATAAATCACTAAAGGGTTGTACTTTAAAGTAATAAACACAGATATAAAATAGTTAAATTATCTAAATAAAATTCTCAAAGAAAACGAGAGGCATAACATAGACGCAAGCTTTGGTGTGATTTGTTTTTCGCTGATCAAGAGAATTAATAACCAGACTAAGATCAAGTTCAAGTGGCAGTCACTATAAAAGGAAATGTTACGATTGCAAAACTTATACTGAATAGTTTTGTTGCGATTACATCTCTCTTCTTCCTATCCATAAAAGATGGAATATGCTGGCTTATTACAAATCGATTAATCCTGCCTAAAACTGAGCCTGGGGTCACGTGAGATGATGATGAAGTGGTGAGGAATGAACGCAAAGCATTTAAGCCGTTAAGCTCAAGCAAAATTCTAGAAACCTCCTCTCATTTGTGCATATAAAAAAGCAAGAAATATCAATAAATACAAAACAGACTTGGAGACAAAGACGAATTTTTCAAAAAGAAAACAAACAAATTCGAAGTCAAATTGTTAAATGTAGAATTAACTTGTTTATATAATAACTTGATAGCTATAAATAATACTATCTCTTTCATCTGTTTCTGTTCTATACTTCATCTGTTGTTTCTTCATCACCATAATTGCAAAGTACAGCATATTTTTGTATTATAATATAGATTAACTACAAATTTGAAGAAATTGTCAAAACGTGGACTCGGCATGTCCATTATGTGAGTACCCTACCCCAGAGATTAAAAAAATTTCTGGCCTGCTACCGACAACAACACGTACAATCCGTAATTCTATTGGCCTAATAGGTCGGAATGGGCCATGGGATCGAAAACTGTACCGGAAGTGTGTCAAAAAAATTTTTAAGTTTATTAAATGTGTCAAAAATAGCAAAAATTCGTATTTTGCCTTAAAAACGTTATTTTCAGTGATAATGAGTAGTAACTTTGAAGCTGGAGATATCTTGATGATCGGCATCTGTATGTGAGGCCAAAACCTTGATTATTGTGTTATAAGTATGTCAAAAAATACCGATAAGTGTATCAAAAGAATGATTTTCATATGTTTTACTTCCCAATTTTTTTGAGAAACATATTATGGGAAACGACTAGAAAGCTATAAAACATATAAGTAATTATTTGGATGACATGAAATGTTTTTTTTTTTTTTTTTTTTTTTTCTCCTTTATCTCCATTTAGGAGCATAGGGCGTCTACTAGGCTGGACCATCTGACTCTGTTCGGGGCAATCGCTTTCAGTTCACCCCATGTCTTGCCGATTTGTTTTGCTTCAGCTAGCACCGTTTTCTTCCACGTCATGGGTGGTCTTCCAACTCTCCTTTTACCTTGTGGATTCCACCCTAGGGACATCCTTGTTATATCTTTAGCTGGTTTCCTCAGTGTGTGTCCTATCCATCTCCATTTCCTTTGTTTTATCTCGGACTCAATGTCTAACTGCTCTGTCTGTCGTAGAAGATCCTGGTTACTGATGGTGTTCGGCCAGAAGCATTTGATCAGTCTTCTCAGGCATTTGTTCACAAACACCTGTAGTTGATTTGTGATCTTCTTTGTGTGTTTCCACGTTTCACACCCATATAGCAGTACTGACTTGACACATGCATTGAACATTCGTAGCTTTGTCTTTCTTGACAGGACGGATGCATTCCAGATCTTGTGAAGCATATTGAACGTATTTCTAGCTTTGTTAATACGCTGACTGATATCTTCTTCTGTCCCGCCTGTTTTTGCTACAGTACAACCAAGGTACACAAATTTGTCGACTTCATCCACTTGTGTATTGTTGATGGTAATTGGTGTTATCGTTTTGGTGTTCAATCTCATAGACTTTGTTTTCCTGATATTAATGTTGAGACCGACTTCATGTGCAAGGGCTGATAGCTTCTGTATTTTCTGCTGCATGTCCGTATGTGTGTGTGTAAGTAGACAGATGTCATCTGCGTAGTCTAGATCATTGAGCCGGCTTGTTGTGTTCCATTGGATTCCATTTGGACTTGCATCATCGAGATTTCTCATGATACTATCTAGTACTATCAGGAATAGTAGCGGGGATAGTACACAGCCTTGTCTCACTCCTCGGTGGTTGTAGTATTTATCACTTTGCTGTCCTTTGTATTGTATTCTGTTTCCAGCATCCCGATACATTTCTTTGATTAGATCAACTATTTTCTTCGGGACGCCCATTTCACAAAGTGTCTTCCATATCGTGCTTCTGTTAATTGAGTCGAAGGCGCGTTCGAAGTCCACGAAGAGGAGATACAATGGTGAATTCCACTCGTTTGATTGCTCTATGATGATACGGATTGTGTTGATATGATTGGTACAGCTTCTTCCTGGTCTAAAGCCGGCTTGTTCGTTTCTTAGTTTCATGTTAATTGATGGAGATATTCTTTCGAGAATGATCATCGCTAGTATTTTCATTATTATGTTGAGCAGAGATATACCTCTCCAATTTTTGCATTCTCTTAGATCACCTTTCTTTGGGATTGTTATGATTAAACCCTCTTTCCATTTGGTTGGTATTTTACCTTCGTTCCATACATCAGGTAATAGTGGTGTTAGAGCTTCTGCTGTTGTGTTTACATCTGCTTTGAGTAATTCTGCTGATATATTATCTGTACCAGCAGATTTGTTATTCTTGAGTTTCTGTATGGCATCTCTAACTTCCCGTTCCGTTGGTGGATGGGTGCTGATAGTTTCGTTATAGTTGTCATCCGGAGACTGCAAGTTATCTTCATGTTGGTGGCAGTTGTCTTCGAAGTATTCTTTCCATCTATTTAGCTGTTGTTCATGTGTTGTGAGGATTTGACCAGATTCATCCTTTATTGGTGGAGTGTTTGTATATTTGTTGGTGACCTTTCTCACACATTTGTGTAGTGTGCGCATATTTCTATTAGCTGCTGCTGTTTCTGCAGTCTTGAGAATGCTTTCTGTATATCTTCTGCGATCATTCCTTGCCATCTTTTTAACTTAATTTGCTGTACTTTCATATTTGCTGCGGATCTCGGTTGTGTTCTGGTGACACAATTGCAACTTGAGCTCACGACGCTCTTCAATTTTCTTCCAGGTATCATCGCTAATCCATGGTTTCCGTGATTTGTCTTGGTATCCAAGCACATCTGTAGCAGTTTTGACGTAAGCTTCTTTAACTTGTTCCCATTTTTCATCAATGCTGGTGGTTTCGTTGTTTGGTAGATTGAGCTGGAGCGATTCTTTGAAGATGTTATTTGTATTTTTGTCGCTCAATCTGTTGATGTTAAATTTCCTCTGACATGACTTGTTGTGTCTTACAGCGGCTGGTTTAATTTTGAATGTTGCAATTACCAGTTGATGGTCGCTGTGTATGTCTGCTCCTCGCTTTGCTCTGACGTCTTGTAGTGAGGATAGAAACTTCTTATTCACCAGTGCGTGATCAATTTGATTCTTGGTTCTTCCATTTGGTGATGTCCAAGTGTATTTATGTATATTCTTGAGTGGGAACTTGCTGCCTCCTATGAATAGTTGATTTGTGACACAACAATCGATGAGCCTATCTCCATTATTGTTACGTGTTGATTCTAGTGCATTCTTGCCCATGACTGATTCCATTCCGGTGTTGTCGGTTCCAATTTTGGCATTGAAATCACCTTGTATTATTTTGATGTCATTTCGGTGTGCACTAGCCAGTGTTGCTTGGAGCTGTTCGTAGAATTCATCTTTTGTCGCATCATCAGCTTCTTCGGTAGGTGCATAGCACTGTATGATCGTTGTATTTCTAATTTTCGATTGGAATCTTGCTGTTATTATTCTGCTACTGATTGGTTTCCATTCGAGAAGTGCTTTCTTTGCGTTTGGTGTTGTTAATATTGCTACGCCTTGTTCGTGTGTGTTGGATTTACCAGAGAACATCATATAATTTCCTTCGCTTGTTGTTAGCTCTCCGCTATTTTTCCATCTTACTTCACTGAGTCCTAGTATCTCGATGTTATATTCTTTCATTACTTTCTCAACTTGTGCTAACCGCGATGTTTCTATCAGAGTTCTGACATTCCAGTTTCCTACTCGTGTCCGGGTACGATAGCTAAGGGTCGATATTTGAATTTTCCGGTTTGTTTGGTTTTGTATCTTTCTAGTGTACGTTTCTTTAATCATTGGAATTTCGGATTGGGACATGAAATGTAATTGAACGGAATTAATCGGACATGAAATGTAATTGAACATTAAATTTGACATGAAGTGTGTCAAAAAAATAGTTAAATGTGTCAAAACAAGAAAGTTTGCATATTTGTTGCTTATAAAATTTTTCATTTTAAGAGATAACGAGTAGTAACAATGTGGAGAAATATTGATGGTCGGCGTTGTTTTGTGAGCTTGATTGTATTATAAGTGTGTCAAAAAATACGTGAAAAAAGTTTAAATTTTGGATTTTGTTATAAGTTTTGCAATATTTTTAGAATTTTGGAAAAAGTTTGAATTTTTGATTTTGTTATAATTTTTGCATTTATTTTGGCATTTTGAAAAAAATTTCAATTTTTAATTTTGTAATGATTTTTGGAATATTTTTAGTATTTTGAAAAAGTTATTTTTTGATTTTATTATTTTTTTTGAAATTTTGAAAAAAATTTGTATTCTTGATATTGTTATAATTTTTGCATTCTTAGAATTTTGGAAAATGTTTGGATTTTTGATTTTGTTATAATTTTAGTTTTCTCTTGTATAATTTTTGGAATTTTGAAGAAAGATGGAATTTTTCATTTTATTATAACATTTGGAATCTTGGAAAAAGTTTGAGTTTTTGATTTTGTTATAAGTATAATTTTTAAATCAGTTCAATCAGACCCATAATTTTGAAAAAAATAAAATTAGTTATTTGTATGACATTAAATGTAATTCAATATGAAATTGGTAGATAATAGTTGTTTGTTTTCAAAAAGATAAAATTGCTGAACGCTAAATGGAGTGGTTTTTGAGTAGTTTGCTGAGTGTATCGTCTTTGACATCTTTTCACTAAATTATGTTAATTTATGATCTGTTGTAATTTTCCGGCAATGTATTGATGTTTCGTGTTAGTTTTGTAATAAACTTCTAAACAGAGATAAAATAGTTGTACTTTTACAAAGAATTTTACGTTTATATACTTTGCTGCCCAAAACTAAAAACAATGTCCTCATAAAAAACTTTAATCGAAAACTATATAAAAACCCTTAGCACAGACCGAAGTAATGATACCCCAAAGCTTTAAGATTTCAACCCCTTCATATTTTTTCATTATAAGTTTATCAAATTTCCTGTCTCTAGGAATTTTTTTAAATATGTCAGACAATGAATGTCGAAGCGTGGGGGGGGGGGGGAGGTTGGTTTTTGTTCGACCAAGTTTTTGTTCGACTTTTTTGACATAATTCAAAAACTGCGCTCCGCAAATTTCTCAACATATTGTAATGTTTCTTAATTTTGGTGTTCTTTGAAATGATAAAAAAACCTGTTTTCGTTCTTTACCAATGCCATCCCCTAAACACACAGAAGTCAAATTATTTAAGACAATTCGCTATATTTTTCATTGAAAGTTTATCAAATCTACTGCCTGTATGAATTTTTTCAAATTTTCTTTCAATCAACGTCGAAACGTAGGACATTTTTGTATAGGTCAACTTTTTGTTGCACTTTTTTTTACAATAGTAAAAAAAAAATAAACTTTAACATCCATTGCATCGTAACTACCGGCCAAGGATGATGCAAGAATATTGTTATTGTACAGCTGACTAAAGAATATAACCATAGGTGGAAGCATGGTTGGAAAAAGAATACGGTTAGAGATGTTTTTTATTAGAATTATGAGTTTGATTTGACAAAGAGAACATTGACTCAGAAAAAATGATGAATTTTGCGAGGTGAGTTTATGTGCTCCATATGTGCAAAAATAATGCTCCAATTAATCCTCTAATTCCAGGTGATCCTCATTCTCTTAAGTAATATTAATTCATAAAAAGTAAGGAAGATAATTCATATTGACGAGATGGTCTTTATAAAACTCTCTATTGACTTTGACAAAAATTTACAAGCATAAGCTGAAATCAAAAGCTGATCCCACAAACTCTATTGCTATCATAAATGTTTATATTGGTATATTCGCCCGTTTTAGTTTGCATTAGGAAATGATTAGAAATTGCAATTAAACGGGGTCAACGATGGATAGAAGGTGGCATGAACTTAAATTGAAATGCAGAATATGAAATAGATAAACTAAGAAAATTAAACCGTTCTAAAACTTTCTGTCTTTTAGTCCAAATCAATGAAAAAACAGGTGTCCATTTGATCTTAGATCGCAACAGCCACTTTCTTTATCCAAACATTTTCATACCAATAAAATCCGAAATTGAATATTAAAAAAAATAATTTAAGCGGATTGGTTTTTTCAGCGCGTTAACGGAAGTGCCTAACCTTTTTGTTTATCACAATAAAAATAATTATTAAAATTAATGTAATAATTATGAATTCAAAGTAAAAAAGTTTCTCTAGAACATAATTACATATTAAAAAGCCGACAATAATGAGGACGAGCTATACGTAATTTAGCATATCGATACACCCATCTTACAAATTACCTCTTAATTTGGCCTGGCTACGATAACAGAACCATCTTTTTATCTAATTATATTTTATACTATCATTATCTTCTTCTTATTTTTTGATGTTTTCTAAATTAAATAATAAAAATATTCTCAATGTATGTTTTTGTTGTTTAGCTTAATACTTTACTTTACTTGACTCGAAATTTCTATAAATAAACTAGCAGGACCCGGCGTGCTTTGCTACGCTTATCAATAAAGCTTGTGCACAGACATTTTGTTGACGTAGTAGCAATGATTTCAAAAAGTGGTAATGAGAATGATCGCATAATTTTTAATTTATCTTTTCAAAAATATGGATGAAAAATAATCAGCACTCTTACTGATCAGTTCGGATATATGAAAAATTAGCGATCAAATAAGTTTTCAAGTAAGCAAAAAAAAATTTAAGCAACTTGTTGAATTAGTAGAGGTGTGTCATCTCTATATATAACATAATACAGAACATAAATAGATTTACAAATGTTCGCAGTACCTATATGTTCAATGTGCTGAGTGCTCACTAAGAAAAGAGAACCTACAGGTTTTTAATGTCCAATTTCTCGATGCTTCTGCAGGTTATACATTATTTGTTGTGGCTCCATTGTTGGTTCAGATATAGAGGTTATCTAGTTTTATGCCTCTATTCTATCTACGCAGCATAATTGTCCATACGAAAATCAATCCGTTCTACATCTAAAGCGCGCACTTTTAATGATTGAGCGTGATCTTTTTTTATGGTGATTGCAAACATCAATTTAATTGACAATTGTGATCTTTTGAATTGAAATGCTAATCACCCGTATTGTACTTATATTAAACCTAATCATCAGTATTGTATTTATATTAACGACGTAATTTCACATTGACCGACGGAGCAGATCGATTCGACGATAGCATTAATAATTGATTGAGAACTAAGTTCGCTAAAACTACGCACAGATCTTCAATCATTTTGCTATATAGGACAGGAAATATCATCAACCATGTGCGATTTATATTTTTTCCCATAACGTTCTTGTAGATGAAGAACAGTAAGCGGTCAGCATGATTTTAAACATAGCTCGAACTTAGTTTGGAGGTGAAGTGCTGCACGTGTCATTGATGAATGATACATACATCCCAGTGCTGCTTCATTGTAGCACGCTAAAACTGAAATGTTGCCTTTATTAAAGTACTTTCTAACTTACGTATTTGACTGATTTAACGTATATACCGTATTCCAAGTTTATGTGCGATCTGTATGTTCTTTGTAGCAAAGGATTAATATGGAACAACCATCCATGTTTATGGAACTATTTCAATGTTCCCGTTTCGCATATCTATATATTGTTACCTTACCGCCATCTGCTGCGGCTCTTCTTTTATATAAAGGATCATCGTTTCATGTAACTGAATTTCGTGTAACTGACTGAATCCTTGGTGATATCACTTTGCGTACTTTGGATTCTGTGGATTCAGTGTTCTGGAAAGCTCATTTACATTTTTTTCGTCACAACTTCCTACAAATCTTTATCGAAGCTGGCATCGGATATTTGCCGTGTGCATTTGAGATGATTTTGTGTGTGTGCGTTAGTTGTGAATAACCGTCATATTAAATTGGCTCTCGCAAATATACTGGTACTTCAGAGAAAAGCTTGGTTTGATTTAATCGAATGAATATTAAACGTTCTGTTTCGAATGTTTTTGCATACATATCTACCATGTATTGGTGAAACAATTGACGGCATTTCCAAATGTGGAAATCTTCCCCTCGAATCATTAATCCCTCTTTTATTGACAAAAATTATATCCCGGTTGAAATTTATTGCCGACTTTATTAATTGTCACTTCGTTTATTGTCCGAGCATTGAATCTTCCCATATGTTCTCAAGCAGGCGTTTTGTCAACCTGACCTATTGAAACTTATATATGTATCACATACATCATGTCAAC
This sequence comes from Diogma glabrata, assembly GCA_963693315.1. Taxonomy (NCBI): domain Eukaryota; kingdom Metazoa; phylum Arthropoda; class Insecta; order Diptera; family Cylindrotomidae; genus Diogma; species Diogma glabrata. The sequence goes on from OY856186.1 coordinate 243,413,296, forward strand.
TGCTGTTTTGAACAAATGCACAAATTCGTTTTTTGAAATCTGGTTTTCAAAAAAATTATCAAAATGCCATTCCGTGTAGAAGTATTTGGTAAAATATACAATAGAGCCAATTTCCATGCCATGAGCAAAAATGAAATAGAACATTTTTATGACCGTATGTATATAAATGTATGTACAAATGTGTTGAATGGTCTAGTGGTTAGCACTACTTCCATTTAGGTCAAAGTGTTGTTATACAAAGTCATTAACAAACATAAACACACTGGTTACACAATAACACTGGACACTGGAGTGGTTATACAATTAACCGGTAATCAGCAAATATGGTTGATAAATTGGACAAAACTATATATGGGTGATCAGATCACCCATACATAACTAATCGATTAAATTAAGTCTTTAAGTGAAACTCGACCATAAGAAGATTGAATTGAGATTAATGCAGGTGAGGGGTGCTTGTCGACAGCTTACATTCCTATATGAAACGCATATCGATAAAAAAAACTATATAATAACCTTTCTGAATGCAACATTGTGTCCAAATTTCAAGAGAATCGATCCAGTACATTCCTAGATTGCCTATTTTGAACCAACGAACATTTGCATTTGTATTTATCATATATAGATATGTAGATAGAAGATAGATAGATAGATTAATAGATTGATCAGTTGTTGACTACTGAGAATTGAAGAGAATTCCAGTACTAATATCGCAATTAAAAAATGGAGGTTGGTGGTAGAAGGATGAAAATAAGGCATTATATGTATTTTGTAAAGACAAATCATAAAAAAATAAAAATAAAAACATTTTTTCTGAAAAATACAAAACATTTTGGGGGGGGAGGGCCCCCCTTATCACTTATGTGTATAAAAAATAGTTTACGACCGATTCTCAGACCTACCCTATATACACATAAAATTTCATAGAAATCGATCAGGCCGTTTCGAAGGAGTAATTGAAGAGTATTCCAGTACTAATATCGCAATTAAAAAATGGAGGTTGGTGGTAGAAGAAGGAAAATTAGGGATTATATGTATTTTTTAATGTCAAATCATAAAAAAATAAAAATAAAAAATTTTGTCTGAAAAATACAAAAAATGTTTGGGGGGAGGTCCCCCCTTATCACTTAAGGCTATAAAACATAGTTTATAACCGATTCTCAGACCTACCGAATATACACATAAAATTTCATGGAAATCAGTCAGGCCGTTTCGGAGGAGTAATTGAAGAGTATTTCAGTACTAATATCGCAATTAAAAAATGGGCGTTGATGGTAGAAGGGAGAAAATGAAGGATTATATGTATTTTTTAATGTCAAATCATAAAAAAATAAAAATAAAAAATTTTGTCTCAAAAATACAAAAAAATTTTGGGGGGAGGGCCCCCCTTATCACTTAAGGGTATAAAAAATAGTTTACAACTGACTCTCAGCCCTACCGTATATACACATAAAATTTCATGGAAATCAGTCAAGCCGTTTCGGAGGAGTAATTGAAGAGTATTTCAGTACTAATATCGCAATTAAAAAATGAGGGTTGGTGGTAGAAGGGGGAAAATTAGGGATTATATGTATTTTTTAATGTCAAATCATAAAAAAATAAAAATAAAAAATTTTGTCTGAGAAATACAAAAAAATGTTTGGGGGGAGGACCCCCCTTATCACTTAAGGGTATAAAAAATAGTTTACGACCGATTCTCAGACCTACCGTATATACACATAAAATTTCATGGAAATCAGTCAAGCCGTTTCGGAGGAGTTTAATTACAAACACTGTGACACGAGAATTTTATATATATAGATAATTGGTTTTATATTCAATTGCTTGTTTGATGATTAAGACAAACTAATTCAAACAAACATGTTTGCAATTTATGAATTTGGATTACTTTCTATCTTGTATTGAAAGTAAATATTATGTTAATTTATAATATTCTAGAAAATTTTAAATACTTACATTAAAATTTTATTTTCGTTTATTAATGTCAATATGTTTATTTTTCAATTTGGCAGAGATATATATTATAATATCGAGTATCGAATAAAATAAATATATTGGGTTTCCGCTAGTTTAGTTATAAAAATTGTTTTATTTATATTGTTTGTTTTATTAATTGTTTTTCAGATATATATGAACTTTGAATGTTTTACACGTATGGTCCAGTCCATCAACGGAAAAAACGGCGAGACTGTATAATCTTAGAAACAGTAGCGATTTGCACAAACATTTGGATTTAGGTTCTATACTTACACTCTACTTCAAAGTTGTTCTTGTGTCGGGGGGTGCTTTCATCCTGGAGGTTAATACCACCCCTTCTCGGGGACGAAAAATTATTCATTAAAAATAAATAAATCAATCAAATGATTGATTGATTGCATTGTTTTTGTTTATATTACGTTAGAACTTTCATTTTTGAAGTTTGACGAATAAAAATCAACCTTCAACAAGCTATTACTCCGTTTGTATTGGGTCTACAGCACCATAAATCAACCAATTTATTGTTTTTATAAGCTTCAATTTTACTTGAAACAAATTTGCCCACAGAATCCTTACTTTTTGAGTTATTCACGAAAAACTGTCTAAAAACGTGTTTTTTTGGTTGAAAAAGTAAAATTTTGATTTTCAGCAAAAACTTTATATAACAAAAGTTGTTAAAATATTGCTTGACTGACAGCCCGACTAGCTTTGTGTAAGGGATCAGATTTGGACAGGATATGGTTTTCCCTACTACTGATAGGAACCGTACCAGGCACACTGAACATGTCCTGATCAGTAATGTAACGCCTCAAACTATCCAAACCAGATCAGGCAGCCATCCTAGAACCGGACCAGGACCGGATCAATTAAAATGGGGAAATTGCTCCAACATACATTAGGAAAATTAAAAAATTTACTACTACATACATTAGAAAAAAAATGTTTATAAAAATAATCTAACTTTATACTTACTACATGTATTCATAACGCAGAGAAGCGATAACTAAAGTATATGTCGAATTTCGTAAACTATATGTATCTAAAATGGATAATACTCTAGTGAATTTTATTCAAATGAAATTTATTAAAATGAAATAGGGCTCAGGTCAGGACAAAAAGAACATATCCTTAATTTCAAAATCAGATATGATTCAGATATGGACCAGGACAAATATGGCACTCCCTAGTAGTGAAATCAGGTATGATTTCTGATAGGGGCCGGATGTAAATGTCTTATTAGGATTTACCTTATTACACCCTGATCCGGCCCGGATCATAATAGGGCATACCTGAAGAAATTGCTAGTCGGGTGACTGATTGACCGACCTGTAGCACAAACAAATGTTTTTAGGTTTGAATTCATGATTATTTTAGTTTAAAGGCAAGAACCGAAATAAATTAGCAAATCATTAGATAATTTCTTTATATATGATTATTCTTGTTTTAGAGTAAAATTCGAAATAAGCCGTCATCACAACATTTATAAACATATATTAGATATTTAAACTAAAGTGCACCATTTTCGTTTTATACTCGTATTTAAAATTATAATTAGGTTTCAGTTCGCTGCTTAATTGTATTAAATTGCTAAAATTAAATTTTGTTTTATAAAATTGGCCAATTTTCCAAATTTCATAAAATCGCTCAAACATATAAAGTGTCACAAAATTTTGATTTAGTCAAACAAATAGTTTAAATAAATAATATTATAAATTATAATATAAATAAATTTTAAAAATATAAACATAGGAATCCGGCTTCAAACAATCTATCAACACTTCAAAATTTAAAAAAATAAATTAGTCATCCACGTTAAGCTATTTGCTGAAAATATAAACAACATGGATTATATTGTATTTTGCAAACTCAAAATAATTGTTATTTCTTGAAAGTCAGATTGTTTTGGGTTATGTTTAAGTTGTTTTTAATATATTAACATAGTTAAATTACTATTATTATTGCAAGAACTAAATGATTGATTTCTACTTCTGTGGTATCTAATATATCATTATCACAAAGATTTAAAAGGATTTGAAGTTTCAAATCTCATATGAGCCATATACATCATACAGTTAGTTTATAATTAAAATATACTGTCAACTCAAAAAATATTTTGTGTTCTTGTTTTGACGTTTGACATATTTTTTTCTCGTGCAACAAATATCTTCGCATGCGACAAATACTATGTCGAAGAATGAAAATTATTTTGTAGGCATATGTGCGAAAAATATATTTTTCGTTTATTTTATTCTAAAACAAAATTGAATATTTTTTGTGCATGTGCTTCAAAAATTTCTTTATATAATGAAGAAATGCAAATAAATTAAAATTAATTTTTTTTATCAAAAGCACATTCATAGATTAAAAAATTATCTGTCAAAAAAATGCTTAAAACAACACTTTTGATTGCTTTATTACAAAATGTACTTGTAATTTAGAACCAAAAATACTGAAAATTGCTAACATTTTGTAACTCTGAAGGCCAACCTATACAATACACGAATTTGTATTGTGGAATACCATTTTTACACAAAGTTTTGAAGTGTCTTGTAGAAATTGACAATTAGCGAATAGGGTCAGTCGAAACCTCCGATATAGAAGCCTAACTCATTTTTTAGCACAAAAAAATCGTGAACCTGTAGCGCCATTTTGAAATTAAAACTCAATATAAAAAAATTCAAAAAATCGCCATAACGCGATCTGGAAAAATAAAACTCCATATAAAAAAATTCAAAAAAATTTAATCAAAAACACTAATCCAATTTTTGCATATGGCAATGTTCATTGTTTATTGCAAATGACGTGAATCAGTAGGGCTATGATTACGGAGGTTTTGCCTCAGTTCAATCAGCTTCACAAATAGTATATTGTCGACTGACACTTTTGGGTTAAATATTAGGAATAATATTTAGTGTTAAAGAAAATATCAACAAGAGTGCCACAAGGCATTACGTTTTGGGACCAATTATGTACCTGTTATACAAAACATGTTCTTAGCACAGAAAAAATAGTACTGGCGACATTTGCAAATGATACAGCAATTTTTTACACTGGAAACACAATTAAAGAAGCTATACCAGCCAATTTCAGACAGCCATCAACTAATGTTAATAATTGGGTCAGAAAATGGAGAATTAAACTAAATGAAGCAAAAACTATCTACGACAATTTTACCTGAAAACAAGTCAACAGGATTTCATTTCAGTCCAAAGTAATTATAAACCAAATATGCATGCAAAAACTTCGACATGGCATAATTCTACTTGACTCAATCATTAAAACACCCTTACTTCTGGCAAACAATTTAACTCACCAAAATATCACAAATTATAAATAACACATGTATGTTCTACAAAATTATTTGAAAGTTGTAAATACTAAGAAGATGGCCCCAATAACACCAGTATCTCTAAGAACTTTTGCCTGTAAATCTCCAATGTAAACTAAATTCTTAAAATAACTTGAAAATTGACATGGAGGTTTGTTTAATAGAAGTTTACCGACCCCCATCAGTTTAGTAATTCAATTTGTATATTCGAAATTTTAAATAAGTTGAATATTGTTAGCAGACAAACGACAGAACTAAAATGTATTAAATAATTGCCTCAAAAAGCAAGCACGTCCAAGCAAACTATATTATAGAGAAATGTTAAAAATTATGCAAATTAAATTACAGTTGTAGTGCTGTGTCTGTTTATACATTTAATGTGTTGTATAATTAAATTTAATAATCATTAATTTTACCAAATGGCTTATTGCCTTAAAAACATACGATTTTTGTTAATCAAGTTATGTTAGTACAAATTTTTACAAATTGAAGTCATTAAAATAATTAACGATAATTAAATGATCAATTAGGCGTTGCTAACAATGTAGTTGTAAATATTGTTATGAAAAGGGTAAATTTGTTTACTGTTGCGATTTTTAACATTATTTTCTATTTCATTAAATTATTCTGCAGACAAAATAAAAATCAATAAACGACAAACTTGTATTAAATTCACGAAATAAAAATATTTGCAAGTCCACAAAAGTAAAAAAAAACATATTCATCATTTTAAAATGACATTGATTTGAATTGATTGAATTGAAGTGTTTTGTATTATGGTTCTACTACCATGAACTGCTTTTGTTTTCCATTGCTTTTTTCGTTTTTCGTTTACTGATTTTATTTTACATAAAATGTATAATCCCACTAGAACAATAAAAGAATTTCAATAATTTAACAATACAAGCCAAAACATAAAACCACATGTCATCGAAAAATTTTAGGTTACATATCAAACGCGTATCCGTTACATAAAAAATAACTTAAATAGCATTAATAAAAAATTCATCTAGGAAGTTTCATAGATTGATCCAAAGAGCACATACAAAAAACTTTCACCTTTAAAAATTCTTTCTTAAATGTCATCTTTTTTATTAAGGTTAAATATTTACCTTTTAAATACGGAAAAAAAGTTTCCATTTTCAAAATAGTCTTTTAAAGGAATTAAGACAAAAAAAACAAATCTTTTTAATTTTATTTTGTTGTCGTTTCTTTTAATTCATTAATTCTTGTTTAATACATTTTTCTCTTCGTTTTTCATTTTTCTTATTTATTTAAGAATTATAAGTTTTGGTAAGTAAACAACAAAACGTTGAAGAAAAAACAAGAAATATGAATCGCTATAAACATGTTATGTACCAGTGCCCTAATTTTAGAAAAACAGATATGTATATACGCACACAGTTATCACAATAAAATTAAATAATTATTATTTTATAATATACTTTTTTTCTGAATACGTAATATTGATAATTTACTTAAATGAACTCAAATGTTTTAATAAATTGATTTAACATATTATTATTAATTAAAATTAAGCTATTAGTAACTCGATGTAACGTTCGTTCTCGTGTGTCTAGATTTTAAAAACTTAGGTTATATTTTATAATTTGCAATTGTTAAAATAAAAATAATTGAACGGGATAGCTCGTTTTTTGCTATATAAATAAGAATATAAAATAACCAAAAAAATTTCAAACCAACAAATACTGTTCTTCCCATATTACGATCCACAGTATTTGAAAATATGCGTTGGGGTTTCTTTTTTTAATGTAGGTTTCTCAGGAATTTTCTTAATCTGAAGTGATCTATAAGAAATCTAATCATTATTCCTATCGTGTTTCGATTTCGATTTATCGCAGTATTGCGATAGAAGAATCAAAAGCTTTAGGTCCTCAACTTCATCAAAAATGATACTTTGATCGAAGCAGTTGTTCTGAAATAATTTTATCGGCATTTAAAGGTTTTTACCGATTCTACGTAGGTATAATTCCTATCGTTGTATCTATGCAAAATAATAAATTCAGTGGTTCGTTTTCTTTCAATTTTTGTTGTCTTTCGTTGAGTTTTGACCGATATATACTTGAACTACTGTACATATTATGACATTTATGAGAATTATGTCGAACATTGAAACTTGATTAATTCAATAAATTTAGAAGATTTTTGCTAGTGAAATTTTTTTTAAATGTAAAAAAGAAAAATTTGTTTTTGTGCCTTAATTCGTTTTTAATTAAAATCATTAATCGAAAGTTCAAGATACATACACGTGAAATATTTTTACTTACTTTGTGATATTGTGATGATTTTGCGGAAAGTGTATTTCAACAAATAATAATTTCAAAATGTGGAATATACATAAAATATTGGTATTTGTAGTGATATTTTTTTACACTAACAAAGTAATAGTGAAAAGACGTTATCATGAAATTGTTTCGAAAACATTGAATGTTATTTTAAAAGTATTATAAACAAAGAAAAAAGTTAATTGCTTGCTTTGCGATATTTTTTTGGATGAAACATTCAGGTGTTTTCAATTTCATATTCATATACATAATTTAAATGTAATATCACAAATATTTTTTCTTATGTTGCTCGTTTAAAAAAATTTAGTTAATGATCTTGAACCCTATTTCGCTTAACAGTTAATAGTATATTATTTTATACGGAGGAGAAGTATGACTTTTCATAGCGCGCCTGAGTATACCCGCCGAACGCAGTAAGGCGGTTAATAGATAGCCATGAAAAGTTACTTCCAAATAAAATATGTTATTTTTTCTTCAAACGCTTTAAAATGTGCCATGTTTTTGTGGTTTTGATACTCAGTTCTAGGTTTAATTTTTTTTTAATAAAATGTGTTGTGTAGTAGAAATTACAATATGTGTCACAATAACACATAAAAACATTTTAAGACCAAGGTCCCACAACAACATACGTTCAAAGGTGTTGATGGACGTAAATCTTTCTTTTTTTGTTTTCTTATATTTTTTGTTAAAGAATGAACAAAGAATGTTAACTAAACAAAAAATCCTATCACTGATAAAATATGACATAGGCCAATATTTTATGATAGAATAGATAAAATAAAAGTAAATTAAAAAGTAAATAGCAAATTTTTACAAAAATTTGCGACGCACCGTCTTTCTTGAAGATTAAACCCCACACATAGTTATATGAAGGCTCGTTTCTTCAAGGAAGCATTAGCGTCTCATCATTAAGGATTATTTCACAGCTAAGATTGAGGGTGCTACCGTTGACTGAATACGGTTCATCCACCACCACCCCTAAGATGTCACCTTGGCTAGTGATATCTCACTGCTATTGCCAGTGGTGTGTGATATCTCACGTTAATTCGTATATCAATAGCAGGGACTGGAGTACGCGGGTTTGTCACACCCGTAGATCAAAAATAAAATTTTTTTTTTTTTTTTTTTTTTTTTATTCTATGTTAGGCATGTTTAGTGTTAACCAATATAGATCAACGTCTCTGAATATCCGAAGATACCATGCTAACTAAGGAACTAGGGCTTGAAAGTATTATTCAATTTTCTTTGAGGAATTTATTAATGTTGATCTTAAAGTTTTGAGGATTAAAATTATCAGGAAAGACCCACGCCGGTAAGGCATTCCAGAGATGAGAAACTCTGTTAAAAAAATCGCGTTGAAAAGCGACAGTTCTACACCTAGTCACTCGAACCGTAAAAGGATGGGCTGATGTTGATGCTCTAGTGAAACGCGCAAAGTTTGCTGGTTCAGGCAAAATCGATTTGATCTCCGCAGACGTCCGTTCGTCCATAATATACTTGTAGAATACCGTCAAATCAGCGACGTCTCTTCTATGTTGCAAGGAATCAAGCTCGTTAGTAAGAGTCGAGTTGCCGATCAATTTAACAGCTCTCCGCTGTACAGAATCAAGACATTTCAAACTACTTATGTAAGCTCCTCCCCATATGTGAGAACAATACTCCATGCAGGGACGAATAAATGATTTATATATTAAAAGAAGCTGCTCGCTATTAAAAACCTTACGACAACGACCCAAAAATCCTAATTTTTGAACAGCGTTCTTTGCTAGGCTAAAAATATGAGAATTCCATTTCATACTATTTTCAATCTCAACTCCTAGAAGTTTAATAGATTCTTTCTCTTCAAGATTATTTGAATCAAACTTTAATAAAAATGGATTAGGTGTTGATAACCTAGAAAAATGGCAAACTTGAGTTTTACTTGTGTTGAATTCAACACTGTTAGCAACTCCCCAATCTAAGATGGTTTTTAAATCAATATTTAATGAGTCTATCAAGTTTGATCTAGCGATATTAAGATTTGATGGTGCATACAAATTTGGCATTTCATGTGACGCATGAAGTGTGCTATCATCAGCAAAACTATGGATGGGATTAACTGTTGAACCTAGCAAGTCATTAATATAGAGAAGAAAAAGAGTAGGTGATAAAGCGGAACCTTGAGGAACACCAGCGTTAGTTGAAAAGATATTCGATGAAACACCATCAACATTGACCTGAAATTTGCGCTCGGAAATAAAGCTTTGTAACCAAGAAATAAGTTGCTCATCTAAGCCGTAGCATCTCAATTTGCAAATAAGATTGTTGTGCCATACTTTGTCAAACGCTTTGGCAATATCAAGTGCGACGCCAAAGGTCTCACCATGGTTATTATTTTAACGGTATCATAATAACACTTTTCCCTACAAGTGACGTTTGAAGAAAATAGTACATTATATAACAAGGTTGAGAAGTAGGCTGTTATTGACCGAGAAGAGGCGCGTAGCGCCGAGGGATATAATGTTCGAGGCCTATAATAGTCTTCTCAACCGAGGTATATATAGAATTTTTTTAACTACTAACACTAATTATCATATTTGCTTTCATTAGATATTTATATTAGTCATTTTCCATTTCATTTTTTAAATATCTTAAAATATCAAGTAGCCTGGAAGTTTAGTTTCATACAAATAAAACGAAACAAAGCAATGCAATTATTATTTGTTTGTGTTTTTTTGTTCATTTTAATCAAAAAGAAAATTTGTCATTATTAACCTAGGTAATTGTTTGTTATTATTATTGACCTAGCTTGAGAAAAATTACTTCTCAATGGGGCATTCGAGTAAATAATGTCGATTTCTCAAGTTAGTAGTTAAAGAAAATGTTTTTTTTTAATTTAAAACAAAAATTACGCAAATATTGCATATTATAAAGTGGCTATTGTTCGAACATCTTTAAAAGTATAAAACGGTACGTTGATATTTATCAATGGTTAGAACCATTGGCACGACGGCTGGGTATTATATTATATAAATTTAAAGTTAAGCCATTATGTTTGGTTAAATTACTGAGGATGAAGAGTTGAATCAATGGCCAATGATGAGGTGAGTGCAATTCAATTTTTTTTTAAATGTATAGTAATCTTAGGAGGCTGGATGTGTGTGATGGGCTTGGTTCCTGCTTGGTTCCTTCAACTTTTGGGATTGTCAGAGTTCCTATTCTTTGTTCATTTGAATTCGTTTTTTGAAAGTTTTGCATGCAATTTAGCATTTCTACTGGGTTGAAGAAAGGCATATTCGAATTCACAGACTTAGGCTACCCAGCAATTAAAAATCTCATGACACGCAATTCTTCCAATGTTTTTGATAGCGATTTCCCTATCAGGAGCGCACAATGTTCATTGCAACTTAAACTTCAAACAGCTAGTAAAATATTCACCACTAACAGAACGAGATAGACAATAGACGATCAAATCATTCAGGCTGTACAAATCTTTGCTGTGTGATGGAATGATGATCTTTTTCTTACAAAATGGTTTCAATTCCACATTCTGATGATAAAACACTCCATATATCTGTTCACCAAATATTAACGTTAATACATATATCAAAATAGCAAAGGTTGCTTACTACGCTATTGCTTGCTTGCAGAAACGAGCTCATATAGCTCTATGTGAACTTTTATCATTCAGAAAAACAGTGCTTCACATGGTCAAGGAATTTGAGCTTTTTATTTGTTAATTTATTTTATTTCATTTTTATTTCTTCTATTCTAACACAAAGTATTGGTCCATGTCATATTTTAATATGTGATAGAATTTATTGTTTAAATTATCACTCTTAATAAAAAAAAATAAAAATTGGCTTCATTAGCCTCTAAGAACGCATGTTGTTGTGGTACCTAGGTCCTAAAACGTTTTTATGTGTGTTGTGACACAAATTTTAATTCCTATTACACTACATATTTTATTTTAAAAAAAATATCTACCACTTCAGATACATAGATGGATATATGTAAAAGAAATAAAGATGTTGGTACCGGATATATTTTGTTCAGTAATACAAAGCTGCCCCAGAATTAGGCACCAAAATGTTTACAATTAAAAAATGTATATTAAAAGAATGCTTGCAGCATGACAGGTAGAATTAGAAATAGAATCAGAATTATTAAAAGGGGATGCCACATTAAAGTACAATCCGTTTCCAGTTTTTAACAGTATTTTATGTATAAACAATTAGGCTTCGGCAGCTACAGTACACCATTTACGTGCATGTTTTTTATATTGTTGAGCTCATTAATGGTTTAAAATATCGCATTTAGTGTCAGGCAACAACAGTTAATATCACAGATGCAAATATGTGTGACAAGGGACGGATTAGTTTTCTAAAGATATCGAGCATGCGGGGTGTCCAGGCCACCACAAAGTAGTGGGGGTCATTTGAATCTTGTGTACCTGATAATCTTATTGGAATGGTACATAAGAATTGGTTACGGCTCACAATAGTTCTGTATCCTAAGTGTTGGGTTTTACTTCGAGAAAATTTTTGTTTTGTATTTTTTCAGGGTCTGTCTGTATCCACACTATAGCCTACATGGGGAAGTGATTATAATGAAAGTTATGAAAAAGGTTTAAATTAGTTTGAAAAACACACACATTTGACTTTGGGTAATGTGCCAAAGTAAAGAAGGTTTCATACAAAGGATGACTTTTCTCACTTTGTTTTTAAAGTTTGATGAGATGCAGACTTCGTTCATTATTAAAATTTTGATGACGCTTTGACAAAAGATGGAAAACTAATTAGTTTGTGGATGATAGTGGGATACCCTTATTGGGTGGGGGCTTCTCAAGAACCTGTTTATTTCAGTTTAACATTTGTTTATAATAATTTATTTTGAATAAACTTGGTAAGTAAATATGCTTAAAGTATGATTTCGGTTTGAGTTCGTCGCCCAACTTTCAGCTTGTCACCTTTGACAATTTTTTTATTGGTACAACACAATTTAAGTATGTTGGGATACTACAGGGACCCTATTCCCGAACACATATTTGTCAATCGACAATATTGTCAACGTGACCAAAATGCTTCACAACCTTTTACAAAAATGTTATTCCATAAACCAAGTTTGTGTACCATATAGGTTTGTGTCTTAGTTACGAAATTATAACAGATTATAACACCGTTTTGGTATTAAATTCGAAATAAAATAATCAAAGATGTCGATTTAAGCATTTTCAAATATGCAAAATAAAATAAAAATATATTTAATAAATAAATATTATTAAATGATATATATAAAAATATAATTTATTAATATTATTAAAGACTTATGTTTGCATTATAAAATAATTTTTAGGCCAGTCTTTGAAATTTGTATAAAAAACTCATTACACCAAACATAAAACAAAATTGTGATTTTGACCGCAACTATATTGTTCTTGTCACTTTCACAATATTGGTTAGAGTGTACACAACTTTGGTATTTCGGAATACGAATTTCACAATTCGGCCCTATTCTCGAACACATATTTTTCGATCGAAAATATTGTCAATTTCACCAAAATACTCAACAACTTTGTTTAAAAATGGTATTCTGTAACTCATATTTGTGTCAAGCAAATTATAACAAATTTTTACAAAATTATAACAGATTTTTGGTACTAGATTCGTACTTTTGACAACTATCTTTTTTAATCTTAAAACATGCAAGGTAAAATAAAAATATATTTAATAAATAAATATGTTTTAATGATATTTATATAAAAATATGATTATTTAATATTATTAAAGACTTAATTTTGCGTTATAAATTAATTTTTACGCCAATCGATGAAATTTGTATAAAAAAGTCAACACACAAAACCTAAAGCAAAATTGTTATTTTGACAGTAACTATATTGTTCTTGTCAGATTCACAATATGTTTTGAATTTTCACCAAATTGGTGATACATAATACGAAATTCACAATAGTGTGTGAATTTACAATATTATGATGATATTTATGTGTTCGGGAATAGGGCCCCTGTGTAAATTGACAATATTGTGATTAAATTTATCTGTTCGGAAAAAGGGTTGCTTTTTTAATTTAGTAATTTTGAGAAAAACTTTAGCAAAAAATGGAGGTTTATATGAACTAAAAAGCTTTTGAGCGTTATTGGACAAAGAGGTGGGCCTGCGGAGCACCTGTTTTTATAATTCGAATTAAGTGCAATTTCTAGGAATCTTTTATTATGAAAATAAATAAAATGGATAATGAAAATGAAACTTTCTTTTTCTGCATATGGAATGAAATATATTCGCAAAGAAAATAATCTACAAGGTATGATTGTTAAAATTTCTATTTTGGTATTTTCTGCGCATGACGTCACGTAGTGAGTTGATAAATTTTCGTTTCAATGGAAAAAACTTAAGTCGTAAACGGTTTCATACTTTATTTTATTTTGCAAATAAAATAATTTGTTTTAAATAAAGGATAAAAATTAAATAAATTTATTTTTTGAAATACATATATGATATTACTTTTAAATGGAAAAAGTGCGAAAATTATATAAACTCGTATAAGAATATATAAAATCTGATTAGTCTGATTATGAGAATACTTTTGATTTTTTTAGACATTTTAATTATTAATAATGATAATAAATTAAAATAGTAATTGGAGGGTTTATTTAAAGGGTTTAAAGGAAATTGGTCAGAAATATAATTTAATGGACCATTTTATTTAATTTTCTATTTACGGTTGTTATGTCCAAAATTGTTTCATTGAAGTCGATTTTTCGAAAGTATACATTGTAGACCTGAAGCAAATGGTTTTAGTTTTCTCATCGTAGTCTACATCTTTCAAAAGGTCTATTAAATTTTTGGAATAATTTTTCCTTATTATTAGTAATGAATTTCTATTACCGTCGCTAAATATTGCTTCGAGCTGCTCCATGTTCATCTTCAGCTGTACGTGGTATAGGTTTTAAATGCCCCCTTCCGTAAGACGTTTATTCCAAGTACAACATCTATCATGAAAATGATCAATTATTAAACTTGAATCTTTCAATGTAAATAATAGGTAGCTTGCCAAATATTCCAGACCATCGTACTACAATGGTTGCATATTTTCAGATGCAGGTTTTATATTTTCGAATGCTTGTAACTGTTCTCAAACAAATACTGTTTAAAATTGCTACCTTGTCTAGGCCAGGGCTGCCATCTGTTTAGGTATTACTCTCGAACGCTCTTTTCATTTCGGATTTATTCGAGCAACCCATTCTATTTTTGCTAATAGCTTATTGCTAATAGCTTAAACTTTTTGATACCATGAATTACTTACTCACTATAAGACTTTTGATTGAAATTTTATTACCGATGCTAAATCTTAAACCATTTGATACTTCTTTGGCACCTTTCGCCACAAATGCATCATCCATCCTGAAACAATGATCTACAAAATTATTTCTTGTGAGTTTTATTAGATGTGACACATAACCAAAAACATTTACTTTTTCCCTGGTTGAACATTCCAATTCAAACCTGTTGAATCCTATTAAATCCAATATAATTTCAATTGGATTCCAATATAATTTCAATTGGATTTTCAATTGGAAAATATGGAGGGGCTGAAATCTCACAGCTCTGAGATATCAAGACTTCGGTCTGGGTTAAGGATTTTGATATAGTTTTCGACAAAAAACTTTTATGAGGACATGGTTTTTAGTTTTGGGCAGCGATGTACATCAAACATAACTCTTTGTTGAAGTACAAGTTTTTTATCTCTGTTTAAAAATTTATTATAAAACTAACACGAAACATCAATACGTTGCCGGAAAATTATAATCAAAATTCCAAAAATATTGTTAAATTAAATAAAATCAAACTTTTTCAAAATTCCAAAAATATTCCAAATATTAGAATAAAATCAAATATTTAAATATTTTCTAAATTCCAATAATATTTCAAAAATTCTTAAAAATTCAAACTTTTTCCAAAATTCTAAACATATTGCAAAAATTATTACAAAATCAAAAATTCAAACTTTTTTCAAAATTCCAAAAATTATAATAATATCAAAAATTAAAAATTTTTCAAAAATATTTCAAAAATTCTTACAAAATCAACAATTAAAACTTTTGTCGAAATTCTAAAAATATGGCAAAAATTATTACAAAATCAAAAATACAAACTTTTTCAAAATTCCAAAAATATTTCAAAAACTACAACAAATTCAAAAATTTCCATGTCCAATTTCATTTTAAATTACATTTACGTCATAAAACAGCTACATTTTTTTCCCAAAATATTGGCTAAAAAATTAAATGAAATCATTTTTTGACACACTTGACATTATTTTTTTGACAAACTTATAATGCCATAATT
Organism: Diogma glabrata; assembly: GCA_963693315.1. Lineage (NCBI taxonomy): Eukaryota > Metazoa > Arthropoda > Insecta > Diptera > Cylindrotomidae > Diogma > Diogma glabrata. The sequence continues at coordinate 243,429,250 of OY856186.1, forward strand.
CTCTATAATAATAATAAAATATCATGTCATACGAACTATTAATTTTATTTTTTTCTAAAAAAATTGGGCAAAAAATAAATAACCTTTCTTTTGACACACTTGACAACATTTTTTGACAAACTTATAATGCCATAATTCTCAATAATAATAATAAAATTTCATTTCAAACAAACAATTTATTTTTTTCCAAAAAATTGGGTAAAAAACTAAATAAAAATCTTTTGACACACTTGACAACATTTTGTTGACAAACTTATAATGCCATAATTCTCAATAATAATAATAAAATTTCATTTCAAACAAACTATTTTATTTCCAAAAAATTGGGTAAAAAAAAATAAAAATCTTTCTTTTGACACACTTGACAACACTTTTTTGACAAACTTATAATGCCATAATTCTCAATAATAATAATAAAACTTCATTTCAAACAAACAATTAATTTTATATTTTTTCCAAAAAATTAGGTAAAAAAATAGATAAAAATCTTTCTTTTGACACACTTGACAACTTTTTTTTGACAAACTTATAATGATCAAGACCGACCATCAAGATTTCTCCAAATTCAATGTTCCTACTCGTAATCACTTAAAATGAACGTTTTTTAAGCCAAAAATATGCAAATTTCCTTGTTTTGACACACTTAATGATTTTTTTGACACACTTCCGGTACAGTTATCGAACACAGCGTCCTTTCGGACCTGTCCCTTGAGTATACCTATTTTAAAAAAAAACCGGCCGACAGACAGACATACATTTTTTTTTTTTGCTTTTTTAGAATCAGGAGGTCCTAAAACGTCGAGAAATGTCAAAAAAAGTGGAGGTAAGAATTTCACTTTGAGCTCATGAATGTAATACTTAGGTCTTTCAGACCGAAGTAAATGCCTTCTTGTAGTATTTCGCAATTAAATTTTTACTATTGATATATTAACTAATTTGACTATATTTAATTTATATGCTCGATCGGATTTCGATTATAACATCATCCTCAGGAGTTTACAAAAAACTCTTAAACATAGTCAAATTAGTTAATTTATCAATAATAAAAACTCAATTACAAAATACTACAACAACAAATTTTATTTACAATTAATTATTCATCATCTTTCGCCAAGTACCAGCGGTAAAATCCATCGAATTTATCTTCAATTATTGATAAAAAACGTTCCTATGACAATAAATTTGGATAATGGCATTAAAACGTTTTGACAAGATTGTCTCTAAACTAAATTATATTTAAATAAAAACCTTTTTTAGTGATCAAAATAACGTTATTTATATTTAAATAAGTATATATGTATATAAATTTATTAGTTATATTTATTACAATTTAGTACTCACTACGTGACGTCACATTTTTAAAATTATTTGTGATGAGATGCGCAATAGCATACCTTTTAGTTTATTTTCTTTGATATATTCGTATCCAAAGATGTGAAGTCGAAAAATAAAATTCGTCTAAGTGTGGAATTTTATTTTTCGACTTTCGTAAGAACGAAATTGAAAGCAAATAATTTTAAAGTTGTTAATGAAATTTTAAGGGTTTTTACTCAAGTAAAATAAAACTTTTAATCCCAACCACGTTAAAATACTTTAGTATTTTAGATATAAAAGCCTCTAGCCTATTGATCATTTGCACGCAATACATATTTTATGAAATAATGTGTGGCCGATCTCAACACTTATGACTATGCGAGCGCGGCCTTTTGCGTTATACCTCATATGGTTAATAATTATATAATTTTTTCTCGAGTTTCACTCTCGCTAGATTTTGATGTGAAAACTATCAAAAAACGAGAATGTGATTAAACCGAGAAGGACAACAGAAAGAGCAAAAGATACAACTAACTACTGGTAAAATCAAAAGATAGATCTTTAGGTTACAGTGCTGTTCCGTTTGGAAGTTTTCCTATGACAAAGATACATACTTTTTTTAACAAATCACTGTAAGATATTGTAATTTATAGTTCTACAGCAAATCATTCTCATCACATTCTACATTAGTCTTCAGATCTGTTCTACCACATTTTTTCTATACCTATTTCTTATTTTGTTAATATATTATTTTAGAATTTAATTTTTTGTTTTGGTTTTTAGGTTATTGGGTTATGCAAACATTAAGAAATAAAGTTTAAAAAATGAAAGACTATGAAAATTTTAATGTGAGACAATGAATTTATGATGCATGCACGAGTTGAATATTAATTTACCGAAAAAAGTTAGTAAATTATTTTGAACTATATTTTTAGATGCTACACTACTTGTGAGAGGAACGTCACGATTCCTTGAAATCTGCGATTGATCCTTTACAATAGAATCATTATAACATTTAATTTAATAAACACTAAAATCTCTTTTGGGTTTTGCTCTCACTATATACTGAAACAAATTAACTAAGTCATATCGTTTCCAAAACCGGTCTCACGACATCAATTATTTTCATGATTCCAACTTGTCATTAACAAATTTTAATAAAAATAGTTTTTAAATCTTTTCCATATCAGATGTCAAAAAAGTCATCAAAATTTCTATGTTTTGATATTGTCGAACAGCAAGTGTCAATTTTTGTCTCTATTGTTAACATCAATCAAATAAAACACAATTGTTGTAATCTGTAGACATAGATATAAACGAAAGATTTGGTTGTCTGATCTGTTATTAATAAACTATTGAGATGAAAGGTGAATAATGGTTTGGAATTTTAATTTAGATAATAAAACGATGGCACACTTAATCTACGTGAAAAACATTATTTTGAAGATTTTTATTCAATTCGAATTAAATATTAAAACATATTAATTTTATTTTATAAAATAAAACGAAATACGCAGAACTGGTTCGCATGATAAAAACTATCAACACTTTTTTCAGCGCAAACGTTTTTTTTAACAACAACATAACTTCCTGCTGTTTCATAAGAAAATTTTCTAACACATTCTTAAATCAATTTAAATTTTAACGGATTATTATTAAAAGAAATAACTGCCCGATTCCGTATGAAAATATGTTCAGTTAATATTAAATACAAGTTTGTTTATTTACACACTATAAATTATAAAGTGATTCACATAGAAAAGAAATAAATTAATCTAAGACATTGAATTTGAATTATTACTTTTTGAAATGATAATCGTAATCAAATAATCAATTTGTATTATAATTGACATAATTATTTTGACCCAACAGGGTGGTTAAAATCTAAAATGCAAGAGTCACAAGAGTTTTCTGTAGAGATAGTACCACAGAAGGTTCAGCAGCTACCAAAGTCATGGGTAATTTCTCTTTTTTAATGCCTAGTTCAAACAGAATAGTTCTATGATCCGACAAGGAGAGTCATTTGAGACTCTCCTATTTTTTCATGTCTTGCTCTGGTCTTGCTCATGTCTTGAACTGTCTTGCTCTGGTGCTGCCTATTTGGTGGTAAAACAACTCCTGTCTGTCTTGTTCTTGTGACGATATTAGGCGTGTTCGTAACGTAAAACGCGCTCAGGTTGCCTCTTATTTTCGTTATTTTAAATTTTATCCAATTTATTTACACAATTAGTGTTTTTCAAAATATAATTTGGTTAGTCCTCTATCAAAAAAAATCTTAATTTACAGATTAATATCAAAAAAATACAATCTAAAAGAATTTGTATTCAAAAATATAATATTATTTCACTAATATCAAAAAACTATACTAGAGTTAACCCCACTGAACAATTTATTTTAATTTTTCCTAAACAAAGAGATCTAGTATATCTCAAATCCAAAAAAATAATCTTTCGATCAAAAAAATTAAATCATATTTTATAGCAAAGGTTGCACATCTATCGCACATGTCACATCAAAAAATACATCCATCTACTATACAATCAATTATTTCTTTCCCCTCCACATCATTTAAAAAAAAAATTGCAAAAGAACAAGTCAGTAAAATAAGGTTTCACAAATAACATTCCCCTCACTATACATACCAACGCGAAAGTCAATGAAGACCACAGTTAATCAATTTTTGGACAATGATTCAGTTTCCCCATACAAATATAATAACAGATGGGAAGAAGGGAATCACACGCTAGTACCAAATTCAAAACATATGTTACAGCTTGTGCAAGACATTCAATCAACTCGCAATTTTCATGGATATACATATTTTTCTCTCTCATACAAAAATATACTTAAGAAAGTATTTAAACATTTGTTTATTGACCTGTTTTCAATCATCTGAACATCAAATTCAAAATATGTTTAATCATCATCTCTTTGACGGAGTGTGTAAGACACCGGGATTTCAAGCTATGGTATCTCTGATAAGTGGCAATTTCATCCTCGTATATGAAATACAGGAAAAAAGTTTCTAAGAAACTTTTCTAAGACAACATGAAATTTCAAATTGCAAAAGTTCATAATATTTCAATATTTACTTGAACTTATTTACCTACAAATTTCTCCGATTTTAATGATATGTTGCAAACGCTTTTCGAGACGTACAAATTTAATATTATCATTTAAATCGGGGTATTAGTTGCCGCGTAGTCTTCGTCCGGATGGTTAATCGACATTTTTGTGTTATTTGTGCCAAAACGTCGAGAAATGTCAAAATAACAATTTTGTATTTTATGCACAAATTTACAAAAATATTTTAAATCTTTCTATTTCTGTTAGTGTACAAACACATAGTTTAACTTCCTTTGATATATGCCTCCTTTCATATTGACACATTTTGCTGTTTTCAATTTTTTTCGATTGAGCACTTAAGTGCCATTCAGTGCCTTTATTACAATAAACTTAAACTTAACACAACACCATAAATAAAAAAAAACAAATTGAGTTCAGAATATGAACATTAAGTAATAAGTATGCACAGTTAGGTCGGGTTATAATGGACGTCTTAGACACTAGCAGTCCGTAACCACACCATGAAAAGAACTTTTGCTGTTTAAAACACTATCTTTAGGGAAACCAGCCAAAGCTACTCAAGAAGCTACAAATGTCCCTGACGTTTCAACTCGCAGACTTTTGTCAGATTCTGAAAGGTGCGTAGACCCAAAAACCTGAGTCTGGCGCCAAACCAGAACACGAACAGAGAAAATGTTGAACCATTTCCTCCTTCTCGTCGTCATTCCAGCTGCGATAGTAATCATGGGAGAAAGATTTCCGTAATGACACTGATATAATCTGAATATAAGATACTCTGCAATGTATTATTATCAATTGATCTGACTTGGAGCGGTTCAGTGCAGGCCAGATATGCCTGAAAATCACAAAAGTGGTGCCTTCTGACTATTTTATTTTTGTACGCGTATCCGCACCCTTTTAAAGTAGCAATTTGCACGAAACAAGTGGTATTCCCACCTTAACCATACTTGATGACACAAGGCTGGAAGTTCCTTGTTTAACGAAATCGTCTGCCTTCAAATTCCCTTAGCACCCAAACAACGTAAAAATGAAATTGCTCAACCATCTTGGTTAGATATGACTCAAATCCTTTATTGCAGCCTTACAGTCCATAAAGATGCTGATATCCCTTGCAGATATTGCATTATATTTCAACCAGTCTGAGACTTCTTTTAAAGCTGCAAGTTCAGCCTGAAAAATCCGCAGTGTTCGGGGGAAAAGAAGGTTTAGATCTAGTTTTTTGCAAAAAACTTCACAAAAAACTTTCCCATCCAATTTCGACCTATCTGTGTAGAAGTTGACAACAACTAGATACATATGTATATAAACGTATAATTTACTTTCCCAGTCCTCCCTGGAATAGAAAATGTGAAGCCCACTGCCGAGAATGATTTCGAAATAGAATAGTTTGTGGTCAAAGAAATATTCCTACTTACCAGAATTGAATTGAGAGCGCTCTATATTACTACAGCTCCACATCCTAGTAGACTTCTGCGTAACTGCCACGCAGGTGGCTATCTGTCTGGCTAAGATGTCGATGGGCGTAAGATGAAAGAGAATTTCTAGTGCTGCGGTGGGTGTACTTCTTATCGCTCGCCTAATGCACAATGTGGTGGATCTCTGTACTTTCATCAAGAGTTTATGATTCACCATTTTACTTAGAGCTTGCCACAAGTCTGTGACCCTCTACAGCAAAATTGATCGAACTGTTAGTCGAACCATCTTCGTCCAATAGCACTTCTGCACGAGTAAAGTGCTATAGTACCTTTTCTTACTCTTTCAAGAATGTTGAATTTTCAGCTTAGTTTACTATCCAGAATAAAACTTAAGTAATTAGCAATGACAGTGACACACAGGCAGACGCCGCTAGGGGGTCAAATTCAGTTGGTTTACGCGATTGTGATTCCTCAAGTCGCAAATTCACAAGCGTATAAGTGATCGCCACAGGACTAACGTTATTGAAGGTTTCCTCAATATCGCAGAAAGTAACCACTGAATATTTGAACGAATCCAAAAATTTCTCAACTGGTTGTTTCAATACACTTGCCTTTGCAGTATCGATTGAAACTCTCAAAAAGTTTTCTAACAACCTTGCTAGTGTTTTCAGGAGAAAAAATGAGAGACTATGTAATCGACCTTATGGTCTTTGGGTTTACAGTGATATTACCCGCTTGCCCTCCTTAGATATAAAGGTTACATTTTTCTTGGTCCATTTCCTAAGAATGTGACATAGTACAAGACTGCTCCTAAAAATCTCAAATCAAATCGGATTTCTCAGAGCAGTCCACAAAATTCATTTTAAGGACTCCCCGCAGGAAGTGGTTCACTGAGCTTCCGGGCGTTGAAGCGGGCTCAGGCCAGCTCAGCTCAGCTTTTTTAAAACCTCTGCGGATTGAAACCACCTGAGACTATGGATTTCGGCAAACTATTCCATTTGTATGCAGCTCGGACAAAGAAGTCCCTCTGCGATCTGCCAGTACGACAGCGCGGGATATCGACCGTTTGACTGCTTGCGCTAGCCGATTGTCGAGTAAAACGAGGGTAAGAATAAGTTTGAGGCATAATGCTGCTGATTTCATCTGTACACCGTTGATATTTGTAAAAAACAACGAGGCAACAGTACGACGATGTTGTAGGGAATCCAGTTTTGATGTCAAATCTCGATCACCCACAATTCGTTTAGCCCGTTTTTGAAGAGAGTCCAAGAGGGTTCAAGATGGAAACAGAAGCAGCACCCCAAACTTGACAACAGTACTCCATACAGGGACGAATATAGGACTTATAAACATGGAGCAATTGGTATGGAGTGAAAAATTGTGCTCGATTTTTGACCGATTTTGTATAATTTTTTTTGTTAGAAATTTGCTAGGCCAGGCTTTATACAAATATTACACTGATAAAAAAATTTATAGTTTAAAATGATTTTTTTAACTTTCCGATATGGGAAGTTATTGTTTTTGGGTCGATTTTCGAAATCGGAATTTTTATGATATCTTTACGTTTCATTACCTCCTGAAGCTTTTACGACTATTTTTAGCTGGCAGTCTGTATGTGTGTGTGTGTGTGTGTGTGTGTGTGTGTGTGTGTGTGTGTGTGTGTGTGTGTGTGTGTGTGTGTGTGTGTGTGTGTGTGTGTGTGTGTGTGTGTGTGTGTGTGTGTGTGTGTGTGTGTGTGTGTGTGTGTGTGTGTGTGTGTGTGTGTGTGTGTGTGTGTGTGTGTGTGTGTGTGTGTGTGTGTGTGTGTGTGTGTGTGTGTGTGTGTGTGTGTGTGTGTGTGTGTGTGTGTGTGTGTGTGTGTGTGTGTGTGTGTGTGTGTGTGTGTGTGTGTGTGTGTGTGTGTGTGTGTGTGTGTGTGTGTGTGTGTGTGTGTGTGTGTGTGTGTGTGTGTGTGTGTGTGTGTGTGTGTGTGTGTGTGTGTGTGTGTGTGTGTGTGTGTGTGTGTGTGTGTGTGTGTGTGTGTGTGTGTGTGTGTGTGTGTGTGTGTGTGTGTGTGTGTGTGTGTGTGTGTGTGTGTGTGTGTGTGTGTGTGTGTGTGTGTGTGTGTGTGTGTGTGTGTGTGTGTGTGTATGTGTATGTGTGTGTATATCGCTGTGTGGAGAATTTTTGCCCAACGCTTTCTCAACGACGGATAGATCGATTTTAACGAAAATAGTCGCAATCGATGTATCTTTTTGTAACTTAGAGCCCAGTTCTTTTCTAGCGAAATTAAATCATTTGTTTTTTAGTGGTTTCCAAAAAACAGAAAATCATCTCTTGCAAATATCATGAGATTAAATAATGCTATCAAGGTCATGAAGCTTCCATATTGTTTGTCATCATGTCAAACATTTATAATGAGGTTTGTATAAACAATTGCTATCTTAGTTTTTGAGATTTTTAACGAAATGTGAAAAAACTACGTGTTATTTTCGTTAAGCAAACGCATGATATCTGTATGAAATTTTGGTATGTAAATGAGCTGCAAACGCATCCGGGTTTACTTGATTATCAAAAACCTGAGTTTTTTTCTAAATTTGACAAAAAGGTCAGAGGTTCGAGAGTAGATTGCTTGGTCAGCTGTTTATTAACTTCCCGATATAAGAAGTTATTGTTTTTGGGTCGATTTTCAAAATCGAAATTTTTATAATATCTTTACGTTTCAAGACCTCCTGAAGCTGTTTAGGCTATTTTTAGCTGCCAGTATGTATGTGTGTGTTGGTATGTGCGTGTGTATCGTCATATGTGGACGAAAATTTGCCCAACGCTTTCTCAACATCGGATGATCCGATTTCAACTTCAATGGTCACAATCGATATATCATGGCGTAACTTACAACCCAGTCCTTTTCTAATGAAATCAGTTCATTTATTTTTTAGTGGTTTCCAAAAAACAGGAAATTATCTCTTGCAAATATTAAGAGAATAAATAATGTTATCTAGACCATTTACCTCCCATTTTGTTTGTCATCATGTCAGACATTTATAATGAGGTTTGTATAAACAGTTGCTATCTTACTTTTTGAGTTTACTAAGAAAATTTGAAAAAAAGGTGTTATTTTCATTACGCAAACGCATGAGAACTTGATGAAACTTTTGAATTAAAATGAGCTACAAACGCATCCGGGTTTATTTGAATATGAAAAATATGCTATTTTGAATGAGCTATTTTCAAAATTTGGCAAAGGAATCGGTTCAGTAACACTCAGTCCTGACATTTAATTTTGTTGAAACTTAGAGCATAAGGTTTTTGTAATGTTTATAGTAGTTTTGCAACTTGTCACTTTCGGTTAAAAACTTTGTCTTATTCTTTTAAATATATCACAACAACAGCCACAGTTATTAAGTGTTGCCGAATGTTTGGTAAAACTTTTTAGTTAACATGAGATAGAACAAATTTGCTTTTGAGGTGTCTTGTGTATAGTGGTCGCCGTTCATCAAACAAATGCTGACCTTTTATCTTACCATAAGGTTAGGTTGTTGTGTTGGAGATCATTTTTGATATTGATCATTTTAATGATATCTTCACCTTTCAATACCTTCTGAATCGGTCTAAAGAACTTATTTTAGTTTGCAGTTTGAGTTTTAGTATGTTATTAAATTTAAATATGATTATACACTGCACGTACACATTCAAATTCTATTTAAAAAATTATAACAATTGATGTGTCGTATAATAAATAAATCTTAATTTTGCGTATTTAAGGCTCTAAAATCCCTCATTGAGCTAATAGTCACTTTTTGTTGACTTTTTTTTCAAATTTGTTTTAATATTTATTTTGTAATTTTTGCAGTTAAATTATATTGTACAATTTTTTTTATGTTTGGTACTTTAGTATACCTTATCCAGAAACTGGTTAGTTTTTAATCTTACGGGAAGTTCTTGGCGTGGCCCCTATGGTCACACCCCCATCCCACTAGTTTAATTTTAATTTGTCAAACACGGCAATTTCGAGAAGTACCTTTTTCTTTATTTTTTTATATTTTAAAGATTTATTATATACCCAAATTCATATCTTAGTATGTAGTTGTACATATCATATATAATATGAATTAATATGCATAACTGCAAACAACGTATAGCATAAATAGCTGCATTAAAATCTGAATGAGTTGGCCAAGCAGTTAACAATCTATATTATAGGGGTGCCAGGCCACAGTGGCGTTAGAGGCAATTGTATAGCGGACGCACTTGCTAGGCAAGAGACTGAAGTGGAACTTCTAAAAGAAACGGAAACTTTAAGTGTGTCGCTTGCTGCTCTCAAACAAGTAACTTATGACAGGGGTAAATGTATAAGCTATAACTGGTGCTCAAACACCAGCACCTGCAAGATACGCTGGTAAATCTGGCCCCCAGACTAGACTTGCAGGGCTCTAAAGAACTGAAATCCTTAAGTAGGATATCGGTTCGTTGGTAAGAATCATCACTGGATCCTTGGAGTGCACGCAAGTCTTGACTGCAGACATTGTAAAGATGAGAAACAGGAGGAACCAGCATTTTATCTACTTTACACGTTTCCAACATTGGCCCATATACGACAAACTCATTTTCGAACGCACACATTTAAAAGTCTTACTGACCTGAGTAATTGAACAATCACGTAAATACTTAGCATACATACATTAGAAGCTCCAAATAGTTCGAGTTAGGGTTAAGGAGATCCTGTGGTATGACAACTGACCTAAGTATGTCGTCCTGATGTTGTGTTTTGATGGCAGTTACTGCAACCTAGCCTTACATAAATAACAAATCGCACTCTAGTAAAAAATTATATGTGACACAAAATTTGAAAATTAATCGCAAATTGCAACGCCCGTTATGTATTAAAAGAAAGAAATAAATACGGAAAATTTAGTAATTATTTCACTCAGCAATATTAAGGGGCCAGGCCCACCCTAGAACAATTTCTTAGCTACTCTAATGCCGGTGAGAATAGTGCAAACAACTTTGCGAAATTTGAAAGCCTAAGAGGACCCCTGTATTTCGTTACAGTAGTGCCTCCACGAATCATTTTTCGCATTTCTCAGGTAATATTCATAAACTTTAAGAATTGCCGTATAGGATTCCTACTTCAATACAGCCCTACTCCTGGAGAAAAGTTTGGATTTTTTTCCGATTTGATGTTCGATCTGCTGATAGCGCAAAACCAAAGGGCGGCTTCACTGATATAATCAGAAACCGTTTCTACCAATTTATCTAAGTCACAAGTAGATTCATTAGTGTTTGGGACTGGAACTGGGAACAAGTCACATAAAAAGCCTCTAAAGGTGTCCCAGTTTGTCCATTTCATTCTACTAAAGCTTGGATTTTTGGAAGACCTAATGTCCAATTCAAATTGCAGATAGCGATGACTAGTAAAGGAGTGTTCTTCAGACACTGTCCAGTTAAGTACTCTGTTAGACATAAAGTCAGAGACAAAAGTAACATCCAACACTTCTCGTCCATTAGAGGTTATAAAGGAGAATGTGTTGTTCACATTGCAGATTTGTGCTAAAAATATCATCTAGAAATAACTCACTTCGTAAATTGGTGTCATTGCAGCGCCAAATCGTATGATGTGCAGTAGCATCACATCTTTCGCTGACTCCAATTTTTCGCCTATGAGCATCCGAAACCAGGTTACTTACCCTATCAGGGATCAAAACCCCGTCATATGGTAAGCAAAAATTATCAAGTACATCCGGTAATTGAGCTACAGACCCACCGCAGTTGTATCTGTTTTGATATGACCTGTAAGTAGAAAAATGTTTATTTAGACTGTGTATAACCAGAATGCAGAAACGAAAATTACCTGTGTCTTTTACAGACAACAGTTTGTAGGTTTGTTTTGTGTCGAAGTACCCGATCATAAAAACCCAAAGTTCATGGAACAAGGCGACATCTAATCTAGCTCCTTTCTTGCTAATTTGAGCAAAAGAGCAATGTTAGCTTCTATACAGCGGATCATCCTGCCATATCTGAGGTTCCTTTCGTAAAGAAAGCATCCCCAACCGATTAAGTCATCCCCGTCTTATCCTTAGCCTCATATTTCTTAAACTCTTTCGAAGTGAGTAAAGCCGGACTTTATCACTCAATCACTTTTAATGACTTATCCAAGCATGTCTTGTTAATAAGAATGATACCTGACCTGCCATCATGCTTGGTAATCTCAAGCCTATTTGAAGATTGGCAAATGCTATTAATTTTAAATGATTTCTATACCAACTACCGTCTCTGAAAAACGGAATCGACCCAAAATTGTCACTAACCACTTTTAGAAATATGTCGGCTACCTAGTGTCGTTAACATCTTCCTCCAGCATGTTACAGCCGTTATCGCCAGCGCTATCTATTACAGCTACCACTAGCTGATATTTCACTAAATCACTAAAATACATGGCAGGTCCTTAGAAGAACCAGCTACTCCCCTCCTTACTACTTCGTGTTTTGTTTTTTTAAACTATCCATATGATTCCTACGAGTAGAGGAGAAAAACAAAAGTACATCTACGCAGAAATCCGCGATACGTAGACAAGATAAATTTCACCTGGAGGTTGGCCGGTATACTGGTAGCTCCGTTTGTGACTGAGCTATTTGCATGAGCCTTCAGTCCCCAGCTATTTGAATGGGCACAGAAGGGATACGTACATCAGGAGAGGATTAGCATTATGGCTTACTGGCCTAATTAAGAAAAATAATTTCCAATATCTTTAACATCCATTTTCTGATTAGTTCTGTCGTAATTGTAATGTTAACAGATGATATTTATTTTGGTGTGTGATCCTATATCCGTTCTTAAAAAAACTTTTTATTTATTAGAAAATAAATAAATTTCCCAAAACCTGGGAGCAGTTTCCAAATTGTTTGAAATTGGACAAACAATTATGGGATAAGTTTCTTTTCTGCAAAGGTAACCGTTGATCCAATTTTCGCCTTCTATGCAACTCAAGCGACAAAATATTTAATAACGAAATATTTTCTATTAAATGAAAGGAAACAAGAATTTTTAAAATCACATTCCAGATATCAATACGTAATTGATTTTATCGATATTTGGAATGTGATTTTATAGCGGATAATCAATCGCAACAATAAAAATATATATATTCTTACATACAGTTGTTATAGTTTTATTTTCATTTCAATCAAATTAAATAATAACAATAATTAAAAATAACAATAACAACAATAGTACATGAAAAAGATTACGGAAATTTCTATTGCTAAAGAATATGCACAACAGACTCCAATTTTATAGAGACGTAACTCTCGGTTAATCTTATAAATTTGATGTTGATATATTGCTAAAATTATGATTGAATTTCCGATCATATGTACAACAGCCAAGATTTTTTGCGTTACCAGAGATGAAGCGTGATAGACTCAGTTTCACACACCCAAAAAGCATTTACTAATGGCCGCACCACCATGACTTTGTTGGAACATAATGTCAATATTTTTATTGCAAGAAGCAACGTTATCCCCAGGTCTACTTACAACGACGAGTGCATGCATCAAGTAGCCAACTAGTTTAATGTTTAAAGCCCAGACATGGAGTAATGAACATAAAAAAACGATTAAATTGTCGATTATAATAGCTGCGTTTTTTTCATTTGGGTCAGGGTCAAGGTTTGAAAAAAACGATGTGGGTCACGCAAAGAAAAAAAATATTATATTTTAAATTGTTGGCAACACTGAGCTGAGAAGAAAAAAAATTGTGAACTTGTAGCGCCATTTTGAAATTAAAACTCAATGTAAAAAAATTCAAAAAATATTTAACGTCTCTTGAAAAATAAAACTTCATATAAAAAAAATTCAAAAAAATTTAATCAGAAACACTAATCCATTTTTTTACATATGGCAATGTTCATTAATTACACTAGTTTACAAGAAAAATCTCCCGAAATAAAACCCAACTTTTCTTATAGATTTGGACCTCCTGAACACGAATATCATGTTCATTTTTTTTGTTAGCTCTTGTTTTTGAGATATTCACGAAAAACCAATATTTTTAGCGATCAAAAATATTGTTTCGGTTTTTGGGTCTCATATTTTACAAAACAAACAAATTAAAAATATTAATAAAACAAATGCATGGTAAATATGCTAACAAACATTTTGAGCTATATTTTGTAAAAATCCATTAAGGATTCTGGAAGTTACAGTTGAGAAAAGTTGCAAAAATACGAAAAATTCCCGTTTTTTTTAAATTTTTCCATTTTCAACGCCATAAATTTTGAACAAATAAAGACACTAGTTTTTTTTAATTTCTTGGAGCCTATAGTAGTTTCAATTTTTTTTCTTTTAAGCTGAAAGACACGAATATTGGTGCAGTTTGCACCAAGTTATTCAAGTTTTTCCAAAGAAAGTCAAAACTCAAAATTTGGAAAAAATAATTTTTTACTTAATTTATTGTGCCATAAATAATAATTTTAAAAGTTCAGTCGTTCTCAAACATCAGTAAAGAATTATTTTGAAACAGTGAAGTATAATTTCCATTTTTGTTTTCGAAGTTGGGAATTGGATCGATATGAGACGTATATAGAAAAGATAATGAATTGTGAGGAGAGTCAAAACATCATAGCATCAGAACTATTTATGTTAGTTCAAGCACCATAAAGCTAGGCCCCTATCCTATTTATGTCTATTAATACCTGTAAGGTTTATTTCTTTTCTTTTATCTTTTATCTCTTTTTTTTTGTTTTTTGCTATCACCGCCCGCCTTGTGTTACTCCTTACGTTTATGATCATTTTTTAATTTAAGAAAGCAATTACATACTTCTACTTTTTGATAGTTTTTCGGTTTTCCCAACTTTTGTTTAATTAGTTTAATGAGGTTTCTTTTTAAGTAGATAATTGTCGTATGATTAGTTGCAAGTATAATCTCTCTGAGGATAAATTTAATTCCAAAAATTTAAGTAAAACATTAATATTACAAATGTAAATTTTAAATGGTGTATTGTTTTTAAAAATCAATAAATCATTAGTGATAGCTGGCTTGAAAAGCAACATAGATTATTAGTAAAGTAAAAAGTCAAGTTTATTTAAACGTCGTCGTAAAGAAGTTTCAAGTGTTAAAATAGCCTAAATTCATTGTTTTATTTGTAGAAGTAACATAATACATACTGCTAAAAGAATCACACCATTTATAAGAACTGCCTATCTTCATTACTAGCTGATATTTTCCAACTCCTAAAATAAGTCCGAGATGGATGGAGCTAGTACATGTCAAAAAAAACTTCACAAAAAAAATCTCAATTTCGAGAAAAATCATATACAAATAAAATAAAACTTTTGTCAAAAAAAGACATTTCATAATCAACTAACTGATATTTTCTAACTCCTAAAATAAGTCCAAGGTGGGAGGAGCTAGACCATGTCAAAAAACTTCACAAAAAAATCTCAATTTCGAGAAAAATCATATACAAATAAAATAAAACTTTTGTCAAAAAAAGACATTTTATAATCAACTAACTGATATTTTCTAACTTCTAAAATAAGTCCGAGGTGGGGGGAGCTAGATATACCACGAAAACAACTTATAAATAAATCAATTATGTTGCAGAATTTAAATATATTCTTATAGTTAAATTTTTTTTCCAAATTTTGAGTTTTGACTTTCTTTGGAAAAACTTGAATAACTTGGTGCAAACTGCACCAATATTCGTATCTTTCAGCTTAAAAGAAAGAAAATTGAAGTTACTATAGGCTACAAGAAATTAAAAAAAATTAATGTCTTTATTTGTTCAATATTTATGGTGTTGAAAATGGAAAATTTTTAGAAAAACGTGAATTTTTCGTATTTTTGCAACTTATTTCGACTGTAACTTCCAGAATCCTTAATGGATTTTTACAAAATATAGCTCAAAATGTTTGTTAGCATAATTACTATGCAATTTTTTCATTAATATATTTAATTTGTTTGTTTTGTAAAATATGAAACCCGAAAACCGAAACAACATTTTTGATCACCGAAAAAATTGGTTTTTCGTGAAAATCTCAAAAACAAGAGCTAACCAAAAAAAAAGATATGATATTCGTGTTCAGGAGGTCCAAATCCATAAAAAAAGTTGGGTTTTATTCAGGGAGACAAAAAAAGTTCAAAATTTGTAAACTAGTGTTATTGCAAATGGCGTGAAATAAAATGAAATAAAATAATTAATAATTAATAAAAAATTGTAAACATCAATTCTTTAAAAAATATGGATTTTATATTGCTTTAAAATTAATTTTAAGCAAATTTATTGAAATCATATTGAAAACAAATCATATTAAATTTGATTTTAAAAAAATTTAACAAAGTATCTTTGACAGTTTTTTTATTTTGAATAAATTTTCTTTGGCATTTTTAAGTTTTAAAATGACCATACCAACCTTATAAAATCAAAACCTACGTTTCGCCATCTCTGGCAATTTTATGTAACCAAAATATCTTAGATCATTGATCTAGACCCAGATAAATATTTGGGTTATGTTGTTGTTGTTTTTACATGTAAAAAATAGAGTTGATCTAGACCTTGACCCTGACCCAAATGAAAAAAACGCAGCTAATAATAAACACAAATTATTCTATAAACATTTTTTAAAAAAATGCATGAAATGTGCATTAAATGTGCGAATGGTTTTGTAATGTTAATGAACTGTTTGAAATTCTTCACGAGGATGAAGTTTCAGATGAATCATCCGAGTGAAGAATTGCCATCATCCTATACGAATACAAGATGCCATTTTAACCACGACTGCAAAATATTTCGATTAATTTTCAGTTTGCCTGCTAAAGTTTGTATCACCATATTGAAATACATGCATCAAAGATAGCATAAAAAACAAAACAAGTTTTTTATTTTATATTTTATATATGTATTGTTCTTGTTTTAACCTGTTTATATTACTATACCAACAAATGAAGTTTTTAATTTGTTAGGGGAATATTTAATAAACTATAGAACTGTTGAAGAATTCAATTATAATCACTAGTTGTGGAATTAATATAATTACAATGGAAGACATACGCATGAAATTGGAAAGCATCTATTCTTTAGTAGTCGTGGATAAGCAATTTTATCGGTTTGTCCTATAGGCCAAAGCCAGTAGTCAACCTGTCGGTGACCTGATAAATGTCAAACCAGTGAACTACTAGTATACTTTAAAAGAAACTCCAACGAACAGTAGATCTTTTTCGTGTTATCGTGACATTTCGTCAATATGATACCACTGAGTAGCCAAAACTAAACGAACTTAACCACTCTGTTGCTAAGTCGTACTGTAACATACACATTCTTCAAATCAAAATAACATAACTTAAGCCTACAAACACAGTTTTAAAACAAAAACACAAACTAAGCCATTACAATTTTTTTTACAATTCAGGTGATTTGAACATAAATAAAATAAATTTAAAAAACAGAAAATTTCTTTTTTTGTTTTATTTATTTCTTTTCTTTATCTTTTCTTTTGCTTACCTTGACTTTGACGGCGATGGTTAACTTTTTTAATAGTAATAATAATAAAAAAATCAAAAGAAGTCGAAGAATATTTCAATATGTTGATGATCGTGGAATAGTTAACTTGAGTTATCAAAAAAAAAAAAACAGAAAAATTAGAAAGAAATTTAACGAATTATTTAAATTTAATTAATTATTATTTTATTTTTGTTGTTAAAATCATAAACAATTTATTTATCTTTTAGTTGGACTACGGTAGTCATTGCGGAAGGTCGAATCATCTTCCCACTTAAAATAAAACTATTGATTAAAATTATGGAATTAACTGTAGTGAATAAATAAATTAAAATTTTAAGTGAAGATCGTTTTCAAAAGCGATTCTTAAAAATCAAATTGTTTGGTGATCGTATTTATTTAAGTAGATAAAGTGTTAAAATTTGTTAAGTTTATATGAATAAAATTAAGTGATCGTACGTTTGGTAAATTGATCGCGTAAATATTGTGATAAAATAAAAATAAAAAAAAAATGATATCGAAAAGTTGGATTTTTATAGCAGGTATTCTGTTGGATGGCATTTTAATCATCGATGGATTAAGTTATGTAAATGATCGTGGTAAGAACAAAAATTGAAAATAAATTTTATGTGATTATGATAATGAATATGATCAAGATGTTGACCTAATAAAAAAAGGTTTATATTTATATGCAGTTGTCTTGGAAGATCATTTTTTTTCATCTTAACTCTAATATCGTTTAAATAATTACAAATCAGATTTCTTGTATTTTTTTTCTAATGATGTCCGTTACAGTATAATACAAACAACATTTAATTTACAGGTTTTTTATTTGTTCTTAATAATATATTTTTATTATTAATTCCCACATTCTATATTATTCCAATTATTCCGATTTAATTCTCGATTACCATCAAAATAATCTTAACGACAAAATATTAATTTAAACGAATTTCAAGAATTTAGGACAAAAGTGCATAACTATAACCTTAATTAAAAATTGAAATATTTTCCGTTTCGGATCATTTGATCGTGGTAAATTAATAAACAAACAAACCAAAAACTATCGAAGAAAAGTGAAAGGTTTAGTTAAAGTACTTTTTGTTGTAGTTTTTATAACAATTAACTGTGTGTGTACTGTGATTTACTGACCTGAATGATAATTATGCTAAAAGAAATTGACCAACATCTTTATGGCGTATAGACTGAATGAATGATTGATTAATAAGTTCAGTGAGTATGAGTTTATTTTGTTGTGGTTTTTGTAACATCGTTATAATCCAAAACTTACATTGGTTTTAATTGGCGTTTTGTGTTTATGTTTGAAATCTTCGTTTTTCTTTTGAATAATTTGTCAGTTTTCAGACTGCTTTTTATAGGTTAAAGACAAATTTTTTTTTGCGATCAATTATTTATCTAGTCAGTTTTATTAACGATTCGTTTGATGTGACCGTCTAAAATTTTGTGTGTTTTCAGTAGAAGTTAGTTTGCCGGTGGTACTGACTAAATATTTTCTAATTCAAACGTATATATGGGTTTTCTTTAATAAATGCCATCTTTCACGTTAAATTTCGTTTTTTTCATGCGCTTTGGTTTGGATTAGGACTCGAACCTACCTCATTACTACTACTGATTCCACTAGTTCTGATTTGAATCCTTTAGTGGTAGACACAGTATTAATTACGCAACATAGCCACAGAAGCGATAATTGTTTCGAAATTAAATCTTCATCATTAGTTTTTTAAATTAAGTTAAATTACTTTACAATCAATAGACATTTTTATGGAATACAATCTGAAATACAAAAATGTTCTGTAAATTATAATAATTTTTTGTCAGTAAAGCTGTTTAGTAGTCATGTGATGATTGTAATGCATTTATGTTGAATAAACTGGTCGTACTTTTAGAGATCGTTCAACATAGCATTTTTTACTCTGAAAATTTAAACATTATTTCTCATTTTATAAAATCCTTTGATTTCTGAAAATCATAGTAATACTCTGAATAATAATGCAGATCGTCAAATTTTTTAATTTGATTTAATTTTTTGTTGTTTATTAGCAAACAGGTTTTGTTTTTTTTCAACTGACGTGTAAATTTTCATATTGTTCGTAGTGTTTTAATTTTCATGGACATTTTGATTTCCTTTTATATAAATAATATTGATAGGTCGGATTAATGCTTTGTAAAGTGTGAGTTTGCACGATTGCGAAAGATGTTTGGATCGCAGAAGTTTTGAGTATGCGTAGAAAACTCTGTATGCGGCTGAGACACGGGCTTTAATATCTGCCTGCATGTCATTTGACGATGTTATTACAGACCCGAGGTATTTGAAGTTTTCCACGCGTTCCACTTCATAGTCGCCAGTATCCAGATTTCCGGGAGGTACGTTCTTAGATGTTGTTAACACTTTAGTTTTGCCGGTGTTGATGCACAATCCCAGCCGTTTAGCATTTCTTTTAAGCTGAGAGAGACTATCCTTAATATCGCTTGTTCTACGTCCGGGAAGCACAATATCATCTGCGTAGCCAAGAACTTGACTAGATTTGTTATATATGCAGTTTTGTGTCGCAACTCGGCTTTTTCTTATCGCGTACTTCAGCGCCAAATTAAATAGTATGGGCGCGAGTGCATCACCTTGTCGAACACCTGATGTTATATCGAAAGGATCAGAAACTGACCCTTCGACTACTATTCTACAATTTGATCCCGATGTTGTGAGTTTGCACAGAGAAACAAGTTTCTCTGGGATACCAAGGCATATGAGTGCGGACCAGAGGTTGTCGCGGATGATACTATCATATGCTTGCCTGAAATCACTGGTAAATGCTGATGTTGTACTCCCAACATTTTTCCAGAATCATCCGTAATGTAAAACATTGATCTGTGGTTGAGCGGTTGGGACGAAAACCACACTGATAGTCACCGATGATAGATTCGGCGAACGGGATGAGTCGAGCAAGTACAACATTAGCTAGT
The DNA here is from genome assembly GCA_963693315.1 of Diogma glabrata. Classification (NCBI taxonomy): domain Eukaryota; kingdom Metazoa; phylum Arthropoda; class Insecta; order Diptera; family Cylindrotomidae; genus Diogma; species Diogma glabrata. The sequence goes on from OY856186.1 coordinate 243,449,521, forward strand.
ATATTATATACAGTGTTCAACAGTGCGATGCCACGATAATTTTCACACTTTAGACGGTCACCTTTCTTATGTAGCGGAAAAATGAGAGCTGTTTTCCATTCAGCAGGTAGTTCTTCTTGGTCCCAGATTGCGAGAATCAGATCGTATATACGTGAGACCAGAGCTGCTCCTCCATTTTTCAAAAGTTCTGCGGGAATTCCATCGAAACCTGGTGATTTGCCATTTTTCAGTTTTTTAATGGCAGCTTCCACTTCTTCTATTGCTGGGTAAGGGACAAAAATCTCCTCAGTTGATGGAGCAATTGCTCGAATAGGATGAACTTCGTTCGTCCTATTCAGTAGGTCTTGAAAGTGGGATCGCCACACTGCCAGCACATCACGTTCACTTGTTGTAAGTTCATTATTTTCATTTTTGATGGCTGTAGATCTTGGGTGGAAATCTTTTGTCAGATTCCGTGCATTGGCAAAGCACTCTTTTGAATTTCCGTTGGCCGCATGTTGGTCGATGTTTTCGATGCAGCTCTTCATGTGTTCGCGTTTCTTTTTACGTAGAAGTTTTGCTGAGGCTTTCCTGGCGCATAGATAATCAGCTTGGGAGCTTCGGGTGTTCCTTGTTAACCATTTTTCTCGCAGTTTTTGTTTATTTTCAACGGATTGGCGGCACTCGTCGTCAAACCATTCGTTGTGTGATTTCGGTGGTCGTTTTCCGATTGTAGTTTGTGCTGCGGCTATAATGGTTGATTGAAGCGTTTGCCATTCTTCTTGTATGTTTAATGGCATCTCAGAAGAGATGTCATGCTCTTCTATGTTTTGTGTTATTATTTCTTGATATCTATTCAGCGTTTCCGGATGTTTAAATGCTTCGACATTCCAGCGCACGGTCTATTTTGCTTGTCTGTTAAATGTAGATGACAACTTGCACTTGTACTTAAAGATGACAAGCATATGATCGGTGTCCATATCAGCACCTCTGTATGATCGCACGTCAGTGATACTTGTAGAGTGTCTCTTAGAGATCATGACGTGATCGATTTGATTTTCCGTTCTTCCGTCATTTGATTTCCACGTTGCCTTGTGAATTCTCTTGTGAGGGAAGAAAGTGCTGGAAATTACTAGATCATGCATCATAGCTAGCTCGGCTGCGCGAAAACCGTTATTGTTGCTGGTATGATGCAAGCTGTTAGGGCCGATATGTGTTTTAAGTTCTGCAATCCTACCGATTTGAGCATTAAAGTCACCTACCACGATTTTTATATCGTGCCGCGGGATGTTATTGATGACTTCCTCGAGTTCTAGGAAGAACAGGTCTTTAATATCATCTGCTTTATCTGCAGTAGGTGCATGAACATTGACGATCGTTACATCGTTACAGTGTGCATAACCGCATATTAATTGGGCGGAAGTCGATAACATGCTGATTCACGCGACGGTGTATAAGAAAGCCAACTCCAAATTCTCCTCCTGATGACCGCAATAATACAGAGCGTATCCTTTCGCTGTTTCATGGATTCCACTGCCTGGCCATCTTAGTTCTTGTAATGCCACTATATCCAGTGTGTAGCTCTCGACTTGTTGTGTGAGTTTTATGAGATCTCCTGGTCTTCTAAGGCTCAGCACGTTCCAGGCTCCCATTTTTATATCGTAGTCCGGGTACAGCTTCCGAGGTCGTTCCAATAATGATTCCGAGATATTCCGAGGCCTGTGTACAGAATTCATGACAATAATTTTTTTACGGAAATGGGGTGTTAGCCCTTCGCCCAACCCAAATTTTCGTGAATGGGTTCCTTCTGCATCTTAAGGTCACCAGAAACAACCTTTTTACACGTTTATATAGCGAGCCGCTTGATCCAAGACAGACGCCCGCTGAAAGCCACCCCTAACATGGAGAACAGACGCTTTCTACACATTTATATAGCGAGCCGCTTGATCCAAGACAGACGCCCGCTCCAAGCCGCCCCTAACATGGAGAACAGACGCTTGAGTTGCATTAGTTTTATGGCGCCAATGACTCGCCATGGTGCAGAATCATTGAGTGTAAGCAGTATTTACTCTGCCCCTCTCAACTACACCAGCCTAATTCTGTTAGCGTTACCCAGGTAGCACGGAGTGGTCGTAGAATTTCGGATTTTCGCTACCCTAATATTTTTGTCACATTTTTTAATAGTTTCTATAAGACTTCTAAAGATTGCTTAAAACAAGCTATTAGACGCACTTTACCGAAGCTTTAACTTGTGAAACCATAAATTCTATTCAGCTTGCATAACTGCTTACAAAGGACCTTACCGAAGTTATTTCCGAAGTCTTTTACAAATTATAGCTTCGTTAAAGGCGGGGAAAGTTCTCCAAATGGCCTTTATCGGGGAAGTGGGGAAGTTAGTATCGGTAAGACTGTTTAGTGTTTTAAAAGAAGTTAAAATGCTATTTGGGCAATTAATGATGGTTTCTCATGTTAGTAGTTAAAAAAATAGATTATTAAGAAAGTGTTTTTTCCTGAATTTCTAAGTTAGAAGCATTAAGTGTCTACTAGATTAGAGCATCTAGCTCTGTTCGAGGATATTTTTTTAACTTTTCCCACGTCTAACCAATTTGTTTTGTTTTATTTATTATCATTTCATTTTACATAGATGCTGCAGGTCTGCCATTTTTTCGTTTAATTTTTGGCTTCTCTTCTAGGAACATTCTTTTTACCTCGATTCGTTTAGTTTTAAGATTAGAAGTATTTATTTTCATTTAATTCAATAAAATTTTGAATTCAGCTGTTAACTACGTTCAAAACTTGATAGATTATTAAGAAAGTAGGTTCAGAAACCATACTTCTGTCTTAGTACAGGTAGCCGGACATGCACATAATTGCATTTGTCAAAAATTGCAGGATTAATTTGGTGCATATAATGATTTAAGATTCAACTATACGTATCTATTCGATTTGGAATACATCTAGTGGTGTGAGGTAGTAAATTTGTTTCGGCTATGTTGGATAGAATGGATAGCTATGTTGGAACTATGTTGGAACTTTTTCATTTGGTTCGCAGTCTTGTAATAAACATCGTGAGTTTCTGATAGTTGGATCATAATCAGGAATATCCGAGGAGTTGCATGCCTTGAGATTAAAGTTCCAACTAGTCTCAGTCTGTGAATTCCAATACGTCTCCTCATCCCATTACAAATGCTGAATTGCGCGTAAATTTTTTTAAAAGAAAACGGACTCAAATGAACAAAGAGCAGGGACCTAGGAACCAAACCATCAAATTTCACGAACTGACCGACAATGTATACTCATCCAAGTATTTTTGTAAAAATAATTAACGAAAAGTGTTACAAAAAAAATGCAGAAACACCAAAGAACTAATTGTTCTGTGTGGAGATGACGAACGATAAGAATTATATCGAATCGATAAAATATAAATTCTACGTTGATGAAATAATTGCAGGGACAACTGCTTGGTAACAGTCTTAATTTGACCTAATTGGTCTTAGTTATTAGCAACTTTATAGTGACGGGTTTAGGTTCATCGATATTATCAGTTACTAGCTTTGCTTTGGAGTCAATTACAAATAATTTAGCACTTGTCCTTATATTCCTGGATAAAAAAGTGTATCGCTGCATAGATGTTGCTTTTTTCAGCAAGCCCGTTTGTATTATTTGGTCCACATTTTGGAATGTTAAGGGACTAGTAACACGTTTCATTTCTCACGCCGTCTTTATGGTCAGCAGATGGTATTTAGTTTCGGTTCGCAAAGTAGCGTATTGAAAGGGTTTTATAATAATGCGTAGTTTAAGGTGGGCCTACCGATGACTTTTTCGTTGGGTAATTATTGTGTTTTTATCTTTACCTTCTTGAAGTGCCTTGTAATGCCTTAAGTGCATAATTTCGAAATTCAGTTTTTAATTCACCTACTGTGCATGATAATTAAATTTGAGTAGTAGACTAAATGTAACGGATGAAGTGTCTTAAAATTTTTACCGTTAGAATGTGTATAAGTGATCTTTTCAACAGAAAGCTATAACTGTATCAAATTCTGTTGATAGAACTATTACGACTAAGATTGTTTTAGTTTAAGGGCAATTTTGGTTCCGACAATCACCGATTTGATTTTAGTTTCTCTAAAATGTAAAATTTGTGACAGTCAAGTTTAAGATAAAATCTACAATAACAAAAACATTTCGTTCGATACATCCACTTTTGTGCTAACCAAATCTTCAATGACACGTTTACTTCTTATTCGGTTGTTGTACCTTCATATTTTGTTTTTGGAGAGTAGGTTGTGGGCTCGAATATTTCCTTTTAGTGTATTAGTAATGACGAATTATTTTTGTTCAAAAAAGTGTTCTGTCCCTTTTTGCTCTCAGATCAATTTTTTTTGGAGCAATCTTTTTTGCCCTAAAAAGATTTTTAAATCTAGATTGTTTCGTAGATCAAGCTGTAAAACTTTAGCTAAACGTCGATATACTTTTATTTATCTAATTTAAATTTGCGGATTTTAGGACACCCAAAATTGAATAAAAATCACGACCCGCTGTTATTATTATAACAAATAGAAATAAATTTAAAAACAAAATAAACAAAAATGTTGACCACATTTTGAATTGTCTTTATTTCAATTTTATTAAGTTATTTGATATCACAATTATTATATAGAAATATTTAATAATATTTTATTATGAATTTTATACATGTATATATTTTCCTTTGAATATTATTCAGTTGAATCAATCACAAAATTAACAAAAAACTTTGATTTTTAAAAATATCACCACTTCGATAGAACATTTGAACGAGTAGATATAGTCAGATTCTCCATTTCTTGTTTCTTTATTCTATCGTACACAAATTAAAAACTTCCCCATAGCTCTCAATAAAATGGCAGTCAACCACTTCCATTTATCATTTCACATAGCCACTTTGCTACAATTACGTAAATTTGAACAACTGTATTACATCTCATGTAACACTATGACTAAGCTTTACAAACAAAAATGTTCATCATTTATGTAGAAAAAAAAACATTTGTTATTAATTGACATTGTGATGTTTTGATGCGTGTGATGTGATGTTTGAATTAACTGAGAAAATGTTAAAATATTATTGACTGACTTGTAGCACACATAAATGCTTTTATGTTTGTTTTAATTTAAAGGCCGGAATCTCGAAATAAATTAGCAAATCATTAGCAGATTTCTTCAAATATGAATATTCTAATTTTTAAAGTAAAATTCGAAATAGTAATTAAAAAAACATTCAATGACAGTTCCACAAACACAACTACAAAATTAGATCATATTTTTTCATATGATTTTTGTGATAAAAATCACTCTTTTGCTCTGGACAAAAAGAATCCAATATAAGTAAAATTTATTATCAAAATGGAAAATTCAAATAGAATGAATGGTATAAACGTAGTTTATTATTTTTAGTTGGTAATGGCGGTCTGTTAACAAGAACCTTTCAAGAAACTGCTAGGAAAATGCTATCAACGAAAATACCTTAACTTGCCACTTAATTAAAAAACAAATGTCATTTAAATCGAACGATTTCTTCAAAACGAATGAAAATTGTTTCGATGAGGAATCTGCCTGCACTGGTATCATCTATGAACAATCGTTTGCACTGTTCTGACACCGAATGTGTTTTGTATATTTGTCTCCGATTTTGTTCCCAAAAATCTAGCCATCACACACACATGTGATGCCATGAAAAGCCACGAAAACCTTTATTTTTAGTGCATGCAATACAAAAACTAAGTATAGTATGTTTGTTCTGAAAAGTAGAATCATTTTAAAATTGAACAAGTTTTTGTGTCAAAAAAAGTGTGGAGCTTAAACAAAGTTTTACATTAGATTAAATAAAAAGCAAACCACATCGTATTTTACAAATACATTAATTTATGAGAATCGAATTTCATTATCCGAACTAACCTTAGTAACAGAAACAAAAAATTTGGTTGCTGCACTATATTTCACGCTATTCCTCTTTGTCTATCTTAATAGCTCAGTAACTGTGAAAATTAGATTCGTTGTGATTTATTGACCCAAATGGAAGAAAAATAACCACTATCTGTAAATTATAATACTGGCAATTTGTTCATACTCGTATGCTAACCTGAATTTGTATTTTGTTTTCATTCATCTTACTTTCAATCCCACAGTTGGATGTGTAATCTAATTCGCTTTGTGTTCACAGTTTTAATGAAAGAAGAATTGTTATTGATTTAATTTAAGAATAACACAAAAAAGAGAAATTATATAAAATAGTCTAAAGATTTTTCAAGATTATCATTAATTCCAGTAATATGGCGAAAAAACAATGGTAATAATTGATTGTGGTCATGGTTAGATTTATTACACTTTTTTTGTTATGTTTTTGAGTTGAAAAATGGATGTTGAGATTCATACAGTATGGAGATTTGTTTTTTTTTTTGACTTAAAACCATAATAAAAATTTAAGTCAAACATGCCTCAAGCAAACATAAATCAGTTTTGATAGCCGGTAGAAATCAAAGTTTTTATTTTTGTGCGTATGAGTTATTTGTTTTTTTTTGCCAAGTAGTTGGTCGTTAGCCTTTCAATCGCTCAACAAAAATTATCTCGTATAACTAAAATTCAATCTTAAATCCAATTTTATTTCAATTTGTAACAGTTTTTGTAATTAAACTTCAATTTGAGCATATATCAGTAAATAAACATACAAACAAAATATAAGAAAGTGATATGCTAATTGTCTGCATAAATTTTTACAAAAATATTTATCGAGGTCATAATGTAAACGGATATTAATTTTTTAGTTAAATTTTCTCTAAATAAATTGGCGATTATGCGTGAAATTTTTGGTAAAGATAAATAATTTGTCACACAGTAGTATGCCCATACATGATAAACAAAAATTTAAATTTCGAATTTCTTTATCTAAGTTATACATTTTCATATTTTAACAGGATGAAAGGTTATGTTTACGCCAAAACAGTAATTAAATATTTATCCTTAAATCCTTAAAACTCAATTTCTTATCATCCACACAAAACTTTTAAGACCCATTAAAAATTTTAACAAAAACAAAATCGGTATCTTTTCTAAGAAGCTTTAAAACTGAAAATATTTAGGTTAGTAGTGACATTATCATTTTTATATAACGTTAAAGAAATATGATTCCAATTTTTTTTGTTTTTGAAGAACTTGTTCGTTGAAAGTTTGATTTAGATCAGAGTTCAATGATATGTCAACACAATAGTACCATTAAAACCACTTTTGAACAACAAAATTGATTGAAACTATATCTGTGTTTGAATTTTAGCTTGTGCATTGGAATAAGATGCAATGATTATCGTTGGTAGCGAAAGCCAATAAATACGAGTAGGTTTTAAGCCTAATCGAATAATTAAATTTAATTATAAAGATGAATCCCGTATACTAATAATTTAATTTAAAAAAAATATACCGGAAAACTAATAATTGGAATATGATGTTTGGTCAACTCAATTGATTCAAAGTCGAACAAAGACGTTTTATATCTTTAATGGTTTTAGCAACTATATCAACCAAATAAGTTGTTATTTGCCTTCATTGACGATGTTTTCCAAGATGTCATGTTATTGCTCTGATAAAACTGTTAAAAAGAGCAAATAGAGATCCAGTGTGACATAAAAATAAAAATAAACGTGACCGAGGGTCTTCGTTACCTTACCAATGAATTTGTTGTCCGATCGATTGAATTTGAATTTAATTTTAGGAATAACATGTTACAAGTGATGAAATTAATGCTGATGGTAATCGTTTATTTTATTTTAAGGACACGACGGCACGATAGAGCATATTTCACTTCGAAAAAAAAAATTAACTCTAATGCTGTGTGCCTCACACCATGTTTTTGAGCTAAATCAGTGACTTTTCATATCATACCCAAGTTTCGCTATTGATCACCAGGCGGCGGACGAAAAGTCTCCTCGTCAGCTTACTTTTCAATTTAGTAGTCAATTCATTGAAACGTCAATAATTTAAAAACGGTTATTTAAAAAAAATGGGAAAATAATTCAAATTTATACAAAAGAAAATATTCGGTATTACGTAAGTATTTTAAAAAAACAAGCTCCCAAATACAATTTCATTATCATCCTCCATTATGACAATGTTTACAAATTTTGACATTTAAAAAGATTCTAATTTAAATATGAGGTCAGGCACAGGTTATACGTTTGATACGAGTGACATCTATGAATAGCATATGTGCACTAGCAATTAATTTAGAAAAGTCAGTGATTTATCAAAAAAGGCACACAGCATAAAACTACAATATTTTTCCTTCAAATTCAAAAATAATTTGTAAATCAAATAAATTTTTGGTTTTTTCAAATTATTTTTTTTGTAATCTACTATATTTTTGGTCAGCTTACAAAATATTTGTGAGTTGTGTATTTATAAAAAATTTGTAAAATTTACTTAATTATTTTTTGAATGCAGTTTCTTTCAAATACTCACAGATTTAATTTTTGCTTCAAAATTGAACGTAAAAATATGGAGGGGCTGAAATCTCACAGCTCTGAGATCTCAAGACTTCGGTCTGAGTTAAGGATTTTGATATAGTTTTCGGCAAAAAACTTTTATGAGGACATGGTTTTTAGTTTTTGGCAGCGATGTATATCAAACATAACTCTTTGTTAAAGCACAAGTATTTTTTTATCTCTGTTTAAAAATTTATTACAAAACTAACACGAAACATTAATACGTTGACGGAAAATTATATAACAGATCATAAATTAACATAATTTAGCGAAAAGATGATACACTTAGCAAACTACATACTCAAAAACCTCTCCATATAGCATTTCGAGAAAATATTACAAAATCACAAATTCATATTTCTTTCAAAATTCAAAAAATATTGTAAAAATTAAATAAAATCAAAATTTTTTCATAATTCTAAAATTATTCCAAAAATTATTACAAAATCAAAGATTAAATTTTTTTTCAGAAATTCTACAAATATTGCAAAAATTATAACAAAATCAGATATTGAAACTTTTTTCAAAATTCTAAAAATATTTCAAAAATTAGAATAAAATCAAATTTTTAAACTTTTTCTAAATTCTAATGATATTCCAAAAATTCTTAAAAATTTTAATTTTTCCACAATTCTAAAAATATTGCAAAAATTATAACAATATCAAAAATTGAAACTTATTTCAAAATTCCAAAAATTATAATAAAATCAAGAATTTAAAATATTTCCAAATTCTAAAACTATTCCAAAAATTCTTACAAAATCAAAAATTCAAACTTTTTTCAAAATTTTAAAAACATACATAAAATTCAAAATTCTATTTTTTTTTCAAAACTCTAAAAATATTGCAAAAGTTATAACAAAATCAATTATTAAAACTTTTTCCAAAATTCTAAAATTATTGCAAAAAATATTACAAAATCAAAAAGACAAACTTTTCAAAAACAGCTAAATTTTTTTTCCAAAAAATTGGTTAAAAAAATAAATGAAATCATTTTTTGGCACACTTGACACTATTTTATTGACAAACATATAATGCCATAATTCTCTATAATAATAATAAAATTTCATGTCATACAAATAATTAATATTATTTTTCCAAAAAATTGGGTAAAAAAATAACGAAAAATCTTTCTTTTGACACACTTGACAACTTTTTTTTACAAACTTATAATACCATAATTCTTAATAGTAATAATAAAATTTCATGTCATACAAATAATTAATTTTATTTTTTGCTAAAAAATGGGTAAAAAAATAAATAAAATCTTTCTTTTGACACACTTGACAACATTTTTTTGGCAAACTTATAATGCCATAATTTGCAATAATAGTAACTAAACTAATAATTCTAATTCATTCAGTCATACAAATAATTATTTTATTTTTTTCCAAAAAATTGTGCAAAAAAAATTAAAATCATTCTTTTGACACACTTGACAACCTTTTTTTGACAAACTTATAATGCAATAATCTAGATTTTGGTCTCATATACCAATCCCGACCATCAAGATTTCTCCAAATTCAATGTTCCTACTCGTAATCACTTAAAACGAACGTTTTTTAAGCAAAAAATATGCAAAATTTCTTTGTTTTGACACACTTGTTGATTTTTTCGACACACTTTTGGGACAGCTATCGAACACATCATCCTTTCGGCTCTTACCATTGAATATACCAATTTTTAGAAACAAAAATTTTTGAAATCCCTCCAGCGGATCCCTCCCAGACATACATTTTTTTGCTCTTTTAGAATCAGTACGTCCTAAAACGTCGAGAAATGCCAAAAAAGTGGGGGTAGGAATTTCACTTTTGGCTCGAGAATGTAATACTTAGGTCTTTCAGACCGAAGTAATTCACAATTTTTTTTTTCAAAATTCTAAAAATATTCTAAAAATTAGAATGAAATCAAATATTTAAACTTTTTCTAAATTCTAATGATATATGTTTTAAATATTTTTAATAATTACAAAAACACCAATTTTTTATTCACTTATTTTTTTATTAACGACCGGTTTCGATTTTCAAAAAATCCTCGATAGGTTTAATTTGCAATTGGTTTGCAAATTAAACCTGTCGATGATTTTTTGAAAATCGAAACCGGTCGTTAATAAACAATTAGTGTTTTTGTAATTATTATTATGGATTATTCACATCACTCCGACTCGCCAATTTCAATTCTAATAATATTCCAAAAATTCTTAAAATTCAAAAATTCAAACTTTTTCCAAAATTCTAAGGATATTGCAAAAATTATAACAATATCAAAAATTGAAACTTTTTGCAAAATTATAAAAATTATAATAAAATCAAAAATTTTAAATTTTTCCAAATTCTAAAAATATTCCAAAAACTCTTAAAAAATCAAAAGTTGAAACTTTTTTCAGAAATTCTACAAATATACATATATAAAATTCAAAAATTCTATTTTTTTTTTCAAAATTCTAAAAACATTCCAAAAATTAGATTAAAATCATATTTAAACTTTTTCTAAATTCTAATAATATTCCAAAAATTCTTAAAAATTCAAAAATTCAAACTTTTTGAATAACACAAAAAATATTGCAAGTATTATAACAATATTAAAAATTGAAACTTTTTCCAAAATTATAAAAATTATAAATCAAAAATTTAAAATTTTTCAAAATTCTAAAAATATTCCAAAAATTCTTACAAAATCAAAAATTGAAACTTTTTCAAAATTCCTAAGATATTTCAAAAACTATAACAAATTCAAAAATTTCCATGTTCAATTTACGTAAACAAACAGCTAAATTTTTTTTTGCCAAAAATTTGGCTAAAAAAATAAATGAAATCAATTTTTTGACACACTTGGCAATATTTTTTTGACAAACTTATAATGCAATAAAATTCTCAATAATCATATTTCATGCTCATTTCATTAATTTCATACATATCTTTTCATGCAAAAATTTCGTTTTAGTTGTTAGTGATTTTTTTTGGATTGATTGAGAATTTTTTTTTTGTGAAGTTTTTTGACATGATGTAGCTCCTCCCACCTCTGACTTATTTTAGGAGTTGGAAAATATCAGTTAGTTGATTATGAAATGTCTTTTTTTGACAAAAGTTAGGAATAACGAATTTAACCCTTTATTTGTACTCCTCAATTTTGTTAGTGTCTTTTGTGTCCCTATTTTTTTTTGCTTTTCTCTTATCGTGCTACTGTTGCATGAAACCTGCTATCTTGTTTTTGTGACAGAGATACCCAGTTTCTTTTGTACTGTTTAGTGTTGAAATTTAGGCTTGGCCGAATTTCAGTAGCTATGCTTGCAATGTCAAAGGGCAAGTCTTTGTCTCAACAAAATGGCCGCAGAGTGAACCAACAGCTTAGCATTGGCTTCACCAACCTAAGAGGTCTTAATTCGAATATAAACGAGGTTCATCACTACATCGAAAAAAATAAACCTGACATATTGTTTCTTACCGAAACAATTGTTAGTGGCAAAGCATCAAAGTTGGATCCCGATAAATACCGGATACGTAGTTACGAATTGGAACATTCCTTTTATAACAAGCATGGTGTCTGTGTATTTGTTCGAGATTCACTTTGATGTATGAGAATTACGGCCTACGAGTTGAACTCTGAGCACCATAATTCTATAGCACTGAAGATCTCAGGTGTTGATGAAACTATGTTTATAATAGGATTATACAGATCCCCAAATTCTCCCCAGGATGTCCTTTTTTCGATCAAATATCGGCTAATCTAGACAAGATAACCACGGACTACCCCAAAGCAAGACTGGCCATTTTTGGAGACTTTAATATTCATAATAAAGAATGGCTTAAGTATTCATTGCGCACTGACGACATAGGAAGACAAGCCGAACTGATACACGCAGATTATCACGGGTTGACGCAAATGATAGACTGTTCCACTAGAATCGCAGACAATGCACATCATAACAATAATTTGCTGGATATGTTTTTGACAAACGAACCAGATACTACGAAGACAAAAGTGGAACAACCCCTCGTAACATCAGATCATTTATTAATATCAGCAATAGTGCAATTTACATCACCGACACAAATTAAAGCAAACCCTCGTCGTGTTTGGAACTATAAACGCGCCAGCTGGGAGGGACTGAAAAACTTTTATGATGAAACACCTTGGAAAACTATTGGTTGTGTTGATCAAGATCCTAGTACATCGGCAATAAGAATGTCTGAAATCATAAAAGACGGAATGCGGCGGTTTATTCCAAATCGATTAATAACTCCTAAAACTGAGCCTTGGTTCACGCGGGATGTTGATGAGGCAGTGAGGAATAAACGCAAAGCATTTAAGACATATAACGCAAATAAAACACCTGAAACCCATAGCGCCTATAAGAAAGCCAGAAATATTAGTAAATTCAAAATCGACCTGGACAAAGAAGCGTTTATCCAGAAGAAAGCAAAGAAATTCGCCGAGCACCCATCTGGCTCACGTAGTTTCTTTCAGGCAGTTAAATCACTCCAGAGCAATTTTACTCGATCCTCTATTCCAACCTTAGTTCTGAATGACATTCCCGTGAGCGACTCGAAAGAGAAGGCGGATCTTTTGGGTCGTATATTCGCAGAAAACTCAAACATAGTTGAACCTCCCCATTCTCCTACACTCATTCCCCCAGTTGTAACGAAAATGAAACCAATTATTTTTCGTTGCAATATTGTACGGAAAATGCTTCTTTCTATCAATATCAACAAATCTGCTGGCCCCGACGGTATTCCACCCCTCATTCTTAAAAACTTTGCTAGGCAACTAGCTCCAATTTTAACAAAAATTTTCTATTTATCTTATAAAACCGGAATATTTCCCGATTCTTGGAAGCTGGCCAGCTTTCAACCCATATCAAAGAAGGGCAGTAAGATAGATCCTAACAATTATAGACCAATTGCAATTCTGTCGGTTTTAGCTAAAATATTTGAAAAATATGTTAACTACAATTTAATAGATTATTTGGCGGTGTCGCGAATTATTGATGATAAACAGTATGGTTTTCGTAGAAGTCATGCAACAGGTGATCTGTTAGCCTACGTATCCCATCTCTGGAACAAATCGCTGGAAAACCATGGTGAAACATTCAGTATTTCACTTGTCATTTCTAAAGCATTTGATAAAGTGTGGCATAAAAATCTCATAGCTAAATTAAAATCTTATGGCATAGACCATGTTACTGTCTCATGGATTCATAGTTTTCTTACAGGTCGCCAACTTCATGTTAATTTAGATGGTATCACATTCAATATTTTCACAACCAATGCTGGGGTTCCCCAAGGTTCTGCACTCTCACCAACCTTGTTTCTTTTATACATTAATGACTTACTTATTTCCACTTATTTCCACAATCCATAGTTTTGCTGATGACAACACATTGCATGCATCACATGCATCTCCTAAATTTCGATCTCATACTGCAGTTACCACTGATAGAGAGCTGCTAATTGATTCTATCAACAAAGATCTGGAGCGTATAATGGAATGTGGAGATCGTAATCTTGTTTCATTTAATCCAACCATAACCAAACTATGCCGTCTTTCACGAATAGAGCGACATAAAAATTTCCCTATTAAAATAAACCACGAGAAATTGCGTGGGGTTGAATCAGTTAGACTTCTTGGAGTGGATATTCAAAATAACCTGAAATGGAATAAACATGTGTTCAACCTCGCTAAATCTGCAATGCAAAAATTAGGATTCTTGAGTCGATGTAAAAAATATTTCAATCCCGAGCAAATTTTGCTAATCTTCAAGTCCTTTATTCGTCCATGTATGGAGTACTGCTGTCATGCTTGGGGAGGGGCTTGTCAGTCAACAATAAAATGCCTAGACTCTGTACAGAGAAAAGCAATACGGTTGATTGCTAATACCGAACTAACGGACCAGCTTGATTCACTCCAGCACAGAAGAAATGTGGCTGAATTATCAATCTACTATAAATATAACTTTAGCAAATTCTCTTCTAAGGAAATTCAAAATATCCATCCATCGTATGCGCAGTATAATCGACAAACAAGAGCTACCGAGTCGTCCCATCCACCTGTTGTACAAATACCTCGTTGTAGAACTGTGTCCTTTCAGAACGACTATTTTAATAGAGTGGCCAAATATTGGAACTCAATGCCTCCCTCTGTATTTCCCGATGAATTTTCCCCTCAGGAATTTAAAGAAAATGTCCATAATCATTTAAAACAATTAGTATAGCTATCCCTATATCCCCATTCCTTCCATTTTCCTCATCTCCTTTCTTTATAGTTGACATGGTATCTTCGGATATTCAAAGAGTCTAAATAATGAATATTTCATATTTAGTGTGCTAAACATGTCTAACTAATTAATAAAAAAAAAAATGCAAATAACTAATTTTATTTTTTTTACAAAAATAAATGAAAAGCATTCTTTTAACACACTTGACATTATTTTTTTGACTAACTTATAATTCTCAATAATAATAATAAAATTTCATGTCGTATAAATAATTAATTTTATTTTTCCAAAAAATTGGATAAAAAAATAAATAAAAATCTTTCTTTTGACAAACTTGACAACTTTTTTTTGACAAACTTATAATTTTGACAAACTTATATTTTGGAATTCAAAATTTTTCAAATTCCCTCAGCCGTTTCTAGATTTCGTCGGTTGTGACAGAGTTCAAAATTTTTCAAATCCCTTCAGCCGTTTTCTAGATTTCGTCGGTTGTGCCGGCAGACAGACATGCATTTTTTTTTTGCTTTTTGGAATCAGGGTCCAAAAACGTCGAGAATCGCCAAAAAAAGGTAGGGGTAAGAATTCCACTTTTAGCTCATGAATATAACACTTAGGTCTTTCAGACCAAAGTAATATGAGGTAATAAATTTTTTGTAACACATGCATAAAAAATATTCAAGTTTGTACTAGAATAGAATAAAAGAAAAAACTACTTTTCCGTACATATGACCACAAAATATTTTGTGCACGGGCACGTACGCTGCCTGCATGAGAGATTTGTAGTTAAATCTATCCATATATCTATCTGTATATAATATTTTTATAGCACTAAAATATCAGAATAATTATTTAAATAACTTACCATATAGTAAAAACAACTTAAACACATTGCATCATTTGAATTACAAGAAAAAACAATTTATTTAGGTTTTCAAAGTTTACAATTTTGACAGCTTAGTTGGATTACTATGTGTTTTTTTAGTTGGATTCTTATGTTTATTTTTTCGATCTAGTATAATTTACAACTATTACAACGAAGATGGCGCACTTTAATTATTTAAAAATCTTAAATTTGTTTATAACTTTGTTAAATAAATGATTAAATGAACAATTAAATAAATATTTATAAATTTTATGCACTTGTTACAAAAAAAGTATGTATTACTAGTGCGAATGCGTTTTCCAAACGCGAGTTATTTGCCGCACGACCGCAGGGAGCTAACTAACTAACTCATGTTTGGAAAACGCATTCGCACTAGTAATACAATCTACTATTATTTAATTTACGCGACAACAAGTGTTTTTTCATTATGTTATAACTAAAATAATCATTACATTTCTTATGACAAATCTAAAATTCTTAAAGAAAAATATAAAAATCAAACATAAAATCTCATTTGCATATCAAAAAATCTCTTTTTCATTTTAGGGTCACCAAAAACCATAAACATGTTTATCAAATAAAGAGTAAACCAAAAAAAGTGATCAAAATATTTATAATTTCAATTTATAATATTTAATATTAATGCGTTCATAATTCATTTGCGTTTAATTTAAAGATTTTATAATTATATTAACTGCCATAACAGAATATTAATTTGCGGTTTTAAAACAAAAAATCAAATCAAAGTTTAAAGAGATAAATTTAACAGTGAAATATTTAGAAACAAATTTATGATTTATTTATATACAAAGCTCCTTTACGGTAACAAATATGTTTACATGATTACTTAGCTTTAACTGTATCATGATAATTAGTTTAACCTATCTTTTCCTCAACATATGTTAAATTAAACCGTTTTCTAAAGATTCAACCGTGATTATGCGGTTATGTTAAGTAAACAAAATAGTGTATGTGTATGTTAACCTAAAAGATGAACGTAATAACTTTAGAGTATTGATTTCCTATAAAATAAGAAAACGTCTTTCTTTAAATAAAGTAGAAAATACACGAAGAAATAGTTAGATTTAAATTGGAATTCTTAAGAAAAAATAAATTTATGCTATCTGTTATGAAACAGAGAGAAGGTATAATTATTCAGATAAAAAATGAAGATACAAGTTGATGGAAGTGAATCTAGTTTGTTGAGTATCAAAACAACACTTTTGAGTTGGTTGAGGTAGGGGTCTGCACAGATGTTTAACCTCAATTCGTTCTTCGAATTTTATTTTCTTTGTCAAGAAGCTATATGTATGTGCTATGTTATTTTCTTTGTATTGAATTTTCTTTTACTTTCGCTTTTTAACTTGCCGATATGGGAAGTTGTCGGATTTCGGTCGATTTTTGAAATCGACCTGAATAAACTCCGGAAGTGGACAGCATATAAAAAATTTAACATAATTTTTGTGTGACGATATGAATTGTTTTCAAAAACTAAAACGCAAACTATGTGGAAATTCAAATATAAATTCACCTATTCTATGTTGTTGTCATCTTAGTTACCTACCTCATAACTTTGTACAGAACTAAGTATTCTAGTAGTTTCTGACTGGTCTATGGTTAAATTAATAAACTAATACGAATACAATTGATAACAATCTTTTCCTCTTATACCTTTTTTTATTATTTTTTCTGCGTTGCTTAACTTCAATATGATCTGTTATTTATTATATACGAGTTTTTTTTACCGTATTTGTTCCATATAGGAATGTAGGCAGTCAACAAGTGTCCCTCACCTATATTAATTTTAATTCACTCAATTTTATGATTGAGTGTCACTTAAAGACTTAATTTAATCGATAAGTTATTTATCAATCATATTGGCTATCTATCTACATATCTACGTAGAAAATACACAGAAAAAAAATACAAATTCATTCAAACATTCATTGATATTTGATATCATATAAAGTAAATGAATAAAGTTTAGCCACTTATAGGCCAGGAAAAATAGTATTTTAACAACAAAAAAATTCGTTACAGCAAACTGACAGCGGGATATTGTAGAACACGATATTGTGAAAGAGGGAAACATAAATCGAACCAGCAGCTGCTATCCGGGGGAGAATGGGGAGGGTTTTTAGGGGTTGAAAAGGGTTTTTCGTGATTTCTGGCTAAACCGTGCATCCTATCAAAAAGAGTTATATGTAAAAGTTGTAGGGAATAAAAAGATCTACACATTTTGTTCGGACCATTTTTACCCTCACCTCAACATTTTTCGAAAAAAATGCGAAAAACCGATTTTTTTCTTTTTTCTTGTTTTCTTTTACAAAAAAAATTTTATGAAGTTCAAATTTTGGAAAAAGATACCTCCATTTATTGGAAAAAGGCAGCAATTTTTTCGGAGGGAAATATTTAGACGTTGTTGTTAAAATTAATTTTTTTGAAAAAAAAAAACCAAATTTTTAACTGCGATTCCTCTTAAAACTACGCCTCCTAATGAGTTCAGTTTTGACTCATTTACTCGTTCTTATGTCTATTTTTGATAAATGGTAAAAAAAGTATAAATCTATGGACAAAAAGGCGGGAAAATTGAAAAAACCGAAAAAATTGCTTTTTTCGTGGTAATTTGCATATTTATCGTTGAATAATTGTTACTAATTAATAAAATCATATTATTTTTTTTATTATTACGTAAACAACGATCATTTGGAAATACATTTATGAATAATTAGATGCTTTCGTTTTCGAACTTGATAAAAATTGTTCGAAGAAATAATCAACAATTAGAATTTCAGTCGTACTAAAAATCTTAAAAATTAAATATCTCAAGAACACGAATATTAGACTCTTTGTAAATTTCTAATATTTTAGAGTAAGGATAGAACTGTTTTTACAAAAAAAAATAAATTAAATTTCAATTGATCTTCAACCCAAGCGCCAACTTTAAAAAGTTTTTTAATATCTTAATTTAAAAATTAATTACAAAAACAATTAATTATTTTTTTTTTCAAACGATTAACTAATCACCTACAAAAAAAAAAAGTTTGATAAAATTGGTAAAGCCGTTCTTGAGCAATTTGATTTCGAAAGTACGTGGGATTGGCAGAATTTTCATTTTTCTAAAATATTTAATGCTTATTTTAGTTTATAATATATGATAATTAATATATGATATATTTTAATTTAATATGAATTTTTTATTGTAATTGAAAGGAAAATTCACTATCTATTTGATAAATTTCAGCAAAATCTGCAACTGGCATATTTTTGCTAACAAATATTCGAATTGGTTTTTATCGTCGAACAAAATGTCTGTCTGTAATTTGAGTATGTTTTGGGTAAAATATTAAACCTTCAGAAAACCCAAAAAAAAGCTTATTTAGTACCTTCTTTAAACCCCATTTAGTACCTTCTAAACCCAAAATAAATTTAATAGAATCAGTAAACTTGGGTTTAGTGTATGGCACAAAGTACAAAAAAAATCAACCTACATATATTCAAATGTGTTTTTCTCAAAAACAAAAAATAACAATTGTCCTTATAGGTTTAGTATGTTTTAAGTAAATAACAAATCTGTAAAATATAAAAAACATGAAAGAAAACTAAAAGGTACTTTTTGAGATCGCCATGTTTGAAGAATAAAATTTACTTTTTTGTTACCTAAATAAACTAAAAGTAACGAAAGCATATAATTATTCATTAATTTATTTCCAAATGATCGTCGTTTACGTTTATCATTAAAAATTTAAATGATTTTATTAATTAATAACGATTATTCAACGATAAATATTTGCATATCACGAAAAAAAAGCGATTTTCTCGGTTTTTTCAATTTTCACGCCTTTTTTCCATAACGGTGTACCATTTTTTTACCACTTATCAAAAAAAAACGTAAGAACGAGTAAATGAGTCAAAACTGAACTCATTAGGAGGCGTAGTTTTAAGAGGAATCGCAGTTAAAAATTTGGTTTTTTTTTCAAAAAACTTAATTTTAACAACAACGTCTAAATATTTCCCTCCGAAAAAATTGCTGCCTTTTTCCAATAAATGGAGGTATCTTTTTCCAAAATTTGAACTTCATAAAATTTTTTTTGTAAAAGAAAACAAGAAAAAAGAAAAAAATCGGTTTTTCGCATTTTTTTCGAAAAATGTTGAGGTGAGGGTAAAAATGGTCCGAACAAAAGAAATCACGAAAAACCCTTTTCAACCCCTAAAAACCCTTTTCAACCCCTAAAAACCCTCCCCATTCTCCCCCGGATAGCAGCTGCTGGTTCGATTTATGTTTCCCTCTTTTACAATATCGTGTTCTACAATATCCCACTGTCAGTTTGCTGTAACGAATTATTTTTTTTTTCTAATTTTTTCTCCTATTATTACTGGCCTATTAATCTTATTTAACAGTTCACTTACTTAATTTTAAATAATTGAAGTTTTAGACTTTAAACAATTCATTGAATTATTTTATTAATTTTACGAATAAGTTTTATGTTTTATATAAACATATTAGACGGCGCATGTTATATAAACATATTAGACGATGCATGTTATATAAACATATTAGACGATGCATGGTGCACGGTGCACGAGTATATGCACATTTCGTGCATCTTTTTTCTCTACCTTTTTTTAAAAATATTCTTGTGTATATGTGTATAGTGTACAAATGAAAAAATTTGAGAATCAAAAAACTTAAAAATTTTAAAAATTTAAATATTAAAGGAAAATTAATTTTCCATAAATTTCTTAATATTATTAAAAAATTAATTTATATTTCAAAAACTAATTAATTAACTATTCAAAGTGGCCGTTTGTTTTCATTACCTCCACTAAAATATTTTTTTTTTTCAAATTTTAAATGTAAATAAGATAAAATTCATCAAGTTAATATTACGACAGTCATATTATCTCATAAAAAGTTAAATGAAACCAGCCACTTTATAAAATGTAAATAGTACAGGTTGATACAAGGACGTAAGGCTAAGGTTTTTGGACTTATGTGGTGTTTGCAAATTGAGGTCCACATTAAGTCTAAAATAGATTACGTCCGTCCGTCATATACTATTTTTTATTCGCAAGCAAAACTTTTTAATAAAATTATTTAATCTTAATCAAAATTAAAAATTTGCATAAATTTTGAAATAAAAATACGTTAAACAAGTAACCTTTCTTATTTTTTCACAAATTGTATAACTATGGCAACAAAAAATAACAAAGATTTTGATTGGATTATGAAATTTTGAATTGAAAGTTTGCTTTGATAAAAAATTTTGTTTTTTACACCTATAATTTATATAAATTTTAATGTTTTTTGTGTACGTTACTATGACAACAAAATATAGGGTTATAAAGTTACACTTTACGACCGCAAATTACAGTAATAAAATAACACTTTAATATGTAGACGTATACAAAATATTTTTTCATTCTTCTTTTCTTTACTCTTTTATTCTTCCCTCATTTTAATCTTTTGTTTATTATTATTATTATTAAAATGAATTTTGTTCGCTTCGTTTTACTATTATTCGTAAAACTTGCGTCCGAAATGTGTTTGCATATATGAGCTAAGGCCTTTTACGACATGCGCACGGTATAGTGCACATCATATGCTTGATTGAGTTATGCACCATTTTGTGCATTGAGATTTTGTATCATCTACAATTAATGCACATTTCATGCATTTTTTCAAAATAGTTTTACGGGTTAATGAATTTGATGAATCATTGAATGATTTAAAATAATAAAATTGTATATAGATATTTTTTGTAAATGAATTGACCAAAAAGATGATATATGATACCTAATTTTAAAAATAAGTTTTAACGAAACTAAATGTTTGAAATATTAAAATATTTTGGAAAAATTTTAGAAAACAATATACGAACTATACCTTTTCCACTCATATAATTTAAATTAGATAAAAATGCCACTTTATTTTTTTCTGTGTACCATTTACTCTTTTTCTTATTTTAAAGTTGGTAAGCGTAGATTATTCCCTTTTATTAACTGATTTTAGTTGGGTGCAGTTTTTTACAGCTTTTTCTATAGCTTTTTCTTCTGCTCTTCTCGTTTTCGTCAACTGTCGATTACGTTTTAGATTTTGCTGCATTGTAATCTGATGCTTTCCACCATTATTTTTATAATAGGATAAACATTTTACTTAGGCATCAGAAGCCCATTTGAAATCTTTTCGCTAAGATGTATCTATGGGTTCGCTTTATTTGTCTTCCCTTCTTGCTATTCAGGGTGACTTTTCTAATTGTTTTTCTGCTATAGTTTAATTTCAACTGCTGGCAGCATGATTGCTAACCCTCTAAAGCCACCGGTACTGGTATGCTGAATACCTACATCGTATAATTTTGGACTTTTAAGCCTGTTTTTTTTTTGTTTACCTGCATACATTTCACTAGTTTTAGCCTAACCCGAATATTTAATTTATCGACACCTGTTGAGCCATCAAAACTAACAAAATGTGTTTTGAAATGTATTCTTTATTCATTAAACAAATTTATAAACAGAATAACAGATGTTTATAATCTGAAACTCAACGTTTTAGACCAATTAAAACGTTTAAAGAGTTTTAGAACACAAACCAATATTTGCTTATGGTCAAAGTTATTTGTCAATTTCGGTTTTTATAGCCTATCGACGCTAAAATTTCTGATGGAATAAAAACCAGTTATGCATTGCGCTTATGGGTCATTTTTAAATACTTTTTGAGAAATATCAGCTGTTCAATCAGATATATTTTCGTCCTAGAACATATTAATTTTATGTTGTCGGGATTCAATAAAGTCCTTGTATACAGTATAATTTTCAAGTTCATAAAGGGTTGCCATATTTTTATAAAGTCAAATATTGAAAAAATGTTGGTACAAAATATAAAGGACTGTATGCAGCTGAAAATAACTTATGTAGCTTATGTAAAAAAACAACAAAATAAACGATTTTTTTATTTCTATCGGCAACGAAATCATGGGAAATGATTTTTAGAAAAATCATCAATTAAAATAAATTTAATAAGCTTAGTTTATTTTAATTGAAAGGTGTTCTGTGTATGGTATACATTTAGCATAATTGCCAAATAAAGCAAGTTTTCGTTTAATCAAAAATTAGGAAATCGTTGCTAGAAATGCGGCCAAAGTTTTTGTCATGTGGCAACGACTT
The DNA here is from genome assembly GCA_963693315.1 of Diogma glabrata. NCBI lineage: Eukaryota > Metazoa > Arthropoda > Insecta > Diptera > Cylindrotomidae > Diogma > Diogma glabrata. Next base: position 243,472,274 of record OY856186.1, read on the forward strand.
TATTTTGTTTTAGAATTATAATTCAGTAGACTGAAATTTAAATACATTTTTGAATTATTTAGTATTTTTGTAAGTAATTAAACTAAAGTAACTACAGGAGAATCATTTTTGAATTCGAAAGCATGTCTTATTTTCTCTCAATAAACTTTCAGTTCATTCATGAAAAATTCCTCAGGTATGAATCGATGCTATGGGTTGGCATGTACAGATTTCTAAAGTTTTGACTGTATATTTTTCTAGACGAAAGACAATGTTTATGTGCGTTAAACTGATTTAGAATTTTTAATTCACGAGACTTGAAATCATTTAAATTTTTCAATTAGAACGTATATTTTGGATTTTTCTCAAAGATGAACTCCATTTTTCTCTTGTACATGTTTCGGAGCGGGATTCAAAAATTTTCAGTTGCATGATTCGAATCTTTTTTTTGGCAAATACACTATCCAACTATGTCACCGAGGCAATGGTATATCGCAGTTGAAATTTCATCATTATTTACATACTTAAGTTGAGTTTTTCAATTTTCGTTTTTGTTCAATTTTCAATTCTAGTTAACACATTTTTACTGTTTTTCCATATTCAAACTATGAAAGCATTGAATGAACCTGTCTTATCTACGAGTTTGGAATACAATTTCTAACTAGTGGAGATGGCTATTAACATTGATCTAAGCCTTAGACTTCTCCGAAAAATCCAAAATATACTTTAAATTTGAAAAATTAAAATGATTTCCTTAGTTACTTGAGTTTAAGTGCTCACAAAAAATCCCTAAGAATTCAAAACTTATTCAAAATTCAAGTCTACTAGCATAATTGCCAAATAAAGCAAGTTTTCGTTTAATCAAAAATTAGGAAATCGTTGCTAGAAATGCGGCCAAAGTTTTTGTCATGTGGCAACGACTTTATTTTGTTTTAGAATTATAATTCAGTAGACTGAAATTTAAATACATTTTTGAATTATTTAGTATTTTTGTAAGTAATTAAACTAAAGTAACTACAGGAGAATCATTTTTGAATTCGAAAGCATGTCTTATTTTCTCTCAATAAACTTTCAGTTCATTCATGAAAAATTCCTCAGGTATGAATCGATGCTATGGGTTGGCATGTACAGATTTCTAAAGTTTTGACTGTATATTTTTCTAGACGAAAGACAATGTTTATGTGCGTTAAACTGATTTAGAATTTTTAATTCACGAGACTTGAAATCATTTAAATTTTTCAATTAGAACGTATATTTTGGATTTTTCTCAAAGATGAACTCCATTTTTCTCTTGTACATGTTTCGGAGCGGGATTCAAAAATTTTCAGTTGCATGATTCGAATCTTTTTTTTGGCAAATACACTATCCAACTATGTCACCGAGGCAATGGTATATCGCAGTTGAAATTTCATCATTATTTACATACTTAAGTTGAGTTTTTCAATTTTCGTTTTTGTTCAATTTTCAATTCTAGTTAACACATTTTTACTGTTTTTCCATATTCAAACTATGAAAGCATTGAATGAACCTGTCTTATCTACGAGTTTGGAATACAATTTCCAACTAGTGGAGATGGCTATTAACATTGATCTAAGCCTTAGACTTCTCCGAAAAATCCAAAATATACTTTAAATTTGAAAAATTAAAATGATTTCCTTAGTTACTTGAGTTTAAGTGCTCACAAAAAATCCCTAAGAATTCAAAACTTATTCAAAATTCAAGTCTAGTGAATTAAAAATTCTACACTATTGCACATTTATACGAAGACGAAATTTTCATATTGCACAAAATCTTAATTCTGTTTGATTCTAAGTTTGATAAAATTAGTTCCGTGTTCAATTTTGAAATTATTATAAAAAACGAGTTTAAAAATTACACTTTGTACAGTGGTGTTCTTACACTTATACAAACTGTGTAAAAACAATAATTAATTATTTTTAAAAAATATATTTAACATATAGGATTTGTTAAAAAATAATTGTATAAATGATGAAATATTGACAGTTAATATGTTATATTCACAGGTGGCAACGCTATCCTCCTAAAAGCTTACCTAACGTTTTTTCATATCCATAAAAGTTCACCCATTTCAAAAGTGGGGAGCAAGAATTTCATTCAATCTGTATAGAAAGTAATGAAAAAAGTCGATACTCATTGCCATATACCGAAAAAAATGGTAGAATTTTTATGCAAAAAAGTTAAATTCATAAGAAATATCCTATCACATTTTATCATCTGACGATACCTTGCTCAAAAAATTCCTTAGATCACGAATTAAATTACTATTTTTTGTTGAATATAAAAGGAGTAATTGCAATTACTGCCTCGTATGTTTTATACTTGAAACATATTTTTGTCTTTTTCTTTTATTGTTATCATATCACAAGATATAATAAAAAATGAGACTATTTTTATGGGTAGCATGTACCATAAGGAAGAAATTTGATTTGCTTTTTTAATGAGCGTTAGAATTAGATTGAAGTCAATTTAATTTTGCTACTAAAATTTTATAGAAGTTAAAATAGATAGTTAAAATGAATGTTGGGTATACATTAAAAATTGATATATTTATTTTGCAATGTGATGGAATGTTAAGATTTGTCTGTGATTAGATTTTTTTTACAACAATTAGCGTGTTTGTCCTATAAACGTTGATGTTGTTAAGTCAATTAGTTAAACCGTTTTTATGCTCCATAGAAATGAATAAGAAAAGAAAGTTAAAACGCAACATGCAATCAAAAGACATGGATGAGCTAATATTAAGAACAAATTCTATAGTTGGAATTATACTGAAATGATTGCTTATAACACAATAATTGTGATATAATTATACTATATTATATTTAATATATATATTTTGATATATCATATGCAAAACATTACTTAGACATAAAATTAACCTTAAAACCGAAGTCAAATTTACGATTACATACATCGTTTTGTCCAATGAAAAATATTTATTCTACCGAATTTAACTTGGTAATTGTTTAGAGTAAATAGATTAAATACCGTTTAACTTTCACACTTTTACTAAACAAAACTTGACATTTAGCCGACAAATAATAAAAACATTTGAATTTTATTTATGTATATTGTAGTCTAGTACAATTATATTATAGTTAAAACTATAGATATCAATTTTTATTTACGATTAAAAAATAGAAAATTACAATAATAATATGAAAACACCGTTAATTCTATTATATCGGTTAGTTCTCTGCTAATTGTACACTAATGACTCTTAAAGAGCTGTTAATTAATTCTGCACGATCGTTAAATAAAACGATAAAATAAATCTCGATCAATAGACTTAATAGTGTTTTGTACAATATTTTAAAAATTTGAATGCTTGTATTTGATCGATGGTTGTCTTATGTAATTAAATTTTGTTTTATAAAGTAATTTATCAATAAAATTACTTAATATATTTAATTAATGAAATAAAAATTTATAATCATTAGTTGATTTAATTGAAATAACTTGTTGTTTTGCAAAATAGTATTTGTTAAGTCCTATTGGTGAGACTCCGGTGTCCGTCCGAATTTCTACATAATCGATTTTCTCACAAACTATAAGTGTTATCAATTTGAAATTTTCTACAGTTATAAAATGTATTTGTCCACGCCTACTGAAAACAAAAATTACAAATATTTGTTTTAAATGTATTTTATAGGCATAGATAAGGTAAAGATAGTAAAACAAAAGTTATTTTTAAAGAATCGAGTTTGATTTAGAAAAATCGAAAAAGATTGAAATATTTCAAAAATAATTCAATAAAATATCGATTGCTAAGTTTTTGAGTTATTACTGAAAACGTGAGTTGTTTTTTCTGTTCACAAACAAAAAGTTCACGGTTATAGAAAATGTTTTAACCTTGACAAGTGCCATAATATGAAAGGCGATTTTTTTCTAGTGTAATTTTTTTTTTGTAATTTGCGAAGGCACGGTTTTTGATTTAATTCTAAAATTGAGAAGGAATATTCTCGTAGAATATTATATACACGGAACCTCGGTGAACGAGTTATATTGGCCCTTGTCCGACTTTCTATATTCAAATTTAAATTAGCTTTTAAATTTAAATTTAATTTAAAATTTCTAATTAATAAAAATCGTTTGTCTTTTTAGGTAAGTTCCAGAAATAATTTAAGGATTAAAAGTCTCCTAACAACATCAAACATTTTATATTAAAACAAGGATACAAAAAAATGTGGCAGGTTTTCACTATAAATTGTTATATGAGCAATTAAAATGTAAAATCAACTACTCTATAGCCGCTTAGTTATGTAATTTGGAATGGCTTAATTATTGTTACCATAGAGTAAACAGAGCACAATATAATATCACAGTTTGTTTTTTGCTTTGTTAAAAATGGATGTATGACATCCTCTTTTCATTAGATTGGGTCTTTACATTAGATGTGGTCAATCTTCATTAAAAAATATGATTTAACTGAAAATTAGCAATCAAACTTTTCACAAATTTACTTTAAACACAAAATTTATTTTGTATAAAACCAACACTATATGGTATTTATCCTATTAATGATTAACGGTTATAATAGCTATTTATGAAACAAGGGCTTTATGGTGCTTATTACGGCTGGAATGCGACATAATCCAGCACGAGAGCCTCCGGCCCGAGGGATAAATATCGCTTGGTGGACTTAATACCCATTAATGTCGGTTGAAACAAGATTTTACGCTTCACTTAATAAGCTCAAAACTAAAAACTAATTTAGTTTAATAAATAATAAAAAAAAATTTTTGCACTTTTCGTGATATATATATATATATATATATATATATATATATATATATATATATATATATATATATATATATATATATATATATATATATATATATAATATAAATAAATACTATATATATATATATATATATATATATATATATATATATATATATATATATATATATATATATATATATATATATATATATATATATATATATATATATATAACAGGTCGTTCAATAAGTCCGTAGGATAAGTAAGAAAAAAACAACATTTTGACAAAACTCGATTTTTTTATTCAACATGGTTGCCTTCGAGGGCGATACAACGAGTATAGCGATTTTCCAACTTTTCTATACCACTTTTATAGTACGATTTCTCTTTCTCGTCAAAATAGGCCTCAGTTTCAGCGATTACTTCATCATTGGACTTAAATTTCTTTCCAGCAAGCATTCTCTTGAGATCTGAAAACAGGAAAAAGTCGCTGGGGGCTAAATCTGGAGAATATGGTGGGTGGGTAAGCAATTCAAAGCCCAATTCATTCAATTTTGCCGTCGTTTTCATCGATCTGTGATACGGTGCATTATCTTGGTGAAACAACACTTTTTTCTTTTGCAAATGTGGCCGTTTCTTTGCGATTTCAGCCTTCAATCGATCCAAAAGTTCACAGTAATACTCGCTGTTGATGGTGGTTCCTTTTTGGAGATAGTCGATGAATATTATTCCGTTGGTATCCCAAAATACAGACGCCATCACCTTACCGGCCGACTGTTGCGTCTTTGCTCGCTTTGGATTCGGTTCGTCGACTGCTGTCCACTCAGCTGACTGTCTTTTGGATTCTGGTGTGTAATTGTGAAGCCATGTCTCATCCATTGTCACATATCTACGATAGAATTCCCTTTTATTGCGGTTTAACAGTGCCAAAGACTCCTCCGAAGCATCGATTCGTTGTTGTTTTTGGTCGACTGTAAGCTCACGCGGCACCCAATTTGCACAGAGCTTTCGCATACCCAAATGTTCATGTAAAATGGTAAAAACACTACCATCTGCTACCTTTACAATGTCAGCTATTTCGTGCACCTTCAATTTGCGATCGTTCATAACCAATTTGTGGATTTTTTTTATGTTTTCTGGAATAACAGCCTCATTTGGGCGTCCACTGCGCTCTGCATCTTTTGTGCTGGTACGACCACATTTAAATTCAGCCATCCACTTCTCTACCATTTGTCTCGATGGAGCAGAGTTTGGAGAATGTTTATCAAGCCATTGTTTGGTTTCCACTGTATTTTTTTTTCATCAAAAAGCAATGCTTGATTAAAATTCGAAATTCACTTTTTTCCATTTTTTTTCCAAAAACAAAATATGCTTCACACAAAATGCTATAACTCACGAATAAATAGTCAGATTGCTGTCAAATTTATACACGTATCGTTTGAAGGTTAGTACTAAATAAAAATCATATGGAAAAAATTCTAGTAACGCCATCTATGTGTCATCCTACGGACTTATTGAATGAGCTAGTATATATATATATATATATATATATATATATATATATATATATATATATATATATATATATATATATATATATATATATATATATATATATATATATATATATATATATATATATATATATATATATCTATCTATCTATCTATCTTCTATATAAATAAAAATGTAAATGTTCGTTTGTTCAAAATAGGTAATCTCCGAAAGTACTTGATCGAATCTTTTGAAATTTGGAGACAACGTTGCATTTGAATACAGGAAGGTTGTTACATAGTTTTTTTTTTTTTTTTTTTTTTTTTTTTAATTTTTTTTTTTTCGTTATACATATGTATATGTTTTATAACGTAGGCTGTCAACAATTACAAGTGTCTCACCTGCTTTATTCTCAAATCACTCAACTTTATGGTCGATTTTAACTTCATGCTCAATTTAATCGATTAGTTTCGTATAGTGATAGGCCCAAAGATTATTTTATCTAATTTGTAAACCAATAAGGTTGCAACGTGTTCTCCTTTCGGTAGGACTGTCCTCGGTAGGAGTAAAAATGTCCTCAGTTCTCATCTATCTATATAAATAAAAATGTAAATGTTCGTTTGTTCAAAATAGGTAATCTCCGAAAGTACTTGATCGAATCTTTTGAAATTTGGAGACAACGTTGCATTTGAATACAGGAAAGTTGTTACATAGTTTTTTTTTTTTTTTTTTTTAATTTTTTTTTTTTCGTTATACATATGTATATGTTTTATAACGTAGGCTGTCAACAATTACAAGTGTCTCACCTGCTTTATTCTCAAATCACTCAACTTTATGGTCGATTTTAACTTCATGCTCAATTTAATCGATTAGTTTCGTATAGTGATAGGCCCAAAGATTATTTTATCTAATTTGTTAACCAATAAGGTTGCAACGTGTTCTCCTTTCGGTAGGACTGTCCTCGGTAGGAGTAAAAATGTCCTCAGTTCTCATTTACTATAAAAACATTATCCTTGAAGCAATCTGTAATACAATATTTTACACTGAACAAAATAGATCTTTTTACTACATATTTCTCCCAATAAACGGATCAGGAAAATATAAAATCGTGATTTCGCACGTGGATCGCACCTTTACTTATATCAAAGTAACTGATTATTAAAATTTGTGTCGCAAGGTTGGTAACAATATCAATTAATTTACATTGCTCTATAATATATGTGAATATCTTTACTTTTACTATATCGCACGATCAGGTGGTGAACCATTGTTTAAGCAATTTTGGATTCAATCCACCGTTAAACATCTGTTTTTTTTAAATAACTTCTGTTACTAATTATCTGTTCTTAGTGTTATAAATGAAATAGCTGATCTGCATATTATTTGTGATTGTTATAAATTATAAAGCATTTGGCTACAGAAAACTTACCATTTTGAAGGAAATTTAAATATATAAAACAGTACTGTGCATGAATAACTAACTAACAACTTGCGCTTATTGATTTTTATGAAAGTGCCAATGAATCAGATGGTAAGTTTAGCTGTATTTCTGAGTACTTAAAAACATTAAATTTGAGTGATTCGAGTGTAGCAATACCATTGAATGCTGATAACATCAATACGAATTTGCATGTTATCATCCATCATAAATAAATAAAAGGATTACAGAAGTAACTGTCGTATGTGCAATCAAATATTCCGAAGCTAACGTTTGAACAAAAAACAATTTACGATCAACTAATGCAAAATGTTGATAACGGGGTTGTAGGAATCTTTTTCTTGGATGCGCCAGGAGGAACTGGCAAAACGTTTCTAAAACGATTCTTAAACGATTCTAGCAGTAATTCAACCGTAAAATAGCATAGCTTTAGCTCTTGCGTCGTCCGGCATAGCTGCGACATTGCTACCAGATGGAAGAACAGCTCATTCCGCTTTGAAATTGCCATTAAACATGCAATTCATTGAAACGCCCACATGCAACCTTTCCAAAGGATGGGGAATTGGAAAAGTATTGCAGAAATGTAAACTAATCATTTGGGCTGAATGCACAATGGCGCGCAAAAAATCACTTGAAGCGCTTGATCGATCATTGCAAGATTTGCGTGGAAATACCAGACCATTTGGGAATGCATTAATATTGCTTGCAGGAGATTTCAGACAAACATTAGCTGTAGTTCCCCGATCAACACCGGCAGATGAAATAAATGCTTGCTTGAAATATTCTACTTTGTGGCGATACGTGAAAAGGTTAAAATTATCGACAAACATCCGTGTTCTCCTCCAAAAAGATAAATCAGCTGAGATATTCTCATATCAATTGCTGAGAATTGGTGACGGAAAGGTGCCGGTTGATTTAACAACAGGACGAATTTTATTGCCTCATAACTTCTGCAATTTAGTGTCGTCAAAAGAGGAATTAATTGAAAAAGTATTTCCTGATATTCAAATTAATCATAAGAATCACGATTGGCTGAGTGAACGAATCATTCTTGCGGCCAAAAACAAAGACGTCAATGAATTTAACAATTTAATTATGTCTAATATTCAAAGCGAGGAAGTCACATACAAGTCCGTAGACACTGTCATGGAAGCAGATGAAGCAGTTAGCTATCCAACAGAATTTTTGAATTCACTTGATCTACCAGGGATGCCACCACATGTACTACAATTTAAAATCGGCGTGCCAATCATCATGTTGCGTAATATCAATCAGCCAAAACTTTGCAATGGCACGCGACTCACAGCAAAAAAATTATTGAGCAACGTAGTAAAAGCAACAATCTTGAATGGACCTTTCAAAAGCGAAGATGTCTTCATTCCTCGCATACCCATGATACCAACGGATATGCCATTTCAATTTAAAAGACTGCAATTCCCAATTCGATTGGCATTTGCAATCACCATCTACAAAGCTCAGGGCCAAACATTGGAAGTATGTGGTTTAGATCTAGATAACGATTGTTTCTTACATGGACAATTATATGTTGCGTGTTTTAGAGTTGGCAAACCAGGCAATCTCTATATCCACACAGACAATGGATCAACAAAAAACATTGAATACCCTCAAGTATTATGAAATAAAACATATTAGAAAGGTGAGTGTTTTGTTTTCTTTATTTCTTACTAGCAGGGCGCCCGGCGTGCTTCGCTACGCTTACAAATAAAGTTTTGCGTAGAAATTTTGTTGACGTAGAAGCAATGATTTTAAAAAGTGGTAATGAGAAATGCTAGCATATAATTTTTAATTTTTCTTTTTAAATATATGAATGAAAAATAATCAGAACTCTAGCTGATCAGATCGGATATATGACAAATTAGCGATCAAATAAGTTTTCAAGTAAGCTTATTTAATCTCTAACTTATTTGATCGCTAATTTTTCATTTATCCGAACTGATCAGCTAGAGTTCTGATTATTTTTCATTCATATATTTAAAAAGAAAAATTAAAAATTATATGCTAGCATTTCTCATTATCACTTTTTGAAATCATTGCTTCTACGTCAACAAAATGTATACGCAAAAACTTTATTTATAAGCGTAGCGAAGCACGCCGGGCCCTGCTAATATATATATATATATATATATATATATATATATATATATATATATATATATATATATATATATATATATATATATATATATATATATATATATATATATATATATATATATATATATATATATATATATATATATATATATATATATATATATATATATATATATATATATATATATACATATATTTATATATATATATATATATATATATATATATATATATATATATATATATATATATATATATATATATATATATATATATATATATATGTAATAAGTAATAAATAATATACAATAAATAATATACTATTTTGTATGGGGGTAATTCTTTTACAAACCGACCACCTTTCTGACCGACACATTTTTGATTTGACTGAAATTTGTTTTATGAGTTTTATATCGAAGTCGTGTTCGAGGATTTTTTTTTTGGAAAATATAGCGGTTCTAAATTTCAAGAACTTCGGGACTTTTGGCTTGACGAGTCATTTTCAAAAATTCATAACTTTGGTTCTATTAAAGATAGAAACTTCTGTTGTGTTTCATTTAAAGTTAAAAGATGCTAGTTTAAAAAAGTAATAAAATCAATAAAAGTTATTAACAACAGATTAGGACAAAATGTGACCTAGACATTTTTGATTTGACTGAAATACGTGTTTGAGGATTTTTTAATTATTTTTTTTGCGGAGAGAAATAGAGCGGCTCTAAATTTCAAGAATTTCGTGATTTTTGGCCTGGATGCTTATTTTCAAAGATTTATAACTTCGGTTCTGGTAAGGAAATAAACTTTTTTCTATTTTATTTTAAAGTTAAAAGATGGAATTTAAAAAAAAAAGTGTTACATATAAAAATTATTAACAAATTCCTATTGTTATAAACAAATAAAATGTTAAAGTCAATTTTTAGTCACTATTCAACAAAATTAAAGAGTATTTTGTGTCGGTCAGATTTTGTCCAAATTTGTTCCTTTTGTAAAAGAATTACCCATGTTTCTATGTTGTTATATAAATAAATTCTCTTACAAATTCAATGATAGATATATTAGTTCCTCAACAAACACCACGTGCGCCATGGAATTGCCATAGCGTACTAACACTTTATGCCGTAACTATGAGCTCGTTGTGCTGCCACTCGCACCGTCACTAACGTCATACATTTACAACCGTATGCTGGCACACCGTCCCGACACAGTGCGCTCATGATGCTGCCTGCCATTGGAAAAAATTTGCAGATTGTAGAGCACACTATACCTTCAAACTGCTGTCATTTTGAATGCAGTGGTTTAAGCTAAAAAACTAAATACGACATTTTCAGATCATTTTTCCTTTTGTTTTCTCATGGTGACAGAAAGCTCGATCCAAACATATTTTCTCATTCATAATCTGCAGAGTTTATATATATACTAATTTTGGTAATAGCACGTTATCCATTTCGCATGATGCCACAGTGGCCACAAATAAAGAGTATAATGCGTACATTGTGCCGCCACACCGTGCCATCACGGGTAAACATTGTGAACAAATGAAGATTGCGATCGTATTTTGAAGTTGTAAAATGAAAATGTATGTGTGTGATTGCATTTGAAAATGAGGCGTCCATTTCTTCGCCATTTTTTTAATGATACAATTTAAATGAAAAAAAATCAGAATTAAATAATTTAAATATTTGGCTTACATATGATAATTTTCGTAATATTGTTAAGTTTTTCAAACCTTACTTCAAATTGGCCTTACTCTCAATTCGATAAACGTAATTCCCAATCTCTTCTGAGTTCGATCACTGATTAGTAAGCAAACACACAAGTATTAAACTTCTTAGTTGTTCCACAACAACGGGAAACAATACAACAAACAATATTCCTCACTAGAATATTCTTTTAACAGCTTCAGAAAGTTCAACGGTTTGTTGTAGAAATTTCCAGTACACACGTTCAAAATAATACACAAAATATTTCTGCTCAATAACACTTATAACTTTATTCACAAAAACTAATTTTAAATATCACTTTTATAGTTTTCACTTTACCATCACACGTTTAAAATAAAACTAATTAAATCTACAAGAAGCAATTGCTTATATACTCTTCTGCCTAATTTCTAGATAATTCGAGGTCACTTTTTAGAAACCTTGAGAAAATATTAGAATATTCGATTACTTTACGTTATGCTGATTTGATTCATAAAATCATTCAATTTTATTTATTGTTGACCCAAATTCCACGAAAAACAACAACAACACTATTCATTTCATTAATTGGTTGTTGTGTTTTGTTTATGATTTGAATTTTCTGGAAGTCACTGTAATCGTCTGGATTTTTCTGTAATCGTAACAATATTATATAAAAATAAATTTAAATATTAGTAAACCGATATGAGAAAAGACAAACAAAAAATATTAAATAAATATAATAAATTTTTGAATCACTAAAATTAATTATTTAAAGAGCCCGTTTGTTTTTTGTGTATTTTTTCATTACCCTCACAAAACAATTTATATCGCACATAATTTTAGATGAAAATAAAATAAAATTTATCAATTTATTATTATGAAAGTCATACCAACTTAGAAAAAGTTAAATGAAACGAGCTATATAAGAAAATGTTAAACTACTTTTTCACTTTTCATTTTTTATTCTTTGTTTGTTATTCTTATCATAAAATAAATTATTTCATACTGGAAATTTATTAAAATAAAAAGAAATGAGTTTTAAATTTGGCGCAAAAAGTTGAACTTTAACGTCCTAGGACTTTATAAAATTTTATAAAGTCGTAGGACGTTAAATTTCAACGTTTATGGTACAAAACGTTGAACTTCAACGTCCTAGGACTTTATAAAATTTTATAAAGTCGTAGGACATTAAAGTTCAACTTTTTGTACCATAAATAATCCGAAAAATATCGTTTTAGATATCAGTATGAAATAAAATAAATTTCGTTTCACTTTGTTTTTACACACTTTTATTTAACTTGACTTTTGACAGCTGTGTTGGGTGGAATTTTGTGATCCATTATTCAGTAACTTCCCATTATGTGATTGATCCCAAATTTAAAAGACAAGTTTGTTGAAGCACTCTGACGTATTTCTAAAAGTTTTAAAGCAAAAAATTTCATAAAACTGAAAAAAAAAATTCAAATTTTTTTCCATTCTATAAAAGCTTTAACAATTATTGCACTGAAATCATCATAATCTGGTTGACCCATTGTGAGCGTAGGAATTTTGGTAATACTGTACATTACAATCATGGATACATGGATATGACACACGTTTGTGTCATTTTTATATGGAAAAACGACCTTATATTAAAAATAATGGATATAAAAAATCAACATTTGACATTTTGTTGTAGTTTTTATTAAGCTTTAATTTTATTCATGATTCGTTTCCATAATAATAGTTATTTATATCAGTTAATAGAATGCGCTGCAGCAAGTCGATAGAAAATGTTTCTTGTATATGTCCAAACCCTCTATATCCTAAGCCAGATTGTTTTTTTGCACTGAAAAACCATAAACAATATACGATATTAAACAAATTTAGAGGTTCAGCATATGGAAGGTTCATTGTATTTTCCATATGTATTGTATTTTGCATACAATCAGGCTAGAATATAGTGACGGTTTTGATATTTGTATGAAAGAATTTGATGTTCTGGTTTACATTGGAAACCTGATACAGATGAGAGATAAATAAAAAAAAATTAAATAGGTTACAATTAAACAACTTTAATTTGTTTATAAATTAGAATTATTGACTAAATGTTCAACATAATTAGTCTTAAGTATACTTTTCAAGTATAAAAGGACATGGAAATTGTAAACATTTTCCATACAACTATATGTTTGAAAACTCAAACAATTTTATTTAGTTTTGTGACCTAAATAATAACATGTTTTATATTATGCTTGATATATATGTAGTAATAAATTTTTAAAAAACAAACTTAAATCGTTTAATACCAGCTAATGTAAAATTTCTGAAAATAAAAATGCCATCTCATATGTAATAATAGAAATAAAAAACAATGAGTAAAGAACGTAAACAATGAGTAAAAAACGTAAACAATGAGTAACGCACTAAAATTTTGTACTGTATATACAGAAATGCAATTGTAATAGTGCAATCAATTATTACACTAGCAAGTTCCACAAATACCCCTTAGCCTTATGTACATAATATATCGTTTGTTGGTTCTGTTTATGCAGTATAATGAATACGGCATTTTTTATAAGAATTTATTAAATTTGATAAAAAATAAGATTTTAGGTTTTAGTTAAGATGTATTTACTGTCATATTAAAGTGGTTAGCTTATTTTTAGGTTAAATAAAATTCTAAAAACTGACTCAAAAATGTATATCGCTAATAACTATAAAATAAAAACAAAATAAAAAAAAATTTTAAAAAACACACTTTTATTGAAAATGAACTAAAAACTAAAAAATAAATTTTGCATTGACACCAGACGATGTTCTAAAGAAACAAAGGCTATCTTCGAACGTTAAATCTTTTAGTAATAACTATGTTTGCTTTCAAACTGTAATAAAGAAATAAATATTTAAATATCTCTTTAAACAATTTAACACAGATGGCAAAATTAGATGTACATCAGCGTTTCTTAAACTTGGCGTCGCGACCCCAACTGGGGTCGTTAGATTTTTTCATGGGGTCGCGAGAAATTCTCAATTTAAAAAAATATATAAAATATAAATATTAAAAAAATAAATTTTCCCTATATATGTCTTAAATTAACAAACTTTGCAAGCTTTTTGAATTAATTTTTCAAGGTTTTAGAATTGGATGATTTTTTAAATTATGTAATGTTTTAACTTATCTTTTGGTGACATTCCACAATCCACAATACAATTTTGTAGTCGGATCATTCAATAATTCAATATTCATAATTCAATAATTTAATATTTCACAACACCGTTGGATAATTCAGCCTTTTAATATAAAACTTAAAGATATACAACATATGGACATAAAAGCTCAAGAAGAATTTGCTGAACTATCCTGCCATAGTACTTGGAAAGCCTTATTTAAGAATCAAATACCAGGCAATTTTTTTGGTTTCAATCAAAAGGGAGAAACAGTTCAAATTATTTTGACATTTTCCACCACATATATGTGCGAAAATGCATTTTCATCCTTATTGTATATATATTAAATCAAAATATCGCTCTAAATTGCGCAATATTAAAAATGTATTGAGACCAGCGCTTTCGGAAATCGAGCCACAATTAACGTTACTTTGCTTTAAAAAGCAAGCACACCCATCACATTAAAAAATATTTTAATGTTTTATTTATTTTAATACTTAATAATATAACTAGAAAAGGTTATTTATTATTCTTTATTTTTTATTAATTTTCATATTGTTTTAACTAGAAAATGTTATAAATTTTTATTTTTATATTAGCTGAAAATAAAATAGTTTTTGTTGTTTAATTAAACGTTTTTTTTTTTTAATAACGTTTATTTGTCAAAAAAAATATAGGTGGGTCGCCAAAATATGGCATTTAAAATTTGAGGTCGCAAGTTTAAGAACCGCTGAACTAGAATACTATTTAACTAGAAGTTTTGTTAGATAAATAATTTTCCGTTACAGTTTTTTACAAAAAATAAAAGTGGGTGGCGTAGGGAATATAGAAAGGCAATAAATACGTAGAAAATGTGCTAATTCTAAATCTTAATTATGTAATAAGTATAAATACTAAAACTTAATTCAACTATTTTAAAGTATTAAAATTATTTATTAGTATTACGTTGGGTAAGAGCACGTTATTTATTTCGCATGGTGTCACAATGTCCACAAAATAAAGAGCAAATGCATACATTGTGCCACCACACCGTGCCATCACGCTATGATGGCACTATGATGCCATATGCGAATGCACTTGGAGTTTGGACGTTCAAGTGACAACATACCATGACGCGCGTGAACGCATTGTGCTAGCATTCGGCCGCCATAGTGTTTGTTGGGTTATGTCTATTTCTGCTTATTTACATATTTTGTTTCGTCGTATTATTTCGGAATTTAAACGAACAGTAAGAACCAAATAAATAAAACAAAGTTGTTGATTTTTGAATTGACTTAAATCCTTATATACTGTTGATGAAACTATATGGGACTAATTTAGAGAGACACAAAATCGACTCATTCTATATTTAAAAATTAAAAACAATTTTTTTTTTTTTTTTTTAATAAAATGTGTTGTGTAATAGGGTTTAGAATATGTGTCACAACAACACATAAATATCTTTTAAGACCTAGGTCTAGACCTGGGTCCCACAACAACTGGCGTTCTGAGGTGTAGATTAACGCTTTTTTTAAACATCTGTGGGTTGAAGCCACCTGAGACTAAGTGTTCCGGCAAACTATTCCATTTGTACGCAGTTCGGACAAAGAAGTCTCTCTGCGATCTGCCAGTATGACAGCGCGGGATCTTTACCGTTTCACTGGTTGCGGCAGCCGATTGCCGAGTGGAACGGGGGTAAGAATAAGTTTGAAGCATGATGCCGCTGATTTCATCTGAGCACTGCTGATGACGATATTTGTAAAAAACAACGAGGTCAGCAACAGTGCGACGATGTTGTAGGGAATCAAGTTTTGATGTCAAAGTTCGATCACCTACAATTCGTATAGCTCGCTTTTGAACAGAGTCCAAGAGGGCCAAGATGGAAACAGAGGCAGCACCCCAAACTTGACAGCAGTACTCCATACAGGGGCGAATATAGGACTTATATAGGACGAATATAGGACTAAAAAACAATTAAATAAAAAATTTATATAAGCTTATTATTCAAAGTTAATTGCACAATTTTACTTTCGTTGAAAATGGGTGATTTAAATTTTAATGACATTTTTTTTAAATTTTTGAATTTTAATCACAAAAACTGATCTTCATTGTCTTTTGAAGATAAGATAAGATTAAAAGCACGTTTGAAAAGACTTAATTTAAACTTATCCCAAAAAGATGATCAAATCAGCCGAAAATTTCAATGTTCATGGTATGCAAAATATCCATGGCTATGTGGAAGAGAGATGGTTTTGGCTTATTTTTTGTTTTCCTTGTGCTTTGTTTTCGGGTGCCGAATCTTTGGGCAAATTTGGTGCACTGAAATAAATGAAGTAATAACAACCTCATCTCGAAGTTGGCAGTTTATTATTAATGCAAAGAAAAACTATTTGCAAGCAATTTCACCGTGATTGTGACAACTACGCATTATCATTTTTTGACAACAGAATGAGGCGTATTTAAAATATAAAGTGTTATATCCAATATAACAGTAGTTAAATAAAGTTAATAACTATTCCGTGAAAAAAATTTTCTTTGGCCTTATATCATGAATTTTTCATTTTAAAGCTTAAGTATTTGAGATTAATTGAACTTTATTTTATTTTCACATAAATATTTCGTGTGATTGACTCAACTAAATCGGTTTATAATTGTACAGTTGTTGAAGCAATTTCGTAGTTCGATTCGCCATATCTGATCGCACGGTGAGGTTGAGACAACTGCATTTCGATTGGAAATAGGACATGCTTTTTTCAGTGTGTGAACACAATAAAAAACTTTGAAATAAGCAAAATTACATGAGAGCAGTCAAAAACATATTCGAAATTGTGATTCATTTCATATGATGGGCAAAGTACGAATTGACAATGCTTTATCTTCTGGTGCTCGATCGCAAGCACTACTTCATAATGTAAAAGTTTCCAGAAATAGGAAAATTTTAAAAAGACTGATTCCCGACTGGAAATTAGTTCAGGGAACCCGGATTATGATCAGATCCGGATCAGATTTTCCGTAATACGGCCATCTGATCAGTTCCTGATCAGCGTACAGTACCGTTTCCCTTGATCCGGCCATCTGATCAGTTCCTGATCAGCGTACAGTACCGTTTCCCTTGATCCAGCTATCTGATCAGTTACTGATCAGCGTGCAGTACTTTATCCGTTGATCCGGCTATCTGATCAGTTACTGATCAGCGTGCAGTACTTTATCTGTTGATCCAGTCATACGATCAGTTTCTGATCGAAAAAACTCATCTTATCCGATGTCCTGAACTGGACAATAATACAAAATTTAGTTTTTTACCTGATCCATTCTGTATATATTGCTCATTAAACAATAAATTCGTTATTAATGGTATAACTGAATTATTATTTTGATTATATTATCGACATCATAATAGTACATTTACTTAACTTAAAATTTTTTTGTGCAAAAAATTTTCTCATTCTTCACGAATTTTTAATAACTATTTTAAAAGTTAATTATAATACACTTAACTGTAATAATTAACTGTAGACTGAATCTATTTAGTTGTTTAATATTTTGTACTTATAAGTACAAATTTATTGTAGAATCGAAAACAGCATTTTCAAACTTACAGTTGTGAGGGATCTTGCTTAGTAACCTTAAAGCATATAATTTAAATTTTTATCTTGCATCTTCTCTTTACTCTCGAATTTCCAGATGTTTTTTGTTAGCAGTAATTGGTGAAATATTTTTTATGTTGCTCAAAAATTATTCTATTTGAAATATGACAAGTGATCTAAAGCAGGTATGGGTGAAGTTAGTTTTCGAATCCAAACTTGAATCCATACCTGCATAAGAGCCTATGTGACAAAGAGTTTTATGATACCATTGGAAAAATCATCAATAATGCCAAGACTTGGACTAAATAAAATAAAAATAAGAAATAATTAACAATTTTACTGTTTAAATATATAAGCATTTGAAGTGTACTTGAAATTATGAATAAAATTAAGGAAAAATGGTAATATTTTTTTCATTTATTTAATGTCAAATTAATGTTTAAGAACAAAATTAATTCTAAGCCTTTGAACGGATCTGGTATGGATCTCTTGACCAGACCGGACATGAAACTGTTGAATGGATCCGGCATGGATTTTTAAGATGGATCCGGAATAGATCTTTGAAATGGATCCGGAATGGATCTTTGAAATGGATCCGGCATGGATCATTTAAACGGATCCTGTACGGATCATATATGGCGTGACGATTTTTAATCATGTCCGGATCAGGAGGTCTTTAGGCAATCCTGATCCGGATCGGACCCTATACTGATCTAATTTCTAGTCGGGTTGATGTTGTTTGCTTCTTAGCTCATCAAGAGCTTTCTTTCAGGAGTCACCGTGAAAATGATACTTCACATAATTGGGGCAGTTATTTAGAAACTCTATCTTTTCTAGCTATTGAAGAATCAGATTTGGTGATCATTTAGTGTCTAGTTCGGTGTTTAAAGGTACGTCAAGTGATATTCAAAATGAATTAATCCATATAATTTCGAAAGAGATTAAAATAAAATGATTTGGAAAACGCCAGATTTGTATTGGTACAAGCAGATGAAACCACTGATATATCGTGTCGATTCCAGTAAAGTGTAATAATTCGATATGTTGATCAAAACTCTGATATATTAGAAACGTTTTTAGGCTTTTACGACGTTTCCTATGATAAATCTGCTGCAGGCATTGCTGATATAATTTGAAAGTTCTAGAGAACCTGAATATTGATTCTAAATTAGTTAGTCAGACATATATGGTGCGATGAATATAGCAGGTGAAAAAGGTGGAGTCCGAGGACTAGTTAAAAAAGTATGTTCCAATAATGCGTTCTTTATTCATTGCTATTCACACCAGCTAAGTTTAGTCTTATAGTATATGCGGGTCAAATAATATTAAAAGGGCAAAACTTTTTATATGTTTCTTATCTGGCGTTTCATAGCTTCTTTCATCGGCCTCTTAAACGAATGGGAGTTCTAAGAGAGAGAGAGGATTTACACTTCTTGGCTCAAGTGAGACTCGAGGGAACTACCACACAAGAGCAGTTTCGACGATAAAAAATATTATAAGGAGCTAAAGTCTGCCATGAATTTTATAATTGAATCAGCTCATTTCGATAATGACTCAACAAATTTGGCTATCGGGTTGAAAAATGTTTTGAGCAATAGAACGTTTTTGTTCCTTTTGAATCTATATTCACATATATTTGTTTACACTGATTATCTGTATGCTATTATACAAAATAAAATTACTTCAAACATTGCAATGTGTATTAAGGCATTTAAAACTACATTAGCTAGTATCACATAGATTAGATGAGAGAAAAAAATACATGAAATTATCCTAGAAAGCTCTAATACGTTTGAAACTGAATATAATGTAGACGAAAATTTGGAGCTCCAATTTAGACAATTAGCATTTGAAATAATTAATGTCATTATAGTTCAAATGGAAGTCAGATTTTCGGATTTGAGTAGATATAAATTTGTTGAATTTAGGTCAGCCAATTCGAAACATACAAAACAATTTCTCCCCAACCTGCTTTTTCGACTCTCTTCTTACAATATCCTACATTTTTTAACAAAGATAGATTAAAAAATTAACGAACAATAATAAACAGTGACAAAAACAAGTATTTAAGTGCGGTCCTTTTATTGAAATATATATCTGAAAATGGATTAAACACTGTTTACAGCGAGTTCGTTAAATTATTAACTCTTTTTGTAACCATCCAATGACCACAGCTTCTTATGAGAGAACTAATAGTACTTTGAAACGTATTAAAAATGAGATAAGAAATTCTATGACAAGTACAAGACGGGACGATTTATCACTTTTATCAATTAGGAAGGAGTTATTACAAAAATTAACTATTGATCCATCTTTTTAGGAAAGAATTATTGATCATTTTGCATCTATGAAAAATCGTAGAGTGGAATTGATCTACAAAAAAATTTAAATTAATATTCTAGTTAATTAAATTTTTATGAATTATAAAAATGAATATAATTAAAGAATTATACACATTATATAACTAATTTCAATTTATTATTTTAAATTGTTTAGTTTTTATAAATATAATAGTTATTATAGTTTTTGCTTTTCCTGAATTAAGGCAAATATTTAAAAATATTAAGAAGTATATAGAAATAAACGAATTACAAAAAAATATAAAAATTTAAAAACGTAGTGAGAAAGCTTATTTACTAAAAGATGTATAGCTATTTTAATTGGCTTTTATTTGGCATATTAATAAAATTTTGAATATGTCCACCCTAGTTTCAGAAGCACGCTTCGCCAACACTACACAGAGAAAAAAAAAATTCTAGATTTGAGAATTGTGTATGATTGAAAATAGAAAATTCTGTTTCTTCTTAATTTGAGAAAATTTAAATCATTTTAATGCTCCGAAATTTAAAACTGAGATAAAAACTAACAATTCAATCACACAAAAAAGTGAATAAAATACTATTATTGAGAATTATATATGATTAAAAACAGAAGATACCTTTATTCTCATTTCGAGTAAATTTATATTATTTTAATACAACAAAACTTTAAAAGTGAGAAAAAAGTAAAAACTATCAACTCGATCATCCTATAGGAGAATGAAATACTGAAGTTGAGAATTGTTTTGTTCAACAATAGGAAATTCATTTATTCTTGTTTTGAGTAAATAAAACACTTTTTCATTTTTTCTGTATAAATATAAGAAAATTTTGAATCAGAATAAGATTTCCATTTCTCAAATTGAACAGAGAAGTACACATCACTTTGTTACTTCCCCATAATTTATTTGATTCACAAATGTCAAAATGAGAGTAAAATATTTTCATTATAATCCTGTTTGTTTCTTTTAAAAAATTAAAGATCAAAATAATAATAAGTTATACGCGAGTATTTTCAATTTGATCCACGTAGATAAAATTAAGAAAAAAAAATTATCGATTTTATACCTTTTCTCTCAAATTGAACTTATGAGATCGAAATGAAACTAACTAATGATCGATTATTCTCGGTTTGATCAACGTTTATAAAATTGAGAGAAAAAAATTCTCAGTTTTATTATTTTTCTCTCAAATTGAGCTTATGAGATCGAAATGAAAATAATTAATATTCGATTACTCTCGATTTGATCTTACGTAGATAGAATTGAGAAAAAAAAATTCTCGATTTTATACTTTTTCTCTCAAATTGAACGTATAAGATCGAAATGATAATAATTTTTTTTGATATAATACTTTTGATATAATACGTCTCGGTGATGATGTAAACAGACCATTGCAAGTCCATTATTTTTTAGATGGCAGACAATATGCTAAGCCATAATTAGATTAAGCCATTAGATTAAGCCATAATTAAAAATTATAATTAATTTATTTTTGAATTATTTATGTGAAATAAAAGAATATTTTTTAAAAATAGTGATTTTTTTATCCCGTTTAAGGTTAATGGAACATCGGTGGATTGAGAGTTTTATTCCAGTGCCTTATTTTTTCCAAGGTTGCTATTTTACGTGTCGCTAAACGTACCGAATCCCCCCCCCCCCCCCCCACGTATATAAGCCACTAAAATTGAGAAAAATCTTTTCCCAAACTAAATATTATCATCTTCGATTTGAGTAAATATTTTTCTTAAAATGATAATGAATTGATTCAAAATGAAATATATCAGATCAATACCAAAAGTAACATACGATCATATCGATCAAAAAAACTCTTAAAATGATCAGAATTTCTTAAAATGAGCTTTTGGTTTCTCAACTTCTTCCGCTCAAATTCTTGAAGAAATACAACTCCATCTTAAATTGATACTTTTGGTATTGTTTTGATACAACAAGTTTATAAGCTTTGAGAATAATATCGAGAATAAAATATCAAAATAAGAAATTTGTTTATCATAATCAGTAGATTTATATCAACCCAAAAAAATAAACCAGAGTTCAATCTGATGCAGCATTTTATATCAATTTGAGAACTCATATTCTCGTCCATATATTGATATACAAAAATCATCAATTTGATGATTTTTTTATCAAATTTAACCCTTTTTTTCTCTCTGTGTATACAGACAATCTGACGGTTGGACCAATTTGGTTGGATTGGATGTAAAATCGACTAGTGTGTATATATGTCGATCCAATAAAATTAATTTGGATGTGTCAGATGGAAATTCTATCCGACCGTGCGACCAACCAAAAAAATCAGATGGTGTGTATTGTTGTCGAACGATTTCAAGTTTCAATTCTATTACAAATTTTTATGAGAAACAAAGAAAGGTAACAAAATTTTGTTTGTGATGTTTTCTAAATAAAAACTATATTTGTAAAACAAAATCGAAAAGCGAATTTGTCAAAATCTGATGGTAAGTTGGATCGTCTAAAAGTAACATCCAATGTGGTCATCTGACTGTCTGTTCGACAAGTGGGATCGTCTGTAGTGCTTTTAAGAATACAAAAAATTATTTATTTTTTAAGCGTCTTATAAGCGGGCGTTATGAATTCATAACGCCCTCTCATAACGCCTAGGTTTCATAAGCTGGAGTTAAACATTCAAGTACATATTCCAGAGTAACTTGTTCCTCTGTACAAACACCAGTTTTTTGGAGGCTCTAGAATAGTCATCGAAAGGCCAGTAATTCTTTTGAGATGAAGTCTTTGACACGGTTTTTTATATTTCTTACTTACGCAGCCTTTAAAATTCTATTCACATACAAAATATATACAATACAATATTTCCAAAATTTCTAACTTATTTATCATCTCTCCCTTATTGTTACAACACAGTTAAAATGAAAACAGCAGAAAATATTATCACTACGTCCATTTTTTATCACCGTTTTAATTTTTACAATATTAATGCATATCCTTACCTTTAAATAAAAGATAAAAAATAAAAAATAAAAGTGTACAAATAATACAATTCAAACCCACATTCAACAAAACAAATAATTAAATTAAAAATATAACAAAAAAAACCTAACCTAAAAAATAATTTAATACAAATTGAATTGCAAATATATGTCATATTAAAGTACCTGCAAAAACAACAAAATAATAAAACAATTGACGGGAGAAAGTTAAAATATAATTTAAATGTTTTTATGTTTTCACCGTTTCTTGTGCAGAAATTATTTTGACGGGAGTCAAAACTTTAACAAAATGTTGACAGATTAATTTCATATTGTATGTATTGATTTTTCTTTTCTTTTTTTTTTTGAGGCAACAAGTGTTTACGTTTTGGTTTGAGACTGTTTGATATTCAACCAGTGTTTTGTTTCTTTATAAATAAACGAACAAAAAATTCATTCATAAATATAAATAGGTCAAAGAAAAAGCTTATATAAGATTATTTTTTGTCATATAAAATTAGTTGACTTTTAAATAATACCGTTAGAATTAGTTTTTAAGTTTTAAGTTTAGTCACATTTCAACAGTTTGAAAATAGTAGCGCATTCGTTATTCGATATAAAACTAAATTGTTTGTTTGTAGAAAGATTCAGCGTAGTTAGTGCTATGCGGTATGCCTAACCTATACCAAAACCTTTTTGTTATACCGAAATATTTTGAGTTTATATCTGAATCAGCTTCTTCTTTTTTATGTACCTATGCGACATAACAATTTTTGCTATGCGCACACACTACATATAGTAATAAAATGTAAATAAAAAAAACAAAAGCAATTTAAGAAAGCTTCCCGTTATGTCCTGAATTCTTTTACATAGTTAGCTTAGCAATTCTAAAAATTAGGACACACTAACACATTTTAAACTCCATTTCTCCATTTTACAATAAAAAAAACAACCGAAATTTTATTTTTTCTGCAATTAAATTTAATTTTATTTTCTTTATTGTGATTCGGTAATCGAAACAGTAAAAAAAATGAAGATGTTGTTCTTACATAATAGAATTGTATTAAATTAAAAAATAAAATAAAGACAAAGACGAACGGAAATTAGGTTAAGATTTTTCTTTAAAAGAAAAACTATAAGGATGTAATGTACGTATGTTGGAAAACTATAAACACTATCAATTTTCGTTGTGAAATCTACCATGTATGATGATGATATGTATCAACAAAATTGATTTCCCAAATGTTTATAATTTTTTTACGACTATGTATTTTTACGAGGGCACGTGATTAACACATTCAATATGAAATATTTGTATGGCTGGATCTTATGTTCAAAAGCGGAAGTGGAGTAGAATAATGGGTGTCGTTTTTCTGCTAATTAACAGAAATAAATGTTAATTATTTTCACATTTACAATCTCCAAGTTCCAGGCCTGTTATCAGCAAATCATCATTCCAGAGCAATAATATGTTAATTGCTTTGTACTTCCACATCCGTTATGAGAAATTCCGTGACTGCAATAGGAATACTCACTCTGCATTAATAGCTGGTGACCCATTTGTAAACTACAGCACCAGACAGTACTGAACTATTGTTTAACCAGAGCGGATGGGGTTTTTATAGTGAACGCTTATGCGGTGAATGTTGCGGTGACTTCTGTAAATATGCCAGATACCTATTCTTAAATGAGTGGCATTCTGTCTGAATAAAGCAATCCTGCAAGGGTTTGAACCCTATGTTAAACCCTTAAGGCTATTGTACATTCTCTTCAATGAAAATAAAGCGCAAGCAATATTATCTAATTTAATTTTTCATTTTAACGCATGAATGGATCAGTTTTGTGAATCTTTAAATTCTTGTTAATTTTTTATCTGCAGGTGTGACAAGGCATATGAGTTAACGTGAGATATAATATACCGTACTGATAATAGCAGTGAGATATCTCTAACCACGATGATATTTTAAGGGTGCTGGCGGATGAACTCTATTTAGTTGATGGTAGCACCATAATTCTTAGCTATGGATTATTCCTTGATGTGTAACGATCTGATTATTGTTCATGATCACACAAATGGTTATCTTGAATGATAACACACATTGAACATTGTATTTTATTTATCGTTAACAAAATCTCTAAATTAGACTGGATGGTGGGCAGCACATTTCCTGGCTAGGTAACAGTCGCTGAGGTGGGTTCTTTCCACCGTCCAATTTAGAGCTTGAAAGTGCTGCGAATATAAAAGTTAAAACCAGATTTAACGACAAATGATAAAGTTATAATTGAATGTACATATTTCTCTCAAAACAACACATGACTGATGTTACACAATATCACTAGAAGGAAATGCATTTGCCTGAGTTCATTAACCACTTACCTTTGGTTGATGTTCAGTTAATCGAGTGATCTGATCTTAATGATCACCCAAACATACCCTCCTATTACCAATTATGATTTTCCTAATAGAGGAAAACCCCAAACTATAATGAAACTTTGAGTAGCCTAAATCACTTAATGACATAAACTATTTAGTGCATTCTGTTATTCATTTCACTCACTGAATTATAATTACCGTTGACCCCGACGTACACATATGAAAAATTTATGCTGAAATAAAATTGCGTTTAAGGCGATGTATAGCCGAGTGTGTTAAAGCGCTAGTATATGCATTGTTAGGGTCGACGGTTCGAATCCAGTCCAATCCAATATGGATTTTCTGGATTAGAATTACAGAGCCGATTTAGATGTTAAGTATTGGTGTTGGGTAGTTCATAAGTTAGTTTAAGGGTGATATGGGCCACCGCCTAAACCAGTTAGTTAAGTTAAAATCAAAAAAAAAAAAAAAATAAAATTGCAGTTATAAATAGAAAATCAGAATCCAACAGTTGAACAAAAACATACACAAGAAATATATATAGGGAATAGAAAATATTTATTTAAAACAATGCGTTTGTTTCCATATAATGGTATATACCTTAATTTATCTCACATAAAAATTTTAAATAAAGCCTAAAGCTTTAAATTAATAAATTAATAAATTTGTAAATATTTCGTGATTCATTAATAGATAAATAAATATGCATATCAATAATAAATAGATAATTAAGTTAATGAATAAATAAATTAATAAATAAATTAACAAATAAGTAAAGGTTTATAAATATATATGTATGTGCATGCTTTATGAGAAGAAATAATAATAAATTTGTACTGGAAACCGTAGAAGACAATACGACTGGTTTCACAATTATTAATACAAGAATTCCTTAAAACTAACTTTCATACAACTTAACACTAAAACAAATTTTGCTAAAATTAATCTTCTACACTGCAGCTTTATTTGTAATTCGATTTAATTTTCCTTTTGGGTTTCTTATCAGTATCGCGTATAAATTATATTTGATTTTTAATTATGCAGCATGAACCGTACGCTATATATTGTGATACAGCTTTCATTAGCGTAGCGGTTTATCAATGCGAAATTCTTATATATATGTAAAATAAATTATTAACACAGAAAGCTTACACGCCGACTTTGTTTCCGATTGAATTTGATTTACAATTCTTGTATATGAAATGAACCTTATATATATGGCCAAGAAGCACCACGTTTTAAATAGAAATTGTATTTTAACTTAATACTTATTTTAAAACTTACGTATTTTTAAGTTAAGGTTGGTGTCTAAGTTTGGTGTCGCGCTTCACGTGGGCTTCTATTTAAAAGAAAGATGAAAACACCAGTTTATAGGAAGGAAATCAAACTGACAAAAGGTTAAGTTTTAAATCGACCAGTGACTGTACATACCTTGGCAAAAATTTTTATAACAAACACTTTGCTTCTAAATAAATAATTGAAGCCAATAATAAACTAAAACACCAATCGTCACTTTTACTTTAATTAAGGTCTTAACACGACCACCTTTTATATTTGATTAATTGTTCAATTAATGATGGTTATCCCAAAAATTTAAATTATTTTAAATGCAATTTAATTAAGTTGAAAAACTCGAATCTTCCGCTATGAAAACTTATAAAAAACAATCATATGGTTTTGTTCAACAAATGGATTTTATATGCATTGTGCATGTAAAGTTGGTAAAGCAAATTAAAAAAAATACAAATTCAGATTTTGGGGCATTGTGCATCCATACAAATGCTACAGATGATGGTACGTTTTTACTTTCTGAAGAAACGTGATTACTCGAAGAAACAAGCTTTCATATAGCTCTGCAGAGTCATTGATGAAAACAGTGCGTCACATGATCAAGAAATATGCTACTAGCTGGATTATTCACACTCCCTTATTGTTTGGAAATATAACAAATATACTGGTTTGGAAATATAACAAATTTTTGACACATCATTTAATTCCTAATACACAGCACATTTTATTAAAACAAATCTAAAAGCTCAAAACTTCTTTATGTGTGGTTCAATAAAGTTCTTTAAAGGATCGGACTAAGAGTTAATCACTGTTCTGACCACAATGGACAAGTTTGATTGTCGACCAATTACTTTGCAACATATGCGTTGATACTTTGATACATATACGTCGAATGAGTGGATCATATTATCTCACAATTTCACTAGAATGTTGCGCAGAGAAAAATCAACAGTCTAAAAAAATTATCTTAGATACCCCAAATTTTGTTTTTATCCTTTGTTTTGGACCAGCCTCTATTTAAATGGAAAAAAATGCATGTCTGTGGTTGGCTGTTTGCAAAGGTGGGTGCTCCCCGAACACCAGTAAGATTGAATCTTCAATAACTTCCAATCCTGGCTAATGGCTTTCAACCTTATTGAGACATGGTATATAAGGCTTTAGTACTGTTTCCATTATTTCTGCATACCAGCTTCCGGCTTGTCATTTCCGACTTAACGGTTTTTTTAAGTGTTTATCCTTTACCTTTTTTTTTTTTTGAATAAAATGTGTTGTGTTATAGGGTTTACACACAACAACTGGCGTTCTAAGGTCATGATGAACGCTTTTTTTAAACCTCTGCGGGTTAAAGTCACCTGAGACTAAGGATTCCGGCAAACTATTCCATTTGTATGCAGTTCGGACAAAGAAGTCTTTCTGTGATCTGCCAGTATGATAGCGTGGGATCTCGACCGTTTGACTGGTTGCGGTAGCCGATTGTCGAGTGGAACGAGGATAAGAATAAATTTGAGGCATTATGCTGCTGATTTCATCTGAAACAGTGTTCAATGACGATATTTGTAAGAAACAACGAGGTCAGCAACTGCCTCGAGTTTTAAATCGATTTTCATGAAACGTTAGTAAAAGGTTTTAATCACTATCAGAAAGATTTTATTAGCTTTTTAGGGTATATTCGACAAAGGGTTGGGGGGTCCACCATACAACAGGTGGTTTAAATGATGACACTTTAAAAAAAGATGTAAAATGGATACTAAAGTTTTTTTTAATGTTTTTTTTAGAACTATGCCAAATCTATAACATCAGTAAGCCACTAAAGGAAGTATTTGATGGATATTAGCTACTATATATTCAGAACATTTTGTTGTCCGAGCTGTGGTGGGGTTAGCCTATGTTGACCAGCGTCGCAATATTTTTGGTTTTCATTGCTCTTCCCACTTTTATTTTATTAAAAATTTGTTTAGGTAGATTTAAAACAACTGATTAAATGATAATATTATGGAAGAATTTAATATAGTAAAACGATTTTATCCTATGTAAATTTATATTTTTAAATTTAAGTTACTTTTCTATGAGAGTGTGTTGTCAAAAAATTTTTTATTAATTTTATTTTACTCTTTTTAATCATTGGATATTATAGCATTAATATTTATTTGATCTCCATTTAACGGGAACTCATCTCGTGTGAGCATGCTGATAAGCCAATTTGGTGTAAGACTACCTCGGGAAAACCTCATCCGTATATTCCCGATAAACTAAGACATGTTTCCAACAACATACATAATTTGTCCCATCCACCTGGCGTGCTTCACGGAATTTAATTTCTTCTTGATACTTTTGAGCATTTATGAATATTGACGTCGAATTTCGGTCTAAAAATGCTTGGCATGTCAATGATCTAAAATCAACCACCACACTCGAAATTTGGTACGTTCGACATTCCAAGTAGCCAGTTTAATCATATCCATATAGCCATCGTGGGTCGTCTACTTCTTTTTTATGAATATTAGTACATCTTAACTTCTGTCGATCGTTTTCTAGATAGCCAGAAGCAATACCGAAACTTAGTCGATTAGCACATTTCGCAATTTGGAGTACCGTTGTATATTACCACAAATCAAGGTGTGCAATTTGAATCTGGGTTATTTCAGAAACTAATTAGCTTATTTGGATCCTAAAACCAATAGAACAGTGGAAAAGTTCCATTGTTTGGTAACTGAAAGATTCTATAAAGGCGCAAGGTAATACCCTTAATTGGAGTGATGCACTCCCAATAGTTTTACTCTGTATGCTCGTCGATCAAATCGGATCTTAAATGCACTCCAACTGATCTTTTCTGACGGAAAAAGCCTTAGGATCCTTGGAGAACTAACTATGCATTCTGAAGGTGATTCTTTAAATCCTTCAAGGCTGGTGGGAATTTTAAAGTAGACTATTGAAACGAGGGACTTTTCACTATAAAAAGAAATAGATGCTATATCTAGTTATCCAAGGGTTTTAAATTTTTAAAATGATACATGAATTTACGAATAAAACGCTGACTCTAACACAAGAAAGATTTCCAACATAACACCAATATAATTTAATGTATATTTACTCGACCATTATGGTCTAAAACAATTCAAAATATATTAAAGGATTTTGAGAAAAAATAGATATAAAGAATCTTAAGTTGTTGAAAGTTGTTCCGATGTTGGCTGCTGATGACGACTTTCGTCCTTGTATGTCGTCCGAATTTCCCCCAATTTAACTTTCATATGACGTTACTATTCCTGGCAAACCTCAGCATTTCTCCAAAAAATCTTCACGTACTTAAGTCAGTAGAATGTTAACTTTCTACAAATTCGTTCAATAACTCTGCACATCCATAAGAACATATAGTTTTAAGCCAATTTTGACCTTTTAACGACCTTGTCATACTAGCAGACGTTAACTTATTTTGAAGTAACACTTCAGTTCTGGTGCAATTTGTTGAGGATTTCAAAACTCGTGGCAGCCTATTACCATTTATACAGCAAAGCGCCCAAGTTCTTAAACAATTTACCTCCATTTCACAATTCAATAAAAGATATTATCACTCAAATGTATAACCGCAAATGTATTCACGGCTGTCTGATGAATTTTTATTTTAATAAACCGACCGTGAATTAACCGACGAAACGATACATTGATTCGATGGAAGAAACAAACGAAAAGAAAAATGAACACTACAATAATGTATTGCTTTCACACAATAATTTCGTTTTATTTTACTAACACTATTTAATAGTACACTTATTAAATTTTTTCTTATATAAACAATGATTTTACAAATGCTAAATATATATTTATTGATTTTACATATGCTAAATTATATATATATATATATATATATATATATATATATATATATATATATATATATATATATATATATATATATATATATATATATATATATATATTCTTTATATTCATTATATATATATATATATATATATATATATATATATATATATATATATATATATATATATATATATATATATATATATATATATATATTTATATATATATATATATATATATATATATATATATATATATATATATATATATATATATATATATATATTCATATATTTATATATATATATATATATATATATATATATATATATATATATATATATATATATATATATATATATATATATATATATATATATATATATATACATATATATATACATATATATATATATATATATATATATATATATTTATATATATATATATATATATATATATATATATATATATATATATATATATATATATATATAATGAATTAACGAGAATCTAATCTTTGCTGTTAACGCAACCGGCTTAGTTGTTTGAAATGTCAAGCCTTAAATTCCAGTCAATACACCCTATAATGACCCTCAATCGTTCTGCATTCATGTTTAACAACACGTAATTTGGCAGACATAACACTATGTGCTGCTAATACCTAATTAAACTCGGAATTTTTCTTGAGGATTAAAAATATTTCCATTCCTAAAGAAGAATACGACTTTGTTTTTGTTCGTGTTGATAAAATCAAATCAAACCACCATATGAGGGCCCATTTAAAGTAATTATCCGTTTCCGAAAATACTATGTAATCGAAATAAATAGTAAAAATATTTCGATTTCTTTGGACCGACTAAAGCCTGCGCACATATGACGGATGCGTTAAAAGCAGAAAATTAAAAAGCCATAAAGCGTGCTCATTTTAATTTTTAGTTGGAAATGAAAAAGAAAATAAATTTTGGATATTGGTTTTTGAGATAAGAGAAAGAAAAGAAATCTCATCATTCTTGTTTCGAACTCTCAACAATTTAGTGAATTTATTTTTAATAAAATAATTATTAATTTTATTAATATTATAAACTTGAGTTAATATTGAAGCCTTACCGGATACAAATATTTGTTCACTTATATTAAATTAAGCAGTGTCAACATAAATAAAGTGTTTCTATTTAATACGAGTGTATAATTGAATATATATGTTTATATCTAAGTGAAGTGGAATCTAGTTTTGGCTAACACAGTTGCAGCCGCCGAATAACGGATAGTAGTAAAAACCTCTACAATTGTTGACCCCGACGTGATTAAACAATGAACAAAACCGTTATTTTAGTTTAACAAAATATTTTACCACACTAACTGCACTTTTTCGCTAATTTTTACTTTATACCCTTTTCATTCGTTCAAATTTAAAGCACATTAAAATACGGTAGACATCAATTCCAGTGTTCCATGTGTATGTATTCAATTAATTGAACGTCACGTTGAACTACAAATGGTTTCAAAGTATTATTTTTGGCCTTTTCGCTTTATCATAGATTTTACTATACAATAAAAGTGAATTGATCCTGTTGGTAGATCATCTGTCACAGTTTATTAGATTGCTGACTCGTGTTCATTTTTCATACCGAATAGTCTCGCGCATCTCACATCGTTTGGTCTCAGTGAAATTAGGGGATGTTTTTTTTATTCACTTTTCAGATTGAACAAAACTTGATGGTCTTGACCAAGATGTTAATTTCTCGTTGTTGAAAGATGAAAGTTTAACTCATAATTATCTTCCGTTTGTATAAAATTGGTTTCAGATAGCTTACACTTTTTTGTAATAAGTTTTCCGATATACTAAACATGTTCACCATAACTTGAGCAATACCTACAGTAAATTTTTATTAACGCAAGAAGCTCGTTGTTGCAGTGTGACTGTCGACCTAAATATTTTATTTCAACTTTCTTCTATATATTTATTGTCTATATAAGCAAATGCTCAATTTTTTTGCCCAGTTTGTGAAAGATTTAAAGGAAGATTCACAAAAATAATACACAAAAATTCTAATCAGTCATGCACCTGAAATTGATTAATTTTTATTTACCGTTCCAACCCAGCTTCACAGAATACAAAGCATCTTACACAAATAAGAAGCTTATAAAAAAATGTTTATGTTTGCTCAAAAAAAAACATCTTTAACATCCATTTGCTTGAGTCGTTAATCAATAGAGTATGACTGGTTGAACTGAAGAATTTGACTGGCACACTTTAACTGTTTAAAACAAGAGTTCAAAACCGAGTCACGATTGCGATACTGATAAACATAATAAATGTCTAAACGGCTTCAAATCGAAGCAAAACTTCTTTTTGGTTGAACAAAATATCTAAACGACAAACGAATGTATACAAATCTCACATCCATTTTAAAAGTTGCGGCCAACTGTAATCCTGTTTTATGTACATACTTTTATGTACATACATACATATTTTATGTACATACTATGCTAAATATTGAAAACGCCTAACGTTTTGGGATTTGGCAGTAATCCCAAACGTTAAACGTTAGGAATATTTAGCATAGTTCATTAAATTTGAAATATGTTCCCAATAGACTTTTAAAATGAATACGTAAAAATGTTTTTGAAGTGATGAAATTTGTCAATCAAACGAATCTCGTTCTACAATCGACGGCCTGTAATAAATTTGAGAAATGTTAAGCAATTGGGCATTCATCTGATTTTTTTATATGAGGTTAAGAAATATTCAAAATCAGGTTAAGAAATAACCAAGCTTGTAATTTCTCTTCGGAAACGGTAAGCAAAAATGGTTAAATAAAACCAAGCTTACATTGTTTCCTACCATCCAAATCTAATTCACGTTCTAGTAGCAAGCATAAATATTTGCACACTAATCCATTTAACAGTAACAATTAAAAATCATCAACGTCATAAAACAAAAATGATCCAATTACACCATACCGACAAATGATGTAAACAAATAGACGTTAAACAAAATAAACTAAAAAATAATTTCACTGACTGGTTCTTCGGAATGCCGATGACTAATAGATAATTTATTATTTTTTTCTTCATCTTAAATCGAAATCTTTTCTTTTTCTTCTTCGTAACTCTAGATCATCCGCATTTGTAACAAATTCTATTTGTCATTCATTGCATTATAAAATTTTATTTTAAATGTTACAAAACTTTTCAAACTTGATATAATAACATAATAAATAATAATAAGAAAGACTTTCACATATGCGTAAGCTTTTATTTTTGTTGAAAGTTTAATAATTATTCCATTAATATTTATTCCAACTAGAAATAAATGTATATTATTTCAGCTTAAAATTTTTGTTGTTTAGTTTTATTTTTCCATTTTCCGTTAGAATATTTTTAGATTAATCCTTAGGCTTCGGACAATTTACGGTATTTAAATTTATCGATAAAGTAGTTTTTTAAGCTTATTGCTATTGTCTTTTAACACAACCGTTCTAATTAATATCATTTTGACATTTCGTTTTCCTTCATAAGATTTATGATGTTCCTTCATAAGATAATAAAATTAAATAATTGTTAGAAAAATAACAAATTTGGTTTAATTTTATTTAATTGTTCAAATTGTTTAACTCTAATGGGCAAATAAAAAGAAAAATGGCTAAAATATTAAACCAAATTATTAAAAAAATACTAAATATTTTCTCTCAAATAACTGCAATTTTTCTAATGAAATGAATTTTTTGATGAAGAATGTCTAACAAGATAATAAAACTCCAAAAATAAATTTAAACTATAAGAAATATGAATTTGCTATAGAAGTAAAAACATTAAAATGACAATTAAGGTCTTACGGTCTTTTTTTAATGTCATTAGAAATTTAATGTCTTTCGCTCTACTTTGCCGACACATGGGTGCATTCAATGTAAGTTAAGGACTTAAGGTCTTAAAATAACCTTAATTTGAACAAGGCATAAAATTAATTAAATGACCTTTAGAGTAAAATTAATAAAATTGATAAAATAAAATATGAACCGTTTTTTTTGAAAGTGGTATAAGTCCATTTTTACTTCGGTCTGAAAGACCTAAGTATTACATTCATGAGCTCAAAGTGAAATTTTTACCCCCACTTTTTTTGACATTTCTCGACGTTTTAGGACCTCCTGATTCTAAAAAAGCAAAAAAAAAAAAATGTATGTCTGTCTGTCGGCCGGCCGCCGTCATTACCTACACTGCAGGGAAAACGGCTGGAGGGATTTCAAAAATTTTTTTTTCTAAAAATAGGTATTCACAAGATGCAGGTCCGAAAGGACGCTGTGTTCGATAACTGTACCGGAAGTGTGTCAAAAAAATCATTATGTGTGTCAAAAATAGCAAATTTTCATATTTTTGGCTTAAAAAACGTTCATTTTAAGTGATTACGAGTAGAAACATTAAATTTGGGGGAATCTTAATGGTCGGGATTGGTATGTGAGATCAAAAACTAGATTATTGCATTATAAGTTTGTCAAAAAAATGTTGTCAAGTGTGTCAAAAGAAAAATTTTTATTTTTTTTTTTACCTAATTTTTTGGAAAAAAAATAAAATTAATTGTTTGTTGGAAATGGAATTTTATTATTATTATTGAGAATTATGGCATTATAAGTTTGTCAAAAAAATGTTGTCAAGTGTGTCAAAAGAAAGATTTTTATTTATTTTTTTACCCAATTTTTTGGAAAAAAAATTGTTTGTTTGAAATGAAACTACTTCGGTTTTATTATTATTATTGAGAATTATGGCATTATAAGTTTGTCCAAAAAATGTTGTCAAGTGTGTCAAAAGAAAGATTTTTATTTATTTTTTTACCCAATTTTTTGGAAAAAAAAATTGTTTGAAATGAAACTACTTCGGTTTTATTATTATTATTGAGAATTATAGTATTATAAGTTTGTCAAAAAAATGTTGTCAAGTGTGTCAAAAGAAAGATTTTTATTTATTTTTTTACCCAACTTTTTGGAAAAAAATAAAATTGTTTGTTTGAATTGAAATTTTATTATTATTATTGAGAATTATGGCATTATAAGTTTTTCAAAAAAAATGTTG
Organism: Diogma glabrata; assembly: GCA_963693315.1. NCBI lineage: Eukaryota > Metazoa > Arthropoda > Insecta > Diptera > Cylindrotomidae > Diogma > Diogma glabrata. The sequence continues at coordinate 243,508,280 of OY856186.1, forward strand.
TCAAGTGTGTCAAAAGAGAGGTTTTATTTATTTTTTACCCAATTTTTGGAAAAAATAAAATTGTTTGCTCGAAATGAAATTTTATTATTATTATTGAGAATTATGGCATTATAAGTTTGTCAAAAAAATTTTGTCAAGTGTGTCAAAAAATGTCAAATCATTTATTTTTTAGCCAATTTTTTGGAAAAAAAAATGTAGCTGTTTTTATGACGTAAATGAATTTGAAAATGAA
>OY856186.1:243508711-243601891 GCA_963693315.1 Diogma glabrata
GAAACCCTACGATAAAATTCACTTTAATGAATAATGATCAACGGCCGTCTGTGTTTTTTATTGACTCAATAGTCAATACATATTTACTTTTCTTTTAATTTTAACGTCAAAATTGTTTAATTTTTGATTCTTTTTCTTTTCTTCAATACTTCGAAAAAAAAAAAACAAAAACGGTCTATTCAATCTCGTTTAGTCAGTCAGTAGGTCACAAGGTGGATGCACATCATAAAATAGTACTACATTTAAAAAAAATGTTTTTCATTTCTCTTATGTTGAGGTATTCCATTTAAAACGGTTAAGTATGTGGAAAAAGAAAACTAAATATTAAACGTTTCAATTGTTGTTGTGGTTTTTGTTTGATATAATGTTTAATGATGATGGTATTGATAACAGTTTTTGATGATTCAACATAATTGAAAAAGAAATTATTATGTTTGATTTTGAAATATAGAAGTTATAAATGTATGTTAACTGCATTGCATAACAATGCAGTTGGCAACAAATTTTTATAGATTTTATGGATTGTTTTTATATATCAAAACGATGGGAAAATAATATTGTTTTACAGGTTATATGTAGGTTGCGTACAGGTCACTATAAACAATTTTGATAGTTAAAAATCCATGAACATTGTTTTAGAGAAAAACAAGTCTGTCAAAGTTTTAATTGTTTAATGCCTAAGCTCAGTTCCGTAAATTTCTTAGAACAATACAAAATTTAAACGACGGCCTTTACAGAAGTTAAGAAGAATTTCTAATTGTATTTTCACACCAGTGCTAGATCAGATTAGATTAGAACTTGGTGGTAGTATGTTATACTGTTATTGAAAACGTCTATTGTTTCCACCTGTTTACTCTCTGAATATCACCAAGAATTTTCTATTTTCTATTTTTTAATTTTCTATTCTATTTGTATTTCGACACAAACACCTCTACCTGCATTAGCAAATTTTGAAAATGGAGAGAGATCAATGTATGCTCGTCGTTTCTATTAATATAGTTTCCTTGAAGATTACCGCTCGGTATAAGATCAAAGTCTTTGATAGAATATGCGCTTTATCTATCTATATTTCTATCTCCAACAATTCAAATATTCTTGAGGTGTTTTCATAATCAACAGTGTCCTGTAAGAAAATTTATTAGTGTACTTAAGCGGTTCCTATTCACCTCATTTCCCCATAAATAAAGATTGTACCCAGTCTACAATAAAACTCTGGGTGAATGAAAGGTTTTGTTGCACCTCATAACTCGTTCCTCACAGGTTGCAACGATGGATGTGTAAATTAAGCTCTGGTTGAGTGACATCCTTCTTTCCTTTTCCACCATGAAGTGTGGTAAAATTCACTCCGACGCTTTATGTGCAGTTTGTAAGGCTGACAGGTATCTATAGGAACATTTACTACGCTCTTTGGTAAAAAGTCCTTCTGCACTTGGATTTATATTTTAGTTCATACTCACGTCTACTGTACTTGCACTAATGCCACCCAAAAAGTATTATCCCAAGTAACAATTGTTAGAGCTGAAAGAAGCAATCTACTGTTTTACAGTTTTTTATGCTAAATTTATTAGCCTGATAGCTCGTAAACGTAATAAAAAGTGATTCTGAGCTTTAAACAAAATTAAAAAATCTAAGTCAATGTTCAATGCTCTAAATTAATGTTCAATGCTCTAAATCAATGCTCTAAATAATTTTTGTCAAACAGTTCTAGCTCTATTTGCTTGTAGAGCATTTAGCTTTATTAATGAGCTCTATAACTAATTTTAGAGCTAAAATATATAATCTTATAGAGCACGTTATATATTGGAATAAAAAACTTCATGAGCACAAAATTATCTCATTCAAGAGCTGCATTAAAGCAAACAACAAAAACATCTAATATCCCAGGTAACAATTTCGCCTAAATTTTTTAAATTATTCCAACTTAACTTGAAAAAGCATTGTGTAAGACCATATTATTCAAGTTTTACCTAAAAAAAGCTTGTAAAAGACTAGATTCACTAAGTTTCTTATATAATTCCTTAAGTAAAGCTTAATTCAATAATAAATATTTAGGGCATATTCAAGCAACTGTTACTCAAGTATAATAACTTTTATAAGGTTTTATTCACATAGAACTTTTAAGGTAGTATTCAATATGTTTTTACTCAAGAAATCTATCCCTTATATATAAACATTTATTAAAGTACAACTTTTAGGAAGAATCCAAGAAGATTCTTACCCAAGGATAGTTCCTTGTATACGACTTTATTTATGTATAATAATTTTAGTAGTATTCAAGAAAATTGTTACTCAAGTAATATTTCTTATATACGGCTGTTTTCAATGAATAATTAAAGATTTACAACAAATCGATCTGTCAACATTTTTGACAGTTCGTTGTTTAATTCGCGATTGTGTGTTTTTTATTAAATCACTTATCGATGTGTTTAAAAAGTTAACAAACCTTTAAGAACTTTAACAAACTATTATTGATTAATACAAAAGATTATTACAAAGATTATTTATTATGGTAGACATATTTTCGTCAATGGAAATTTGCGATTGCCATTATTCCGCAACCATTTAATCAAACGTTTCTGATGAGGGTTTATAAATTGATTGAGATTTACCATTTCTGATGATGGTTTATATAATGATTTGAGTTGGTCAACAAATAAATAAACTGATGATAATTTGTCATACAATTCATTTTTGTATTAAATGTATGTAATCGCCATATTGTGCGCAATTTGCTTGGGAAAAAATTATATCAAAACTTGCAACAGATTGCAACTGACTTATCGAAAATATAACGTAGAACGTTTATTTAATATGGTCATTTAACATTTATTTATTAACCAGCCAAATGGTGCAACTGAAAGTAATGCCAATCACAGCATACTATACCCCTTACGAAGCTTGAGTAACACTTTTGTTCTGTATTGAGTAACGTTTTATTCCTGTCGTGGAAATTGATTTAATGGACGAGTGCGTAAGGGTAAACGATGAGGAAGAGGGTCTGTGTTCGATTCCTGCCAGGCACGTTTTTATTTATGAATTTTATTTTCCTTATTTTTATTTTATTTTTATTCTTTAATCATTTTTAATCGTACAATTGAATGGAAACACATGCGTAGATATCGTATATGAATACGCAAAATTATTTTCATTTCGAGAGTGTCCTCAATCATAACCAATATTATTTTTAACAAAAACCCATGTATTCTCATTTTAGGAAACCATTAGTACACTTTTATATGCATTCCTAATCAAAATGTTTGAATAAAAATTAATTCATAGTCGTGGTAGTGGTCCGAAACTTGAAATGTGTACAAATAATTTGTTAAACAATAGTGATTAAGTTTCAATTTTCATTATGACAGCTGCCAAATAGAGAAGTGGATAGCGTGCGGTCCTGGAGAATCAAAGGTTACGAGTTCGATCCCTGCTACAGGCGTTTGTAAAGATGCGAAATGTGTAAAATAAATTGTAGTTTCCGATAAAAGATTAACTCAATAGCAGCAATATACAAAAAAAAAGGAGTTTAATGCGCCAATTAACCAAAATAACTAAAGGAAACAATCACCAATTTTTTTTTCAGTGGCATCTCTTCTTGAATAGGCACTGAGTAATTCTCTTGAGAAAAGATTAACTCAAGCACTTTATTCAAGTAACATTTTGACAGTATTTGAATAAGCATTGAATAACAACTTATATACCACTTTATTCAAACACTTATATAAAACATATATAAAGCATTATTTATGTCTTCTTGAATAAAGAATATTTTTTCATACGCCTTTTCTCCTTGAGTAGAGCGTGTATAAAACTTTTATCATGCATAGTTCAAGAATTTTAAATTTCCCCTTCCATTTTAAATTCCTCTTTTAAGGCTTTACTCAATGATTACCTAGGTTAAATTGTTACCTGGGATAGAGCTTACTGCTCTACTATGTTTATTTATTATTTTATTTTATTATTATTTTGTTAGTGTTAATTTGTCTCTGGAGGATGACGTTAATTTATTTTTGAATTATTTACGGATAATTTACATTAAAATTGTAAAAATAATCATAGTTAAATATATAATATTCATATATGTTAAATAGTATGATAAAAAACAGTTAGTGTTAAGATATTTTTAAAAAATATTATTTCACCTATTTATTTAACAAAAATGAAAAAAAATATTTATTTTACGTAAAATAATTTAGGTTGTGTTAAAATATATCAAGAATTTACGTAACGTCATACCCATTCAAAAACTAAATCAAAACTGATATTTTTATTTTAGAAATCTGAAATCTGAATTTGATTTTGTTTATGACAAAGTACAAACCGTCTTTAGTCATAAGCCTACTAGACGCAAAATTCAAAAAACAATAAACCTTCAAAGATGTATTATTTAATGATTTTAAGAACTTTAGAGCAAATAGAATAATAATATAGGATTTTGTAGTGTAAATAGAATAAAAATATAACATCATGAATAACTATATGTATGGATATGTAAAAAATTAACGAAAAAAACAATAAGGCTTTTAATTAAAGACAGCTATGTCTTTGACGTAAAAATTGGATAATTTATTCATATTGAGTCATCTATTTTTTAATAGCAGAAATATAAATACACATATACAATTTTAATTTGTAACAGTGTATGTTTTAAAAAATGAATTGTATGTAATTATAATTGTTTAAAATGTTAATGTTAAAATGTTTAAAAATTAAGAATAATTTTTAAAAAAGTAGTAGAAAAAGTACAGTCTTCTACTCGCGAAAATCATATTTTGAATCTCGCGATTATCGCGACCAAATGTCCTCTCGCTTCAAAATATGCTGTTTTCGGCATCGTTGAAGAATATACTATTGAAATTCAGCTTATTGCTCTTATGAAAATAAAAGGAAACTGATGTACGGTTTATTGCTTATCCGTCCATATTTAATCTAAGGAAATATAAAAAAAGTCGGCCATACTTGAATTTAAAATAAAATTTTATTTTATTTTATTTTATGTAAATATTTAATTTAGACTAAGCTCTCAAAATCATGCTAAAATTTCACAACACCGTTTAAAAAAAATTGTAAATTCGAGTTTGTCGTGAAAATAAAAATTAAATATTTTCAATAATTAGTAATTTTAATAATAATTACTACATGTTTAACGAGCGCATTGAAAATTTGAGAAGTATCATATTAATATTCACGATAAAAAAATAAATGACACGGATATTTCTCTTTAGTCCATTCTTCAAAACACATTTTATAGTTAAAACAATATTCCATTTTAATTTAAACTTTTCCATCTTAATTCAAAATTCATAATAGTAGATTCTTGTATGAGTTGAGAATGATGGCAATTCTTCACGAGGATGAAGTTTCCCGAAACGAGCGTAGCGAGTAGAGGGAATCACCCGAGTAAAGAATTGCCATCATCCTATGCGTATACAAGATGCTATTTTATCCACGACTGCAAAATATTTTGATTAATTTCCAGTTTGCCTGCTAAAGTTTTTATCACCATAATGAAATATGTAAATCATAGATAGCATAGAAAAACTAAACTTAAATTTATTATTTTATATTTTATATCTGTATTGTTCTCGTTTTAAACTTTTGATAATACTATTCCAACAAATAAACTATAAAACTGTAGAAGAATGTAACGATTGCGTCACATTCTATACACAAGCTAGAGAATGTATAAAGTTACAATGGAAGACATACACATGGAAAGTATATATGATGAAAAACGTGATCTACGCAGGTGAAAAAGTCGAGATTTTAACTTGACCATTTTTTATTTTTCTGAAACTTGGCATGTAAGTAGTATGAAAAAAAAATGTTGTACTTATTTTATAATTTTTTTAAAGTGCATAGTTGGAGCATAGAGGGCACCCCAATATGCATGAAAAAGGAAAATTCTGCCAATCCGATGTAACTTTGAAATTAAATTGCTCAAAAACGGTTATACCGATTTTTTTTGTTTCATAGGTGGTTAGTTCGTCGTTTGAAAAAAAATTAATTAATTGTTTTTGTAATTAATTTTTAAATAAAAATATTGAAAAATCTTTTTTAAAGATGGTGCTAGGGTCAAAGATGGCGCCATGAAATACCTCCCAATGAAATAAGTCCCAAAAAAAAAAATGAAATAAGTCCCAAAAAAATTCCATCCGATTTGGGAGTTACTTCATAATGAAATAACTCCCAAATCGTTGGAACTTAATTCATTTATTTTGGGAATTATTTCATTTATGTATTTGGGGCTTATTTCATTATGAAATAAATCCCAAATTAACAAGAATGAAATAACTCCCAACAAATTTTTAATTGGGACTTATTTCATTTTTTTGGCACTTGGGAGTTATTTCATTTTACTTGGGAGTTATTTCATTATAGTAAAAAATTATTTTTTAAGATTTTTACGTATTTTTTTACGAATATCAATTGCAGTTTCTAATTGAAGTTTGAAGTATTTACATCGGTATATTGTGTATATATTGTGTGAGAAATGGCAAGTGTTGATTTTGAGATTATTGGTGGAAAACGTAGAAATAGTAAAGTGCTATACATAATATCTGAAAAACAATTATATATAAAAAAGTCAGAATTTAAAGCAAAAAAATATTATGTTTGCTATAAACCTGATCAGTTCGGATATATGACAAATTAGCGATCAAATAAGTTAGAGATCAAATAAGCTTACTTGAAAACTTATTTGATCGCTAATTTTTCATATATCCGAACTGATCAGCTAGAGTTCTGTTATTTTTCATTCATATATTTAAAAAGAAAAATTAAAAATTATATGCAAGCATTTCTCATTACCACTTTTTGAAATCATTGCTTCTACGTCAACAAAATGTCTACGCAAAAACTTTATTTATAAGCGTAGCGAAGCACGCCGGGCCCTCCTAGTTCGAATAAAAAAGCCTTAGGCGCTTCAAAATGTTTCGTTAGCGTATTAATATATAAGAAGATATGTGCCATGTACACTGTTTGGAGTTATATTTGGCATTGAATTCTCTAATAATGGAATTGGTAATTTGAAAACATTATGCAATCCCCAATCAAAAGAGTTGATGCAATACCACTGAAGGCAGTTACAATACACGAAAGATTTAATGAATTAAATTTATGAATGATTGCCGTTTGAACAAAAGTTTTGCCACAACCTGCATGAGCTGCCAAGAAAAAAACATTACTTCCAGTATCATGGAATTGAGCTTCACGCAAAACAATATCAATCACACTACGTTGCTCATTATTTGCATTTTCATACATTCTATCGAAAAGTATAGCTTCTTCTTCAATATCAAAATGACCTACATCGCCAATCTGTACGTTATATTGTGGAATCGGCAGACCAAGGTGGTCTTCCGAACAGGATGGCCTTTCATTAAAATGAAACGGTTTAGGAAATAGAACCAGATGAAGACCTGTTTGAAGATTACGTTTATATGGAAGAAGAAGAAGAGGATGAGGAAACCTCAAATGAGTTACACGTTGAATCAAACTCGAGATCCCAACTTTTATGTGTAGTTTGCTTAATGCTTGAGGCCAACGTTTTAATGATGCCATGCAAACATTTGAAGATCTGCAATTTATGTGTGATGAAGTTGCAAGCAGATAGTATTGCTGTTGGCTTAGACAAATTTAAATGCCCAGTTTGCCGCAAAGAGGTGGACGATACTATACAAGTATTTTTGTAAATATATAATATCAAAAATTAATAATAAAAACAATTTGGCAGTTATTTCATTTTCTTTGGGATTTATTTCATTGGGACTTATTTCAGTTTTTACTTTAGGACTTATTTCATTCCCTTGGGGAGTTATTTCATTGGGACTTATTTCATTTTTTGTCTTGGGAGTTGTTTCATTCTTTTTGGAAGTTATTTCATTTTTTCCATACGGGAGTTATTTCATTTCACTTGGGACTTATTTCATTGGGAGTTTCTTCATTGGGACTTATTTCATTGGGAGCTATTTCGTGGCGCCGTCAAAGATCAATTGGAATTTAATTAATTTTTTTCTTGAAAATAGTTCTATCCTTATTTTAAAATATGTCAAATTTACAAGGAGGCGTAAATTTTTGTTCTTATGGATATTTAATTTTAAAGATTTTTAGTACGACTAAAATTCTAATTTTTCATCATTTTTTCGAAATTCAGTGGCTAAAATTTTTTGATGATAAAAATTGATCGAAAAAATAATGAACAATTAGAATTTTAGACGGACTAAAAATTTTTAAAATTAAATATCTCAAGAACACGAATTAATGCCTCTTTGTAAATTTGATATATTATAAAGTAAGGATAGAACTATATTTAAAAAAAAGTTAAAATTTAATTGATTTTAAAATATTTTGTTAATGGAAGTTGTTTGAAAAAATGATGAAAAATTAAAATTTTAGTCGTACTAAAAATCTTTAAAATTAAATATCTCAAGAACAAAAATTTACGCCGCCTCCTTGTATATACTAGGTCATTCAGTAAGTCCGTAGGATGACACATAGATGGCGTTACTAGAATTTTTTTCCATATGATTTTTATTTAGTACTAACCTTCAAACGATACGTGTATAAATTTGACAGCAATCTGACTATTTATAGGTGAGTTATAGCATTTTGTGTGAAGCAACTTTTGTTTTTGAAAAAAAATGGAAAAAAGTGAATTTCGAATTTTAATAAAGCATTGCTTTTTGATGAAAAAAAATACAGTGGAAACCAAACAATGGCTTGATAAACATTATCCAAACTCTGCTCCATCGAGACAAATGGTAGAGAAGTGGATGGCTGAATTTAAATGTGGTCGTACCAGCACAAAAGATGCAGAGCGCAGTGGACACCCAAATGAAGCTGTTATTCCAGAAAACACAAAAAAAATCCACAAATTGGTTATGAACGATCGCAAATTGAAGGTGCACGAAATAGCTGACATTGTAAAGGTAGCAGATGGTAGTGTTTTTACCACTTTACACGAACATTTGGGTATGCGAAAGCTCTGTGCAAATTGGGTGCCGCGTGAGTCACAGTCGACCAAAAACAACAACGAATCGATGCTTCGGAGGAGTCTTTGGCACTGTTAAACCGCAATAAAAGGGAATTCTATCGTAGATATGTGACAATGGATGAGACATGGCCTCACAATTACACACCAGAATCCAAAAGACAGTCAGCTGAGTGGACAGCAGTCGACGAACCGAATTCAAAGCGAGCAAAGACGCAACAGTCGGCCGGTAAGGTGATGGCGTTTGTATTTTGGGATACGAACGGAATAATATTCATCGACTATCTCCAAAAAGGAACCACCATCAACAGCGAGTATTACTGTGAACTTTTGGATCGATTGAAGGCTGAAATCGCAAAGAAACGGCCACATTTGCAAAAGAAAAAAGTGTTGTTTCACCAAGATAATGCACCGTGTCACAGATCGATGAAAACGATGGCAAAATTGAATGAATTGGGCTTTGAATTGCTTACCCACCCACCATATTCTCCAGATTTAGCCCCCAGCGTCTTTTTCCTGTTTTCAGATCTCAAGAGAATGCTTGCTGGAAAGAAATTTAAGTCCAATGATGAAGTAATCGCTGAAACTGAGGCCTATTTTGCCGAGAAAGAGAAATCGTACTATAAAAGTGGTATAGAAAAGTTGGAAAATCGCTATACTCGTTGTATCGCCCTCGAAGGCAACTATGTTGAATAAAAAAATCGAGTTTTGTCAAAATGTTGTTTTTTTCTTACTTATCCTACGGACTTATTGAACGACCTGTTATGATATATTTTAGAATAAGAATAGAACTATTTTCAGGAAAAAAATTAATAAAATAATTGATCTTTGACCCTAGCGCAATCTTTAAAAAAGTTTTTTAATATTTTTATCTAAAAATTAATTACAAAAACAATTAATTAATTTGTTTTTCAAACGACCAACTAATCATCTATCAAAAAAAAAAGGTTTGATGAAATCGGTATAGCCATTCTTCAGCAATTTAATTTCAAAGTAACATCGGATTTGCAGAATTTTCATTTTTCATGCATGCTAAAACTATGCACTTTAAAAAAATTGTAAAATAAGCTGTATTTTTTATTTTGTCCATACTTTTTATATGTCAAGTTTCAGAAAAATCAAAAATGGTCAAGTTTTCACAACTCGGTCTAGAACACGTTTTTCTTCATATTCCTTAGTAGTCGTATTTATTTATTTATATTTTCTTTAAAAAAAATCTATTAAAAAATATTAACATGACGTATTCGGATAAATTCATTTTTAAAATTACGTCGGATTAATATTTTAGGAAATAATTCGAATTCGTTTTAGAGCAAAATGTTTATAATGATTGGTTCAAACGTTCTTATTTTATTGCCATATAGTGCGCTTTATAATTGGACCCAGAATTATTCTTATAGAACCAAAAAAAACAATAAAGTTGCTCTATAAACCGCCACTTTTTGCTCTTATTAAGCTCTATAAGAGTTTAAGAGCGCTTCTTGAGCAAATATTAAAACACGTAGATCTATAAATCAGCTCTAAGAGCGCTTAAAGCATATTTAGAGCAAAATTGTTGCTTGGGATTCCAGAAGAAGGGAAGACGAAATTTTGCTGAGTTGAGTAATATCAGTACCTCTGTTCTTCATTTTGGCATTTTTTTCTACGTCAAATTGACTCATGGGAAGAAAATCTCATAGACCTTCACTTTGATTTAGGGATTGCAATCCCGGGATTTTTTGTATGACTAATCCCAGGGTCCTGGGATTCGTCATGAAATAATCCCGGGATTACATGCCCTACTTTAAAACTGTTATTAAATGACTTTTGAATCAATATAGGCCCATGCTGTTGTTTGGTGAACGTCTTGGCTACAACAACTGACGCTAAGAGACCGAAAAGAATTGCCAAAGAGACCAAACGAATCCTAGCATGTTTTTACTGCAGGAGTTTTGTTGTGAGGTTCCTGGTACATAGATAATCTCCTTTCAGAAAACCATAAATGTAGCTATAACAACTAATATTAAAAAGAGAAATTGTTTGGGTTTGTGTTATTACAAGCTTTAACTTAAATCTTTATACTTTCTTTTCATCTTGATAAAATTTGATACAATGAATAAGGATCATTTTTTGTCTTTTGGATTTGATAAAAATATTTTTTTTAGACCTTAGGGTAGAATTTCAATTTATGCTATTCATTTATTTTATGTCCCCCTCACGTATTATACCTAGTTTATCAGTAGTCTTGAACTTTTGTTCTTTACCCAACCATCAGAGAATTTTCATTTATCCGAATTAAAAATGTTTTTTTCTGTCACATCATCCCACAACAATCATTAATAACCAAAATAATTTTCCTACATTGAAATCGTACTGTGGTATAATGACAAACAAATTTTCCAATTTATATTTTGGGTGTCCTGATTAAACATAAATATTCGTAAATTTTTTTTTGTATATTAATTAAATCAAAATTAATTAGTTAACTCGTATTTTATATTTTCAGAACCAAGAAAATTATTTGGTGGATATAAAATAACACCAAAATTCTGTAATCAAACGCGATCGTTGCCGCCTGATGATCCAAGAGCAAAAGGACCAACAATATGTATGTTTAATCATGAATGTACACAACGGCAGGGTGGAATTGTCGGAGCATGTATGGATGGGTAAATAAAGTTTTGTTTCTAATTTGATTGTTATTATTTATTGTGACAACTGACTAAGCTATTACTTTAAAAAAATTTTGCCTTAGTTTTATTTTAATTCAAACCAATGAAATTCTCCAAAATGTAATGACATCATTCAATTTCACCAATAACATTTGAATTATACTAATAACAAATATTTATACGTCTGGCCTACTGGGATATTAAAAATTATCAGTTGTAATTTCCCAAGGACGGTGATAATTCGAAATAATTTTTTTCCATAAATTTCGAAAGCAAGTATATTGATAAAACCACGAGGCCGTAGGCAGAGGGCTTTTATCAATACCACTTGCTTGAGGAATTTTTCAAAATATTATGAGGATTTATCAACGAACGAGGGGAATTCGTTTAGAAACTTTTTTGCCATTTTTCATTTCTTTATATATTTTTTATGCATTATACGTTGGCCTACTTTGATATCAGCTAATTATTTCAAAATAAGACTGATAATTTTTAATATCCCAGAAGGACAGACGTATAAATATTTGTTATTAGTATAATTCAAATGTTATTGGTGAAATTGAGTGATGTCATTACATTTTAGAGAACTTCATTGGTTTAAATTAAAATAAAACTGAGGCAAAAAATTTTCAGCAATTTTCAGTAATAATTAACTGATATCAAAGTAGGCCAATGTGCATAATTCATAAAAAATATATAAAGAAATGAAAAATTGCAAAATATGTTCTAAACGAATTCCCCTCGTTCGTTGATAAATTCTCATAATTTTTTGGAAAATTTCTCAAGCAAGTGGTATTGATAAAAGCCCTACGGCCTCGTGCTTTTATCAATATGCTTGCTTTCGAAATTTTTAGCTAAAAATTATTTCGAATTATCACCGCCCTTGGGAAATTACAACTGATAATAATCAGTATTGGTGTTGGTGTTCAAATATAAATTTTTAATTTTTTTTTTTTAATTTCATATATAAATTTTAATATGTATTGGTAGCTTTTCAATGTAGCATTTGTATTGTTTTAAAATGTTTTTTATATAAGTATTTTTTTACATGATTTTTATTTACATAAGTTTTCTTAAGTTGTTTCAAAAGCCAGAGAAATAATGAAATTAAATGATAAAAGACCGGTCATATTAGCTTTTTTTGAGGAAAAAATTAGTAGCAGGATGAAAATTATTGGATAAAGAAGAAAATATTGCGCAAATGATGGGAAACAAAAATTAAAGGTGCTCCGAGTTGCGGTGGTGAAATGGGGTAAGCTTTTAGGGGTAGAAAATGGTTTTTCATGATTTTCAGCAAAACTAGACCTTTTATCGAAAAAAGTTTAAGGCGAAAGTTGTAGGTAATAAAAAGGTCTATTACTTTTATACAAACCATTTTTTCATATAACCTAAAATTTGCCGTTTAAATAGGAAAAACCCGAGGAAAAAAGGGGTTTTCGTTTTTAATTTTTATCTCCCCCCAAAAAATTTTTTTCAACACAATTTGGTGAAAACATACCTTATTATGTCCCTAATACGCTGTATTTTTTTGGAATCAAAATATTTACTTTTACGTTTGATTTTGATTTTAAACCAAAAATGTGACTTCATTTTCACACGAAAATTCACCTGGGGCCCTATTCCCGAACACATATTTGTCAATCGACAATATTGTCAATTTCACCGAAATGCTCAACAACTTTGTTTAAAAATGGTATTCTGTATCTCATATTTGTGTCAAGTAAACTATGACAAATTTTTACAAAATTATAATAGATTTTTGGTACTAGATTCGTACTTTTGACAACTAACTTTTTTAATCTTAAAACATGCAAAGTAAAATAAAAATATATTTAATAAATAATGATATTTATATACCCGGGAAAAAATACAGAGATCTGAAGAGATCTTATCAGATCTGCTTTAGCAGATCTGCGTAGATCTGCATTTTGGAACATATCTACAACGATCTGTGCAGATCTTCGTAGATCAAAACAGATCTTTATAGATATGTACCAAAATGCAAATCTTCTTGGATCTATGCAGATCTTCTTTGATACATTTAGATCTGCTTTGATCTATCAAGATCTTATTTGATCTAACAAGATCCCATTTATTAAAAATAAACTTTAAAAAAAAAATAGAACCGACTTCAGAAAAAACAAAAGAAGCACAAAAAGTGGAAAATAACTCAATTAATTATGCTAACTACCTAGTTATGAAAATAACTCAATTAAATATGCAAAGACATATAATCGTCACATGTAAATAAATATACTGTTAAGTTGTTAGAAAATTGGCTGAGATCTCTTTAGATCTGAACAATATTTTTGTAAACTTTTTTTTATATTTTCACATTTTTGCAGATCTGAAGAGATATCTGTAAATCGTGGTAGATCTTCTGTAAATCGTGGTAGATCTTCAAAGATCAAAGATAAAAACTAGTGTTTGACTTTTGCAGATCTGAAGAGATCTTTTTAAATCTCGATTGATCACCAAAGATCAAACGCCAATTTTTACATTGATCTTTGAAGATCTATCAAGATTTGAAGAGATCTTTTCAGATCTTTGTAGATCTTCAAAGATCATACGCTAATTTTTTTCTTTGATCTTTGAAGATCTACCTTGATCTAAAGAGATCTCTTTAGATCTGAAAAGATCAAACTCTCTTTTTTTTGACTCAAAACAAAGATCTCATTAGATCTAATTTGATCAATAGAGATCTAATCAGATCTTTTTAGATCTCTCTACTTTTTCCCGGGTAAATGTTTTAATGATATTTATATAAAAATATGATTATTTAATATTATTAAAGACTTAATTTTGTGTTATAAATTAATTTTTACGCCAATCGAAGAAGTTTGTATAAAAAAGTCAACACACAAAACTTAAAGCAAAATTGTGATTTTGACAGTAACTATATTGTTCTTGTCAGATTCACAATATTGTGTTGAATTTTCACCAAATTGGTGCTACATAATACGAAATTCAAAATATTGTGTAAATTTACAATATTGTGATGACATTTATGTGTTCGGGAATAGGGCCCCTGATTAGAAAACAGTTTTTTCAAAAAAAAAACGTTAATCGTTATGTTTGTTGAAACGTTTACTTTTAGATGGTGTAAAAATAATAAACATCAACGTAACAAAACGAAACACGAAAATATTAAGCAGGAAATGCGAAAAACTGAAAAAACTTGATTTAAAACTGATTTTAAAGAGCTATTTTTCAATGATTGTTTAAAAATATTCATTATTTGTTAAAATCTACCGTCGAAATCCTTGAAAAATATAAACTTTTGCCATGGTAATGTTAAATTTTTTTACACCATCTAAAAGTAGACGTTTCAACAAACATAACGATTAATAAAAATTCCAAAGAAATAACGAAAAAATAAATATTTTGATTCCAAAAAAATGCAGCCTATTAGGGACATAACAAGGTACGTTTTCACCAAAAAAATTTGTTTGTGGTAGATAAAATTAAAAACGAAAAGCACATAAATGTCATCACAATATTGTAAATTCACACGATATTGTGAATTTCGTATTATGTAACACCAATTTGGTGAAAATTCAACACCAATTTGGTGAAAATTCAACACAATATTGTGAATCTGACAAGAACAATATAATTGCTGTCAAAATCACAATTTTGCTCTATGTTTCGTGTAATGACTTTTTTTTACAAATTTCATCGATTGGCGTAAAAATTAATTTATAACGCAAACTTAAGTGTTTAATAATATTAAATAACCATATTTTTCTATAAATATCATTAAAACATATTTATTTATTAAATATATTTTTATTTTATTTTGTATCTTTTAAGATTAAAAAAGTTAGTTGTCAAAAGTACGAATCTAGCACCAAAAATCTGTTATAATTTTGTAAAAAAATGTTATAATTGGTTTGTGTTTAATATACACAAATATGTGTTACAAAATACCATTTTTATTCAAAAATGTTAAGCATTTTGGTGAAATTAACAATATTGTCGATTGACAAATATGTGTTCGGGAATAGGGCCTCTGGTCTATAAGACATTCTGCTTTTCTTTTTTGCCTTTCTTACAAACTTATCGACTATCGGTAACAGGGGCCCTATTCCCGAACACATGTTTGTCGATCGAAAATATTGTCAATTTCACCAAAATGCTTAACAACTTTGTTTAAAAATGGTATTCTGTAACTCATATTTGTGTCAAACAAATTATAACAAATTTTTACAAAATTATAACAGATTTTTGGTACTAGATTCGTGCTTTTGACAGCTAACTTTTTTAATCTGAAAAGATGCAAAACAAAATAAAAATATATTTAATAAATAAATATGTTTTAATGATATTTATATTAATATATGATTATTTAATATTATTAAAGACTTAATTTTGCGTAATAAATTAATTTTTACGCCAATCGAAGAAATTTGTATAAAAAAGTCAACACACAAAACATAAAACAAAATTGTGATTTTGACAGTAACTATATTGTTCTTGTCAGATTCACAATATTGTGTTGAATTTTCACCAAATTGTTGTTACATAATACGAAATTCACAATTTTGTGTGAATCTACAATATTGTGATGACATTTATGTGTTCGGGAATAGGGCCCCTGAACATGTTTATTATGTTGGCTTAAACAATGGAAGTGCTGGTTATTTCAAATCTTTGTTGCTCATAAAATTTCAGAAATGGGTTTACTGCAAAGCAGCCTTAGCCCATCCTGAGCATTTCTATAGATGGGTTTGTATTTACAGTACGTATTAGTTTTTAAGTAGCTTGAAATACAGATATATACTCTGCAACTAATCTAGAATGAATTTATGAGAATTTGCTATTCATTTACATACTATATTGTTTTTAACGGAAAAAAATTGGCCAACCCTGTTTTTACTCCTAAAAGACAAACTGGACAATTAAAATTTTCACTTCCGTAAGTACATTAGACACCAATGGAACCCGTATCCAGATAGTATAGCTATTCAGTGATCACTAGCTAAACTGCCATTAACTATTGTTTTTGTTTAACCAAACGCAACAATAGCCTCTTCTTGTTACGTAATTAAAATTATAGTTGCAAGATGTAACAAGAGACGAAACAATGTTTTATGTGTAATAAATTATTAAATTTAAAATCGACAACAAAACATTCAAAAAATATGAATGGGCTGAAATCTCAAACTCTGAGATATCAAGACTTCGGTCTGGGTTAAGAATTTTGATGTAGTTTGAGGACATGTTTTTAGTTTTGAGCAGCGATGTATATCAAACACAAATTTTTATGGAAAGGACAAGTATTTTATCTCTGTTTAAAAATTTATTACAAAACTAACACATCAATCAATACATTGCCGAAAACTAGTATAAGATAGTATATTAACATAATTTATTGCAAAGATGATACTATCAGCAAACTCCTCTAAAACCTCTACATTTAGCGTTTCAAGCAAATATTGCAAAATCAAAAATTCAAATTTCTTTCAAAATTCCCAAAATGGTGTAAAAATTATAACAAAATCAAAAATTTAAACTTTTTTCAAAATTCTAAATATATTCCTAAAATTATTACAAAATCAAAGTTTAAAAGTTTTTTCAAAATTCTAAAAATATTGCAAAAATTATAACAAAATCAAAAATTAAACCTATTTTAAAAATTCTTAAAATATTTCAAAATTTTTTTACAAAATTAAAAATACAAACTTTTTTAAAAATTCCAAAAATTATAATAAAACAAAAATTTGAACTTTTTCAAAATTTTAAAAATATTCCAAAAATTCCTACAAAATCAAAAACTCAAACTTTTTCAAAATTCTAAAAATATTGCAAAAATTATATCAAAATCAAATATATAAACTTTTTTCGAAATTCCAAAAAGTAGAACAAATTCAAAAACTTCCATGTCCAATTTCATTAGCAATTACATTTCATGTCATACAAATAACTAGTTTTATATTTTTCCAAAAAATTGGGCAAAAAAATAAATGAAAAAAATTCTTTTGACATACTTGACAACAGTTTTTTGACAAGCTTATAATGCAATAATCTAGTTTTTGATCTCACATACCAATCCCGACCATCAATATTTCTCCACATTCATTGTTACTACTCATTATCACTTAAAATGAACGTTTTTTGACAACAAAAATATGCATGTTTTTTACCAAAAATATGCAACACACTCTGCGCGATTTTTTTCGCTCACTTCCGGTACAGTTATTGAACACAACGTCCTTTCGGCTCTTACTGTTGAGTATACTATTTTTAGAAACAATTTTTAGAAATTTTTAAAATGGATTTCGTCGGTTATAACGGCCGGCCGGCAGACAGACATGCATTGTTTTTTTTTTGCTTTTGTGGATGGAATCGTTATGACCTAAAACGTCAAGAAATGCCAAAAAAGTCGGAGCAAGAGTTTTTATTTTGGCTCGTGAATGTAATACTTAGGTCTTTCAGACCGAAGTAATAAAACAAAATTGTTCATTGTTAACCTAAGTAATTTTTTGTTATTATTATTGACCTAGGTTGAGAAATGATGACAAATTTTCTTTTATTTTCAATTGAAATGAACACAAAAACACAAAGAAATAATAATTGCATTCCTTTTTTTCGTTTTAATTGTGTGAAACTAAACTACCAGGCTACTTGATATTTAAAAAATGAAATGGAAAATGACTAACATCAAAATCTAATCAAAACAAATATAACAATTAGTGTTAGTAGTTAAAAAAGTTCTATATACCTCGGTTGAGAAGACTTATATAGACCTCAAAAATTATATGCCTCGGCGCTACGCGCCTCAGGATCTAAAAGTTCTCGGTCAGTAATAGCTTACTTCTCAACCTTGATATTTGATGTACTATTTTATACTTCCTATACCTAATAAACTATTTTACGCACGCCTACTTAATGTTGCGTAAAACATAACTTTTCTGACCTCTATTACTTTAGGCCATCTATTACTTTACGGCCTGGTATTATTACACTACCAACTCTTATTATTACTTTACGCCCTGGTATTGTTTCTTTACACCCTCTTTTGGCTAAGTTATGCCCTCTTGTAAGAAGTATAAAAAACGTTGTTTGTACCACAGGTGTAAAATTTGACAGTGTTTGGTTTTATATGTTCGTAATAATTTAAACCAATCCTTTTTAATTTAACAATTTATTGTAATAGGCTTACTTAAGCTGGATCTAATTTAACAATTGTTCTTGGAAATTGATACACTAGTTTGGAAATCACAAACTATCCAAAAAGCATTTATTAATTTTATTTACTTTGCCACCAACCAAAATGGCAAGGAAAATCCATTGAAGTAAATTTGATTTTCGATTTCGAATTGATTGAATTAATCGTATAGTGCGAGAACATGATTAAGTTTTAGCAAGGTTCACAGATGGTTCATGTCATGAGTACAAGTAATCGTGTGGTATAGGGCATTCAAAATCTGATAAGGTTAACCGATTAACCGGTTAAATTTCATAATCGACCTTACGATTAATCGATTTACAATTAATCGGTTAAAAAGTTTCTTGGAAAATTTATAAAAAAAAAGAACTTTGGAATAGACAAACTAATTTTCATCCAAATTTCTTAGAAAATTTATAATGAGAAAAAACATTGCAATCGGTCTTCGAACTTCAAAAGCAATTTTTGATGCAACCAAAGAAATCGATCCTGCTCCAGGCAGTTGTTTCAATCCGACCAACATCTGTCACGAGTGAAAGGGTGTTTTCGGATGCTGGAAATTTTGTCACAAAAATAAGACCTTGTTTAGAATTGAATTCACTTATAGTGAATTCTTTTCGACTGTACCGAACAAGTTCCAGCATCAAATTAATACTTTTATTATTTTTTACAAAATGAATAATAAAAGCTGATTATGAAATACGAAAAGCGGGCTATACGAATTGTGAGGTGATCGAGATTTAACATCAAAACTTGATTCCCTACAACATCGTCGCACTGTTGCTGACCTCGTTGTTTTTTACAAATATCGTCAGCAACAGTGCTCAGATGAAGTCAGCAGCATCATGCCTCAAACTTATTCTTACCCCCGTCTCACTCAGCAATCGGCTAGCGCAACCAGTCAAACGGTCGAGATCCCGCGCTGTCATACTGGAAGATCGCAAAAAGACTTCTTTGTCCGAACTGCATACAAATGGAATAGTTTGCCGGAATCCATACTCTCAGGTGGTTTCATTCCGCAGAGGTTTAAAAAAAGCGTTCATCAACACCTTAGAGCGCAAATTGTTGTGACTTGTGAGACCTACGTCTTAAAAGGTATTTATGTGTTGTTGTGACACATATTGTAAACCCTATAACACAAAACTTTTTATTTAAAAAAAAATTAATTTAAAATAAAACTACTTCTCTGAA
The DNA here is from genome assembly GCA_963693315.1 of Diogma glabrata. NCBI lineage: Eukaryota > Metazoa > Arthropoda > Insecta > Diptera > Cylindrotomidae > Diogma > Diogma glabrata. Next base: position 243,528,714 of record OY856186.1, read on the forward strand.
ATTTTAATTAAAAACGGTGTTGTTTATTCTATTTGACATAAAAAATTAGAGAACTAAGTCTAAATAAATAACCAAATATGCATTTTATAATTTTATTATGTATATTATTTTTAATTAATTTATGCATATACATATTCAAAAACAAAAATATCAATTAACCGATTAATCGGTTAACCGGTTAATTAAAAAACTAGTCGATTAATCGGATAATGAAAAAGTCAATTAATTGGGTGTCCTTGTGTGATAGTTTATGTTTGTAGAGATTATTTAGATTTAAATATATTAACCTCTACAAGTTAATTTCATCCCGAGCAAGTTGTTGCCCTTGACTAACGTCTCAGGCAACAAATTCTCACTCGGGCTGAAATGTATAACTTTAACCCTTGGTACATAAATAACTTTTAATGCCTGTTTGTAGGATAAGTTATTTACATGGCTACAAAGAAACTAAAAAGTATGATTCAAACTACATATTTTATTTGTAATGGCATACTAGGATTCATTTACAGTTTAGTCATCAATTTAGAAAACAATTAAACTACCTTTTAAAAAAATGTTAAAGGTGCATTCTGGTCTAGAGGCCTAAACTTTAGACTTTTTTCAGAGTAAGATAAAAAAAATGAATAAATGCCATTTTTACCGAATCTTTATTGACATTTCAAGAATTAAAAAAAAAACACCAAAAAGTATATCAAAAATTTGAAACGTTTTAGGATGGTGAAGCCCTTTTAGTGTTCTGAAGTTTAATATTTTTAAACACTCTTCATTAGGAAAGATGTCGATATGGTTCGGCTAAAAAATTATAAACAAAAAATATTAAAAAAATTTAACATTTTTTGGAATCAAAAAATTAATTATTCAATGTGCCCGTTTGTTTTATGAATATGTTTTAAATAACTTCACAAACAAATTTAATGTCTGTTGCAAATGGTTTTAGATGAAAATAAAATAAAATTCATTAATTTATTTTTAAGAAAGTTATATTATCTTATAAAAAGTTAAATGAACTGAAACCAGTCATTTTAGAAATTATTAAACTACTTTTTTATTCTCCATTTTTTTATTCTTTGTTTATTATTCTTATCATTAAATAAATTTCGTTTCACTTCATTTTTTATTATTCGTGAAACATGAGGCTTTTATTTGTGTGCACATATGTGCTAAGGCGTTCTACGACATGTGCAGGATAAGGTGCACATCAAGGTCATGACAAGTTTAATGCACAATTTTATGCTCAGGGATTTTGTAACATGCACATTTCACGCACTTTTTTGAAAATTATTTTTCGGGCTATGGAGTATGAAAGAATTTCCGAAGGGAACTCATGGTCAGAAAGTCGCGCAACGCGCCGCGTCACAAAAACCTCTGTAGCTCCGAAAATAATTCTAATTTTAAATAATTTTGAAGACATTCTTAAAATTTAAACTCTAAACTAAAGATATGAAAAAAATATCAACTTTTTGAAATTTCTAGACCTGAACACCCCATAACTATGACCTATCTTTACTTTAATTGTTAAACATTTTTAGTTTTATTGTATTTATTTTTTGAGAATAACAATTTTTTTGCACTCGATACAAAAGTTATTTCGTGCTACTATATGTTGTAATGATTTTTTGAAATGATGATATGTTGGAAATGTTTATTTCGGTGAAACCCTGAGATTTGGGCAGGTTGACTGCTGTCACCCGTATCCAGAGTTATGACAACTAATATTATATGAACATCTCATTCTAAACGCCATTATGGATTTGAGATGGGACATAGTACCAAAACTGTTAATCATACTAACGCTGGTACGATACAGAAAAAACTGAATCAAAAGAGAATAAATCACCGAACAGGACTGGTCCCTTTTCGTTTCAACCGCAGTGAAACCATTATGTTAACTACGCCCATTAGACATCAAAGTCTTTCTCTGGTTCTCGTGCAATTTCGAATATTAAGGTAAAAGAAGAGCGAAATGCAGTAAAATCCAAAGGTAGTATATAAATAAAATAAATATCCCCACTGGTTGTCACTAAATTTTTTATAAAAATCACCTCCAGGTGATTATTAGCCAGAAACACAATAAATGAGTTTCTGGCAGTGAAACTGCGCAAAAATCTGCTAGTTTGTCGACATTTATTAAACTGTCACAAAAACTATCATCTTTGTTGTATCGTGCATCAAAAACTATTTGAGTCCTACAGTTGGAACACAGAACTGAAGTAAGAACATTATTGAGACATTAAAAACAGGCAGTTTTATTCTTTGGCTTGAAAAGGTTAAAAGGGTTGTCGGGAAACACCAAGATCATTTTTATTGAAATTGAAACTGATTGACTTCTACCTAAAGGTTTAAAAAATTTCAACATTCTGCTCATGAACTCTTTATACCCGACTTGAAATACAGTTTTGCCATACATAAAATAATAAATCTTTTCAAATATCACTCATTTAAGCTGAAAGATATTTGCAGGGTTTGAGTTGATCCTTAAAAATATTCCTCATACAACTATTTTTGATTGAAAATTTAGCCTGAGTCCCCTGCTCAAAACTCAGTCATTATAGTATAGATGATTAGCTAACAAATCTGATTTATTCACTAATTATCGCTGACTACTGCGGCTAGTCCCAATCATACTAAACGTTTACTGAAGTTCACAACTCATAAAATAAAGTCAATCAACAAAATTAAAGATAGCAACCAGCACTCCTGGCTGTACTTAACAAATTCATCAAGTCAACAAATCCATTTCTCTTCACTTTATGGAACCAATAAATCAATACGATGTTATTTCGTAAAACACATTGCTTGCCAAGTTGTTTTACTTTCACTGGTCTATAAATAAAAATGTTCGTACCCCTAATGAAGTTTGCAGATTCTTGAATTATAATCACCTTTAGTTTGAATGTTTTTTAATTTTATATTTGATGTTTTTTCAAATGCTAGAAACATGTTTCTTCAAAAAAGTTTGTTTGTTTAAAAGTTTTATAATTATTTCTTTTCTAATTACAGCTTTCTTTTTGGAACCTGTTGCCAGCTGCATCAGTCTGTCAAAACACCGTTGACGTACAGTACTTATTCATCAACATCATCAAGGCCAGCAGCTGCATTTGATCATTACGGCAGTATACACACTGATGATCACAATAACGGATACATCGTAGGCAATCAAAACAATTATGATGGAACAATAAACTATAATAAATACACAACACCTACATTATTATCTTCACCATCGGCATCTGACTATGATGACCAACATAGTGTTGTTGTTGAAAGTTCTTCTAGTAGCTACAACAATAATCATATTATATCAAGTGGGCCAATTGACGTTACATCACCTTCAAGTGATTATTTAAATGCAATCGAATCAATTTCATCATATTTACCAGTTTCATCAACAACATCAAATCCAATCACGAAAGGTGAAATGTATTTACCTCCTGAAACTGATACTAGTCAGGCTTACAGCTCTGAACTGCCAACGTTAATTTCAGAATATGGAAATATTAGAGATGAACAACCATCTGGATCATCTTCAACTGAATCACAATCAAATACAGATTTTACTGCTTCTGGTATAAGTCAAATAACGAATACATTGTTGAATGATAATCATTTTTCTCACAGTGATATAACCCATCCTGATGCAGAATCAATTTTAATTGAGCCAGTAAATAGCTATGGCGCTTACAATCCACCAAGTTTTGCTGAAACTAACATCATTTCCTCTTCACCCATCTACGATGAGTCGTCCTCATCCAGTTATAGTGGTTCATCAAATTATTACGTAAACCACGATGAAAGTACAACGCAACGTATTATTAAGATAACATACCCCAAACCACAATTTAAACCAAAACCAAAACCCTCAACAACTGAAGCAACAAATCAATATGTTTTAGTTCATACAATTTCGAATGGAAAGAAACCAACAGAGACACCAGCAAAACCTGATGCTACAATTTCTGAAAATGATATTGAATCAATTGAATCGATTATTCTGATGTTGAACGGTTCTCAATCGGGACCACAGTATGAAACTTTAGCCGAAAAAACCTCTGATCGACCTTTGGGAACAAGTTCAGCATATGGTTCTACGACTAGTTTTTACATCACAACGAAACGACCATTATCGGAGTATCCTTTACAAAATCAACAAACATCTCCTGGATATGTCTATGGTTCCAGTTCAACCCGCCGTCCAATAGATGTTAATCAAGATGATAACTATACACTTATTTCTTCAACATCAAATACTATCCAATTACCGTCTTCAACGTTACAACCTCCTACTTATTCTCCTGTTACGTATAAGCCATCATATTCATCAAGTACACCAGGAATATCAACGTACGGTGTCTCTTCAACATACGCAACCAAAAAACCATCAACAAGCTATATTTATAGCACAACTCCTATTATTCGACGACCAACTACATCACCTAACAAAGGCTCAACAACAAACAATCAAATCAAAGTTACTCCAGCAAGCAAAAAATCAAATAAAAAAACAACACAAAAACCATACCAATCAAGTGAAAGTAGCGGATCAAACCAACCAGCTACAAGCTACATAACAGGAGGACCAACCCGAATCAAACCAAATCCGACCAAACCTCCAACAAGAATTAGTACTCCACTTGCACCATCTACCAGCTATGTTTATTCTCCTCGACCAGGCGGCACCAAGCAACCAACCAAAACAACACAATCTGAACCAGAAGAGAATACAGTTATTTTATTGGGACCGTTTGGCGAAGAGTATACATCACCAGCACACATTTTACCTTTAGAAAATAATCACCCAAGTACTACATATGTTCATGTTTCCACAGCTACCGATAATCCTCGACCTACAGTTTTTATCACCCCGAAACCATCACTAGGACATGTAACTACAACAATTTGGACCAGTGGTTCAAATGTTAATAAAATTACCGTGACTGGAGATTCATCTGAGAGCAGCTCTTATGTCTATCAACGACCCCAAATACCAAACGATTTTGATGATTCCGGATATTTTGGAGTAACTGTAGGTCCGAATGGTGAACAATCTGTTTCTACAACAGCAATTTATAATATAAATGAACCAAATCTCGTTAATAGCTATGGCCAGCCCATAACGGGTGGATCAACGTATTCCCGACCAAATTATGGTTCGACATACGGTGATGCAATTGTTTATCAGTCATCTAGTCCATTGCCCGAAAGTGATATAAATGATTTTCCCCCAGTTCGTAATCCAAATATACCATCGCATGGCAATACGGCATCTACAGCAATAACCTCAACTACTCCTATATTCAATGAAGATGCTGTTTTGGATAACAAGATGAGCCTTTTGGTAAATAAAATTGTTGCTTCACTTCAGGACAATTTTGATGGATTAGCGGATATGATTTATGATAGAAATGAAACAATGATAGAAATAGAGCAATTGCCTGATAAAGGAAGTAAACCAGCAACAACTGTAGCAACAAATAAACCGACTGGATCGGTTAATACTAAAAAACCTACGGATGTATCAGGAACAAGTGTAAAACCAGTAGCTACAAAAAAACCAGTTGTAACTAAAAAACCAGCTGCAGAAAAACCTCTTGCCGACATAACTCAAGCAGTAACAGTATCAAAACCTGGGCAACAAACTCCGTCCAAAAAACCTGCTTCAAATCTTACAACTTCGCCGACTAACAAAAAAACAACAAAAAAACCTGTAAGCGTTACACAATCCGATGATCCTACGACAAAGAAACCAACCAAATCTGGAAATAGTACTAAAAAGCCGGTAACAAAACCAACAAGAAAAGCTACGACCACAACTGAAGCAACAGTTGAAGAAGTTGTCGAGGAAGAAGAAGATGTTGGTCAGGAAACTGACGAGGAGAGTGACAGTTCTAATGATGCAAATGGCAGATATCGTAAGTATTTTACTTCACCACAATCTTCAATTGTGTGAAGTAATGCAATCTATAGAAGAAAAAAGAAATCTTACATAAATCCCAAATTTTATTTTATCTTTTGTTGTGTGCCATACTCTATCTAAATATCCAAAAAAAGTCTTTGTCTGTGCGTGGGGTGGAATGGGGATGGGTGCGTGGGTGGGGTATGGTTGGATGCGTGGGTGGGTGACATTAACTCATAGAATCTTGATGAAACTTTGGACTATGATCAAGGTTAGCTCGAAAATGGAAGATCTTGATTCATTATGAAATTGAACACAATGGCGGTAAACACCTGTAAATTTCAATATTCAATAACTTCTAACCATGGCTTTTAATCTTATTTAGACCTCATATATAAGGTTTTAGTACTGTTTCCAATATTTCTGTTTACCAACTTCCAGTTTGTCGCTTACGGTTAAAAAGTTTTTTTGAAGAGTTTATCCCTATACTGTAGTTTTCAGTTTCAAATCGATTTTCATAAAACGGTGGGTAAAGGATTCAATCAATATGAGAAATATTTCATAAGCTTTTGGGGTACATTTGATAATGGGTGGGGGTCTACAACAGGTGGTTTCTTCCACTATATGTTTTTAATGTTTTATTGGGAGCATACATACGTGAATGACTTTTGATGACACTTTAAAAAAATATGCAAATATGTGTGGCAAGGCGCTGATTAGTTTTTGATCGATATTGAACAAAGTAGTGCAGATCCCCGAGCAGCTGTTTTTTTGTAAGCTCAATAGCATCTGTACCTGAAAATATAATTGGATGTCATTTGGTAACCATAAGCATTTAGTACGGTTCACAACAGTTCTGCATCCCAACTTTCGGGTTTTCACTTCCGGTAAACATATTTTTTCCAATTTTTGCACCCTTTTATTGGGTAAAGGAAAGGGAGGTCCACCGAAGGGGGAGGCCTCCCGAGCACCAGTTTATTTGAAACTTCAATAGTACCATTCATTACTAGGTCAAGGACTGGTTAAAGTTTGATTTAAATTTTGATTTATCATTTTTGCACAACATTTTTACTGTTAAATAAACATTTTGTCTTGTTTACTCTCGTTCAATTTAGTTTGTGGAGTTCGCCCTCAAGTTAAATCAGGAAGGATTGTAGGAGGTAAAAGTTCAGAATTTGGCGCATGGCCATGGCAAGTATTAGTACGTGAATCAACGTGGCTAGGATTGTTTACGAAAAACAAATGTGGAGGAGTTCTAATTACAAATAGATATGTAATGACAGCAGCACATTGTCAACCAGGGTGAGCAAAAATTAACACATATATATCACAAATAGCATTGATGAGTTTATTACTTTTTTGTTGGAATAGTTTTCTGGCCTCTCTTGTTGCTGTTTTAGGTGAACATAATATTTCTGGGGAAAAAGAATCAAAACGTTCTGTAACAAAAAATATTAAAAGTGTTACCGTTCATCGACAGTATAATGCAGCTACATTTGAAAATGATTTAGCATTATTGGAAATGGAAAGTCCTGTGTATTATGATACCCATATAAGTATGAAAAATTTTATATTTTCTTAATAATTTTATATATCAAATTTATTGTAATATTTATTTGTGTTATAGTTCCAATTTGTATGCCATCTGATGGTGCCGAATTTATCGGACAAAAAGCAACTGTGACGGGTTGGGGTCGATTGAAGTACGGTGGTGGGGTACCATCTCTTTTACAAGAAGTACAAGTTCCCATATTAGATAATGATGTGTGTCAGGATATGTTTAATACTGCAGGACATGAAAAAAAAATTTTACCATCGTTCTTATGTGCTGGTTATGCGAACGGACAAAGAGATTCGTGTGAGGTAAGTCGGATAAAAATAAACTCAAAAAATTTAATATTAACTGAACTGTTGGCTAAGTGCTTGGTCAATTTTTCAACGGACTCTTGCTTGTAAACTGAAGATTCTTTAAATGTAAAGAAAATATCTTTTCTCTCAAAAGTATCACGCTCTTTCCACTCAACTGCAGAGAAGTTTATAACGCCTATCTGCCTTAAAGGCAATTGATCGATTTTGCTTGGAAAATTTTATTTTTGAAAGTTCAGAAGGCCTTCAGAACTGTTTACTTTAAAAGCAGGATATGGATTAAAACTTGGTTTAGATAAGGATTAGAAATTTTTTCGAACTTAATTAGACCTTATCCAATTGAATTGAATAAGGATTGAATACAGGTAGGAAATGGATTGAATATGCGTTGAATATTAATTTTACGGATTGGAAATGGATTAGATAAGGACTTCACATGGTTTGGATATGGAAAATTTAAGAACTATTTCATCCAAAAAATTTTGTTCGATTTAGCCCATAATTGGTCGGTTTGTCGGTGAAAGGCAATCATATTTTTTTCAGAAATATCAAGTCGTTTACGAACCAATACTTGACCGGCATATACTTTTGAATTAATATTTGGTTTTCTTTTTATATTATCTTATCTTTCGTTAGAATAAATTTTCTTTTGTATGTAGTATTATTTTAATTGAGGATATATCACACATGAGTGTGATATATGTTCATGAGAACTGTTTCGTTCTCTTGCTGGTTATGGTGACGAAATAGAAATTTTGGATGATAGTACCACAAAAATGCTTTCAAATGTATTTGGAATTTAGTTTTTGTATTCACTGTATCTAATTTATTCGCAACTTAATTATTCTTTTAGATTTAGTATCTTTTATACTAAAATTCTCGTCACCAAAACTTTTGTACCCTGAATTCTCCTTTTAAACCTTAATAACCTCAAACTCTGTGGTCTTATTATGAGAAATATCGATGTGGTTTAAACATGTTTAGTACATGATCTTGGTATATACGATAACAACCTAACCTAACCTAGTTTTCTAATCAAACTAAAGAGTTTTGGGAATTAGAATATCTTTCTCTCTTCTGCATATTTTATTCAATAATCAATTTTACAGAAATATTTATATAAAAAACAAAATTTACATAATTCTAAAACAGAAGAACAAATGCATCCATCCCCAAACGAAAACAATTTTTCAATAAATTCGTTATAAAAATTGAATCACTAAAAGCAATATTATAAAAATAAAATTATATTATATTTTAATAGAATTCGAAAGATAAAAAAAATTGTCTATGCACACAAAAAAATTGTTTATTTTCTAGAATTCATAGAACACGTTTGTATGAATAATGGAATATTATAAAACAGAAAGAAAATGTATAAAATGAAAACGAGAAAAAAATGGAGAAAGGGTTATGAATTTTAAAATAATAATCAAATGAGCTGTTCAGCACATCCCAGCATACAACAAAAAGGAAACAAATGTAGAAGGAGTATGAAGGAGATGCGAGAAGTTCATCACGTTGCGATAATGATATCATAAAAAACAATCAACAGAATCATAAACTTTGAACGGATATAATGCACACCTTTCCGAGTACACTTTTCATCCAGTTCTAAAATTCTATTCTATTGATTTACAAACTCACCTATATATACAAAAAGTTCATATAATAGAGATTGAAGAAAGAAAATCAATAATGAGAATTAACAAAAGTTCAGTTATTTTAATTACTTTTAACATATGTGGGTGGATGGTAGAAACATAGTGGTAATAGCAATTTTCAGTTATGAATAATGAAATTAAAACTAATTTTAATCCTGATAGACAAAGAATTTTAATTAAGCTTTTGTTCACTGTAGATAAAAGAAGAGGATGTTGGTTGTAATAAGTGATTGTTGTTATATTATAATAAAACTTGTTCATGGATTATTACGATTTGATAATAAAGATAACTATTTCTGTAACGATATGTAAGTTTAGGGTTGTTGTCTAAAGAACGAGCAAAAGACCCATTGTTTTGAAAACTTATACCAAATTATTTGCTTATATAGTGCAAAGTTACTTTATATAATATAAGAGGCATAAAAATAACTTTATTCTGCTAATTTAAAGTGTTCGACATAAATTTTATCACAGAGAACTTAGGGAAAATTTTTAATTCCCAACTAGTTTCAGTCTGTGAATTCGAATATGCCTTTCCTCAGTCCAGTACAAATGCTGAATTGAGGAAAGAATACGGACGGAAAATGTATAACTCATCCTTTTATTGGCCGTTGATTCAACTCTTCATCCTCAGTAATTTAGCCACTCATAATTACTAATTTATAAATTAATACAATAATATAATCAAACGGGGCGCCTTTTGTCCCGTTGATTGTTCAACAATAATAAAATCAATGAATCGTTGCACCTAAACAGGTGATTATTGAGTGACGTAGTTAAATTAACTATCGTTGAACCACCAATAGGTGCAAGTTGAGCATATTATCCAGATATAATATTTGTTGCACTATTTTAGATTTATTGTCGAGTTCTTTCATTATATCAAATTAATCGATCGATCATATAAAATTCTTCTTTCAAATTGTAACAGTTTATTTTCAATTTCACATCATTCAATAAAATAATTTTAAAAAATATGAAGGGGCTGAAATTTCACAGCTCTGAGATATCAAGACTTTGGTCTGGGTTAAGGATTTTGATATAGTTTTCGTCAAAAAACTTTTATGAGGACATTGTTTTTAGTTTTGGGCAGCGATGTATATCAAACATAAAACTCTTTGTTAAAGCACAAGTATTTTTTATCTCTGTTTCGAAATTTATTGCAACGAAAATATTAATAACAGATCATAACTTAACAGATCATAATTATAACAGATAACTTTATGAAAAGATGATACACACAGCAAACTACTCAAAAACCTCTCCATTTAGTGTTTCAAGAAAATATTACAAAATCAAAAATTCATATTTCTTTCAAAATTCCAAAAATATTCTAAAAATTAAAATAAAACCAAAAATTTAAACTTTTTTTTGAACTTCTAAAATCATTCCAAAAATTATTACAAAATCAAAAATACAAAGTTTTATCAATATTCCAAAAATTATAATAAAATCAAAACTTTAAATGTTTTCAAAACTTTTAAAATATTGCAAAAATTCATAATTCAAACAAACTTTTTTCAAAATTCTAAAATATTCCAAAAATTATATCCAAAAATTATATTACATTAAAAATAACAATTTTTCAGAATTCCAAAAATTATAATAAAATCAAGCATTAAACTTTTTCATAATTCTAAAAATATTCAGAAAATTCTTAAAAATCAAAAATTTAAACTTTTTGGCAAAAGTCTAAGATATTGCAAAATTTCTTAATTCACAAACTCTTTCCAAAATTTTAAAAATATTGAAAAAATTATAACAAAATTAAATATACAAATTTTTTTCAAAATGCCAAAAAAATTATAATAAAACCAAAAATTGAAACTTTTTCAAAATTCCAAAAATATTTCAAGAATTATAACAAAATCAATAATAAAAATTTTTTCACAATTCAAAAAATATTCCAAAAAATATTACAAAATCAAAAATTGAAACTTTTTCCAAATCAAAAATTCGAAAGTCAAAGAAAAGGTTCAAAGAAGGCGTTTGGAAAAAGGTTCCAAAATTCTAAAAATATCGCTAAAAGTTATAACAAAATCAAATACACAAACTTGCTTCAAAATTCCAAAAAAAATTCAAAAATTATAAAAAAATCAAAAATTTCCATGTCCAATTTCATGTCAAACAAATTATTAATTTCATGTTTTCCAAACAAATGATTAAAAAAAATGAAAATCATTCTTTTAACACACTTGAAAACATTTTTTTGACACATTTATAATGCAATAATCTAGTTTTTGGTCTCACATACCCATCCCGACCATCAAGGTTCCTCCAAATTCAATGTTCCTATTCTTAATCACTTAAAATGAACGTTATTTAAGCAAAAAATATGCAAATCTCCTTGTTTTGACACACTTGACGATTTTTTGACACACTTCCGGGACAGCAATCGAACACATCGTGCTTGTGGCACTTACCATTGAGTATACCTATTTCTAGAAACCAAAATTTTGAAATCCCTGCAGCCGTTTTCTAGATTTCGGCCGGTCGGCAGACAGACATACATTTTTTTTTGCTTTTTTAGAATCAGTAGTTCCTAAAACGAGAAACGCCAAAAAATGAGGGTAAGAATTTCACTTTTGGCACAAGAATGTAACACTTAGGTCTTTCAGATCGAAGTAAAAAATTAACAACGTCAAAAACGAATGAAATTCATAGTCAGAAGACAAGTCATAAACGATTATTCCATACAGTTTTCCGATTATAGCGTAGAACACCACAAAATGAAGTTTCAACATAAAATTATGATTGCATTATTATAGAATTTTTGGTTGTTGTTGTTGTTGTAGCGACGTGTTTGGTGCTAATCCTCCGGCTCCATGTCCAAGTTCAGGAACTCTGCTACTGCCCTTGGGCGGTACCACATATCTTCCTTCGTCAAGTTAGCTATGTTTATATTTTTAGGACAATTAAATGGGTGGTCTACATCGTGTGGCGTGCCCTCACATGCGGGACACTTGTCAATAATTTCAGGTTCAACTCTGCTCATGTAGTTTTTTTTATTTTATTTTATAATTTCTATTTATTCCAATTTTTCAATATTTGTTACAGAAAACTTATAAATAGTAATGAGTAATAAACAGTTATAATCTTAAAAAACTATGGCCATTAATAGGCACTCAATTTTATCTCACCATTCATTTCATTTGTTATCGTTGCTTTCTTATTTTACCGAAATTCGGTTTTAGTTTATCTATTTTATTTAAAATATATTTTAGTATTAAATTTTTGGCCATTAAAAATACTTGTAATCTATTTTAAAAATTTTTCTTAAAAATTATCCTAAACTATACTATCCTATACTACCCGCTATCTGTCTTAATGAACTAAAAATTATAGTAACATTTTTTTTAAAATCTATTACTTCAAGTATTTGTGTTTTGTTTTATCAACTGTTTATGGTTGCAAACCCTTCTTATTCATTTACTAAATAAACAAATGAAGTCTGCTCATGTAGTTGTTTAGAATGCGTGACCAACCGGATCTTAGTTGAGCTAGGATGGATCTGGTGCTACGGGGTAGTTGGGCCTCTTCGACAGCAGCTTTTGGTAGCTTTCCATTTAGAACACGATTTGGAATATAGTTCCCTATTGCATTTTCAACCGTTTTGGTGTGGAGTGTTTTTAAGCCAGTTCTATATGTAGATTTTTCGATGTTACCAGTAACCTGGCAGTCTCTGACATCTTGCAGAAAGCATCTTGAATTTTTGGTAGAAGGAGTATGCTCTACTTTATATGATCTTAACCATAAAGGTGAAAGTTTGCTATTGATTGTTTCGTTTTTTAATATAACCAGATAACCTTTGCTGAATTTTATTGGATAAGATTTACGATCATAATAGATTTTTGAGGTTTGCTTTGATCGTATAAGGTTGTTGTGAGCTGTTAAAAAAGTCTATATTTAAGATCTTGACAATGATTGTCATAAGCATAATTTGTTTCTAGATCTTTAGTAAGAGACGTTGTAATATTAGGCGTAGTACCGGAAAATAACTCGTTCCGTAAATCCGGAACAATTGTGAGGGATAGAATTATAAGAAAATGTGCAGTATGGGAGCCACAAATCTCAATTTAACGTATCTTTTTATGTAAAATTTCTTAGATACTCCCCTAAATTTCTATGGAAACGTCCAAGTCACTCATTTGTTTGCGGATGATATACAGTAGTATTAAGCTTTGTTATTTTCAAAAGATCGGTTAAATAATCGGTTAAAATTTCGTTCGGTTGAATTCATTTGGACGTTTCAATATGACCTAAATATTTAATTTCCTGTCTTAAAAGTGACATTTGTTTTGGATTTAGGATAAGTTTATGGTAGCGAAATCTCGTTAGATCTTTACGCAATTTTAAATTGTGTTGGGCTAGAGTTGGCTCAAATAGTACCACATCACCGAGATAAACTAAACGAAATTATTAAGTCGATCATTCATTGTAAGGTTGCAGGTGCACCGTTAAGAGCAAAAGGCATTCACCTAAAGTAGTAGTCTCTTAGTGCTAAAAGCAATTTCAATACGATCTGCTTCTTTAGGGTTAATTTGGTGGTATCCACTATATAGGTTAGGATCTAAAATAATGTCCGTTTCCTAAATTATCAAGGATTACCAAAATATTTAGAAGAAGGAATATATTATCTCCAGATACTTCATTAAGTTGCCGGTAGTCTACAACAACGCGCCATTTTCTAGCAGCCGTAAACGATTTTTTGGGAACAACAAGCATTGGAAAATTCCAATTACTAACAAAATCTTCAATAATTTTATTCTTGACCATTTCATTTACCTGGCGTTGTATTTTGAGTTTCATCGAAATAAGGTTGTCGATATAACGTCTTTTATATAATTTACACAGCTTGCCGTTGGCACTTAGCATAAGTATTCAAATAACATTATGTATACAGCACTTGTTACTTTAGGCAGAATAACTTAAAAGTTAATTAATAAAAAAAAGACAAAGTTGATTTTTAGAAACTCAATATATATTTCGGTTTGACCATCTAGACCATTTTCAGGAGTATCTGATACTACTTGATACTCCTGAAGATGGTCTAACAAACCGAAATATATATAGAGTATCTAAAAATCAAATTTTATTTTTTTTTATTAATTAACTTTTAAGTTATTCTGCGTAAAGTAACAAGTGCTATATACATAATTTTAACGTATTTTAATTGGTGATATGTTAAGTAATTTTTCAATTTTATATGTGGTGGAGCATTAAAAGTTACCATCCAAATAAAACACAACGTTTAATTCATAATGGTGTAATGGTTATCATAATGGTGTAATGGTTCAACGTTAAGTTTCAAATTATTTAAAGTTTGTGTTTCTGCAGAAATATTTAAAATGGATACCTGAATTGTATTTTTTTTACTTTATAAATAGAAGATATGTATACTGATGAAAATATTTCTTTTGCAAAGGACAGAAACTCAGCATTATCGGTAAAATTTACTTTAGTTGTCAATATTTTTCGGATTTATAAGATGTTAAAAGACAATGCCGTTGCCTTACAATTGTTAAGTCTGAATCTAAATTTGGAAACACGATTTAAAGATATATTCACCACATGACTTTGGAAATCAATATTACACTTATAGTATGGAATAGAAATTTGACAGTATGGAATAGAAAATGAGTTTTCTAAAACTTGAAAAACGTATTCGATTTCCTTATAATTTGGTAAAATTATTTTAATATCACATTCGGCATAAGTATCTAAAATTTCCGAAGAAATATGCCTTTAAGCTTACATTTAACATCCTTCAACAAGTGTATCATTCTTCAATAGATTTTTTTATTATACAAATATCGGCACCATTATCTACTAAGAAATGAAGATTTTCAAACCTCCATATGTAAGTTGATGCTTAAAAATAGATAAGTACAATCTTGATTTTAGGAACTGTAAGTTGAACCTTTAAAAAAGTCTTCTCTTATTTCTCCTAGTCCTAGTGTTTTCAAGAGAAAGACAGACAGACTAACGAGCCTAAGATGCTTAAAATTGCAATAATTTATTACATTTTTCAATTAATTTTCTATGCAAGTGGCAAAGTACAATGTCTGCATGGCGAGTTGCTTAGCGTTTCTTCTCCCACCATGACGAATGTGATTGCAGCGCCACATTAGATAATATGATATGTGATTGCATCAACTCCAAGAAAACCTCCGATTTCCTCCCTTTCGGTTTGTAAACTGAAATGAGCTAGACGTGCTGGTTGTCAATATCCAGGCTAGTAGCCGTTGTTTCTGTATCGCTATGGCTTGTTAGTAGACAAATGTTTAGTATGAGAATTAACAAGAACGAAGGCCTGAACCTTTCCTTGGTTTTTCACAAACAACAGTTTGTAGTTTTGAATTTTGAGTCTCATTACTTTGTCGCTGAACCAGGAGATCTAGATCATCTTTGCCGCTTTGAGCAGTAGAGTAGCAATCGTTGCGGTATATTAGTGGAGGTTTCTTCAAGAAACATAAACATGTTTTTGTTCACTCCTTCCAACCCTAACATTATTAACCTACCAGAATAATCAGGCAGTATTTATAAATGAAGGTCTCTCCATTCATTTATAAATAAAGCACCGTGTCCGTGGAGCAAGCGTCACCATCCGTTGAGCAAACCGAGGTCCCCTCGGTAGAGAAAGCATTCTCAACTGGTTCAGACGTCTCTGTTTCAGCCTCAACTTCATCCTTCATGTATACTTTCAAAGTAACTGCTCAAAAACCAACATTTACCAACCCGTCTCACTCACCTACCTTCCGCAAAGCTGCCCTACCAAAGCTTTCTACAGTTATTCTGTATTATAGCATAACTAGGACTTTTAATAGATCTACTGGTTTTTGAAAAACCCAAGCACTTAGTATAATTTCTGCATATACCACTTATAGCTTGTTATCAGTCCAAACCGAATCAATAATACTTCTCCCCTTCATGTGAAGCGTCAAAGATTAGGGATGAACTTATACTTTTAATTTGATATGAAACCGATGCCAACCACCATCTTCGCCAACTGAAATCAACCTGAAATGCTTGGCAATAACTTTTGAAATGGTATCTACAAGTGCCCTTACTGTTTTTTCTAGTTTGCAGGCTTGATGCTGTCATCATCTTGTCCTCTATCAATCATAGCTACAGCTTGTTATTTTCTTACAACCTTGACAAGAATCCAGGCTTTTTCCTTTTTGAGGCCTTTAAAAATTTTGTTACCATCCTTGTTATGTAGCCCCAAACATCCCAAGATTAATCTAGTGACTCTGAACTTATAGTTTTAACGAGTGCGGTTGACTTTAAAAACATTTTTCAAACTTCGTATAATAGATTTGAAAGATAATAAGGTAGGTACTATAAGTGCTTCAAAGTATTTGATTCTTCGGCTAGATAATTTTTTCTCTAGACACACCTCGGCCTTATAGTCATCTGACAATTATCCAGCTTCCAAATATGGACAGGACACACTAAATATGTATCCAAAAATAAAGAACATAGAATTCGCTTGTTGGGATTTTTCGAGTTTTCGAGATTTGAACTTTTTAAAAATTGCAACAAAATATTGCTCATTTGCTTAAAATTTTGTCATTTTAAACGTAAATATCGAATTTATTTTATAATAATGGATTCTCTGCTTACTTTATTCCAATTTGTTGCACAATCTCGTTACATATCGATGCCTACCAAAATTGAACTTTCAGATCCATTCAGTGCTTAGCTACCTCAATCCAAGAATTCTTTTTGAAAGGTTTTACTTCATATTTAACCTCAACAATTTCTAACTCTGCCATACAAAGTTTCGTGAACTTAGTTTTGGCTGTTTTATATATCTTATTAATAAGATTGTTTTTTATCTGAGTGAAATTAGTCGCTTTTAATACAAGAGGACATTTTTGCATCTGAAATTAAGATTGTTTGGATACAGTTATGCAATGACGTGTCAACCCATAAAAATAAAAATTTGGAGATATTAACATGATATAATCCTTTAATCCTTAAAAAATATTTTTAAGCGATTTTGATTTTTTTTGCTCTTAAAATTTAAGATATTATTAACACACTCATTATCCGTCAAAAACTTTTTGCCATATAAACTCAAATTCCTCAGCTTTCAACAGCACACTACAGATGACCACACGTAAATTATATATCAGACATTACAAATACATATAGCACACATAAAAAGTATATAAAATTATATTTTAAAACAATTTTTAAAGAAATGTCAAAGAAAATAGTTGAATTTTCAAACGCCATTTACTCGAAACGACATTTGTTGGGTTAACACGTTATTGCATAACTATACTCGTTTTGGATTGTTATTTTTACACCCTGCCCCCTTTTTTTAATTCTTATATCAACCAGAACGAAAAATAAGAACCACTTTATCCTTGCGCCGCTAAATTCATTTGTTTTGTGGTATTTAAACAATATCAACTCCTACAACTTATGCTTTCTCCCATACTGCTATACCAAAAATTATCTTCATCTTAAAATATTTGTTTTGTTTCAATTTAGTTTTTGTTTGTCTTTATTTTTCCATAAATACTGCCCACAAGTAGCATCGTCTGTACCTTTGTGATTAATAATCCCAAAAAAGTGAATTATTTATAAACAAATAATGATAGTAGCCCATTGAAATTAATGGTCCGAAAGACGAGCGACAAAATTTTGCACGCACTTTCTTAAGGGTCATTTTTTAGTATTAGGTAGAATAAAAAAATAGCCTGCCGTCAGCTTAAAGAAACAATAGAAAAGCATGAAGGGGCTGAAATCTAAGGGCTTTGAGATATCAAGACTTTGGTCTGGGTTAAGGATTTTTATATAGTTTTCATCAAAAGGCTTTTACGTTGATATTTGTTTTTAGTTTTGGGCCAGCGATGTATATTAAACATCAAACTCTTTGTAAAAGTACTATTTTATCTCTGTGTCGAAGTTTATTACAAAACTAACACGAAAGATAAATACTGAATTGATTTAAAAAAATTACAAAAGTTGTTATAAATTTAAATTTTTAAAAATTATAATAAAATCAAAAATTTAAATTTTTTCAAAATTCTAAAAATATTCCAAAAATTATTACAAAATCAAAAATTAAATCTTTTTCCAAGATTCCCAAAAATTCAAACTTATTTTCCAACTGTGCCTGTTATTCAGAAGTAGTGGAATCTGGAATAATACAAAAAATTTCTTAAGAAACATCTCTCTGATAATTATAATTACAACTTGATAATTTCCAATTGTTCCTAAAAGTTGGGACGAGTTGAAACTGGATAGAACCATATTCTATCCAATTTCATGTTGAATTACATTTCATGTCATACAAACAATTGACTTTATTTATTTCCAAAAAGTTGGATTAAAAAATAAATAAAAATCATTCTTTTGACACACTTGTCTGTGCTTTTTTGACACACTTATAATACAACAATCAAGGCTCTGGTTTGACATACCAATTCCGACCATCAAAATTTCTCCACATTCAATGTTACTACTCGTAATCACTTAAAATTAACGTTTTTTAAGCAAAAAAAATGCAAATGTTCGTGTTTCCGGCACATCGTCCTTTTAGTTATTACCATTAAGTTAACCGATTTTTGAAATCGCTCCTGCGGCTTTCTAGATTTTCTCGGCTGTGACGTCCGGAGATTTAAATGGAGATTTTACTTTAATCTTCAAGCAGAATAAATATTTATTTATTTTCCAATCGAAAATCAAAATTTATTTCTTACATAAAATAAAATTATAGGTAAAAAGGACTTGATAGAAAAAGTTTTTATTCTAGTCACGTTTTTTGTTTATTGTGGTTTTAATGTAAATTCGCAATCTTAAGTAGAAACCGATCGAGATATTATTTCTCAATATTATTTGATGTAGAGAGATATTACAAGATTTACAGATTATGTGGTATTGATAGTCGTGATTGTATTACTATTATAGAAAAATCGATTAATTGAATAAATTGGTTTACTTCTTAATGAATTTTCGCATCATATTGTTTCCGACCAACTTTCCAATTGTCCTTAATATGATTTAAATTTTTTTTTAAATATTTGACGTAAGGGGATAATCCTTTTATTTATACGTTCGAACCTCAATGGAATATTTGTTCCTAATTCCATGAAACCATAAACGTTTTATTTTGAGTTAGGTTGAGAAAATTTTTGTCATAAAACTTGATTCCTTTGGGTCAAGAAAAGTTTAAATTTCCTTTTTTTGATTTAATAATATTAAGTTGTACAATAAACATAGAAATATATTTAGGCGTCATAAAAATTTAGTTTCAAAACTTATCTGTCGTAAATAAATCTGATTATTTAGATTGCTATGATAGCACGTTAACTTCAAAAATGTTAACTTTCAGGTTTAAATTGAAACTATTAAGCAAAGAGAAAGATGCAAAAATTATGAAACAAAGTAATTTTTTATATTACAAAAAAATTGTTCATTGATATGAAGATTGGGACGAAATGAGGACTTTTGAATTTCGTTATTCTTCCTTAGATCTTTTATCGTTAACAAAAAATTAATTAAATAAATAAATATATTACGTCAAAAAACTGATACAATTACCATAAGTATCAACTTTTAGCTTTGTTCGAGAAAAACCAAATTGTCATGGAGTTATTAAAGTATTTAAAAATCTTGCCACACATCATTCTCAACTACTGTCACGCAAATGGGTTTTTGCTTGCTAAACCTTTCAAGTCATTCAGAGGGTAAAGTTTTTCTCCATTCGTACTTTATAGTAATCACTCAATAAGATTAATTGACTAAAAACTAATTCCTACCCGGATTCCACACAACTAACGTTACTGCTTTAGTAATGATTTCGAATATTAAAATAAATAATATATATAATTAATCAAATTAAATTTTTCTTTAACCCAAAAATCACAGGGTGACAGCGGCGGACCGTTAGTAATGCAACGGCAAGATGGCAGATGGGAACTAATTGGAACGGTATCACATGGAATTAAATGTGCAGCTCCATTTTTACCAGGAGTGTATATGAGAACAACATTCTACAAACCATGGTTGGAATCAGTTACAGGAGTTCATTAAAGATAAGATTCTAGTTTATAATGATTTGAATGTTGTTGATAAATGTTGGTGCTCTCTTATGAATAAATTTATTTTATAAACGGCACAATAATGTAAATTACTTTAAAATGTGTAATAAACTTTGAGTTCACTATAACCCTTTTAAAGTTATCATAAATTTCAATTAAAAAAATAATAATAATATAATTTATGGGTTTTTGGGTGTCCTGATCCTGAATAATAAAAACCCACTTTGTTCACTTCTGAATTTCTTAGAAATAATATAGCAGAAAAAGTATCTTAAAAGACAATTCACTTTGATTTTATTATTATTCTATTTGGTCGCTTTAAAATGGTTTTACTGAAATATTTAACTGTTAAATAAAAAACTGAAAAGAGTAAGGTTATGTTATTAATAAATTATATTTGTTGAAATATGTTATTATTTAATTTTAATTTATATAGTAATTTTGTATGAAATGTTATTTATTTATTTATTTATTAATTACCTATTATTTATTATTGATTTATTGCTAATTTTAATTATAATTTTCTTATAAAGTTTTTGTACAAAAATAAATTTAATATTGCGTAGATTGAAAAAAGTTTTTTTTCATAATAAATCAATCTTTGGTTTTAAGTAAAATATATATTTCCAATTATGAATAAAGATTTCGGAACGGTTACAAAATCGCGCAAAGGGTCTATAAAGATATCATTCAAATTATCATCCATGCAAAATACAACAAATACCAGTCCATACAAACACACTAAATCTCGATTTTCACTTATTTTTGGTATTAGTTTTTACTCACGAATTCAATGTCAATGTCAACAAATTCTTTTATATTATTTGTAAGAATAAAACAATCGATTTGTTGCAGAACATACAATTTTATTTTATTCGAGTACTCATTTCAATCCTTAAAATAGTATTCCTAAATTAAAATGTTTATAATTTAAATATCGTGTACCTCGAAGAGCAATATTTTTAAATTTTCGTTTTCACTCCTTCATAGTTTTCTTTTCATTTCATTTACAAAAGAAGAAAATTAGTACCTTTTCTTCATCGTTTTTATATATTTTTATAACAAAACTTGCAAATCTGAACAAAAATTCACAAAGATTATTTCTTTTACGTTGGAAAGCATCAATTTTATTGCATAAATGAAATGTGTGAGTATTTGAAAGAAAATATTTATTTCATTTGAGGAGTAAGAAAGATATTTTATTAACGTTGATTTGACTGCCTTATATTCAATGAAAATGAAACTTTGCAGGCATACGTATATCCGATGACAATACACGAATATCATATTAACTAACAATTTTCATTGTTTATTCGTTGTTTAAATAAAAAAATCGATTTTCATCGGAAATATTCAAATTCTCTCGATCTACTTAACATAGCGATTTGAAATTTGCACAACATAAAGATCGATAAATAAACTATACAGAATTATGCATTTTACGTTCATAAATTAGGTATTTTCTCGATAAATAAACAATTACCCTGACGGAAAATAAAGTATGAAAAACTATGAAAAAAAAAATGAAAATTTATGAAAAACAAATATGATAAACTATGAAAAATTATAAAAAAATACGAAAAACTATCTAAATTAATGAAAAACATATCTAAATTTGGACATTTTCATAAATTTTCTTAGTTTTTCTACAAACAATTATGAATTTCTATGAATTTTTATGACAATGATTAATGAAAATTTAAAATATAGGTATGCAAAACTATGATGGTTGACGGTTCGAAATTCGAAGGTGTCATTTTTGGAAGGATATTTCCATACGAATAAAAAATTCAAAAAAAACGTGTTCTAGACCGAGTTGTGAAAACTTGACCAGTTTTGATTTTTCTGAAACTTTTCATATTAAAAGTATGGACAAAATAAAAAATACAACTTATTTTACAATTTTTTTAAAGTGCATAGTTTGAGCATATGGGGCACCCCAATATGTATGAAAAATTAAAATTCTGCCAATCCGATGTAACTTTGAAATTAAACTGCTCAAGAACGGCTATACCGATTTCATCAAAGTTTGTTTGATAGATGATTAGTTGGTCGTTTGATAGATGATTGATAGATGATTAGTTGGTCGTTTGAAAAAAAAAATTAATTAATTGTTTTTGTAATTAATTTTTAAATAAAAATATTAAAAATACTTTTATAAAGATAGCGCTAGGGTCGAAGATCAATTGGAATTTAATTCATTTTTTTCCTGAGAATAGTTCTATTCTTACTTTAAAGTATATCAGATTTACAAGGAGGCGTTAATTTTTCTTCTTGAGATATTTAATTTTAAAGATTTTTAGTACGACAAAAATTCTAATTTTTCATCATTTTTTCAAACAACTTCCATTAACAAAAAATTTTAAAATCAATTAAATTTTAACTTTTTTTTTAAATATAGTTCTATCTTTACTATAAAATATTTCAAATTTACAAAGAGGCGTTAATTCGTGTTCTTGAGATATTTAATTTTAAAAATTTTTAGTCCGTCTAAAATTCTAATTGTTCATTATTTTTTCGATCAATTTTTATCATTAAAAAATTTTAACCACTGAAGTTTGAAAAAATGATGGAAAATTCGAATTTGAATTGGACCAAAAATCTTTAAAATTAAATATCTCAAGAACAAAAATTAACGCCTCCTTGTTAATTTGATATATTTTGAAGTAAGAATAGAACTATTTTCAGAAAAAAAATTAGTTAAATTCCAATTGATCTTCGACCCTAGGGCTATCTTTAAAAAAGTTTTTTTAATATTTTTATCTAAAAGTTAATTACAAAAACAATTAATTAATTTTTTTTCAAACGACCAACTAATCATCTATCAAACAAAAAAAAGTTTGATGAAATCGGTATAGCCGTTCTTGAGCAGTTTAATTTCAAAGTTACATCGGATTGGCAGAATTTTCGTTTTTCATGCATGTTGGAGTGCCCCTAAGCTGAAACTGTGCACTTTAAAAAAATTGTAAAATAAGTGGTATTTTTTATTTTGTCCGTACTACTTACATGTCAAGTTTCAGAAAAATCAAAAATGGTCAAATTCAAATCTCGACTTTTTCACCTGCGTAGATCACTTTTTTCATCAATTATGCATGCTCATTCGATCAAGAAACTGAATAATTTTACATTCATATCAGAGTGTCCCTACTTAACATCTTTGAATTGAGTATCAGCAAAAACCATAGCATTACCTACTAAGATTTTAAATTTCACCGTAAACATAAGGGTGGGCGAAATAGCTAATTATGTATTAAGGGCGTAGAGTATGACTTTTTTGCTTCAGAGTGAAATCAAAGAAACACTCTAAAGCAAAAAGAAGCTTTATGTTCGAACTACGTACAAAGTTTGTTGTACGAGTAAGATTCTATAAGATTTATGCTAAAATAATATATAATACCAAACACAAATTTTGGCATATTGAATCATAATGTAAAAACATAAATTTTTAGATAAGCTCACAATTGCTCCTATTTAATCCTGGTTTCAACAAGGTTGTTTTTATAAATAAATGGAAAGATTGGATCTTTTGCATCATTTTGCATTTGTGAACAAATTGTGCGCAAATGCGGTGGCCAAAGTTATATGGTGTCAAACTTTCAACTTCACATTGGCCCCCTTTGAGATTTAAAATAAATTTAGATTTTTACTAAATTCTCAAATTAGGAAGCTCCGCTAATCTGCTTCAAATCTGAGTGATTAACTATCGGATTAAGGTGTAACTGACATTAAATGATTATTATATGCTTTTGTTAAAACGCAACGTTACCTTTTCGGAATATTCAGAAATTTTGTTTGACTTTTGTAACTTTCGCAGTTTTGAGTTTCCGCCAAATTTAGTTTTCATATTTATCATGCAGAGAACCTAATCTATCTATTTACAAAATCGCTATTTTGAATACCGAAATAAAATAGGACTCGAAAAAATTTTACGTGCTCAATAATCCGATTTTTTCTTAGTTTTTCATAGTTCATAAACATAATTTTTCAGATAAATTCATAATTGTTTACCTAATTTTCATAGAAAATAACAGATTTTAAAAAAAATTAACATGTTCATAGTCATAGTTTTTCATTTTTCAAAGACATATTTTTGCAGAGAAATTCATACTTTTTCCTAAAAAATTATATTTGTTCCTATTATTTTCTATGAAAAATTATTATTGTCTATGACTTTTCTTTTCATAGCTTTTCATTGAATTTCTTTGAATTTTTCATAGTTTTTCATAGATTTTTTTCCGTCAGGGTAATTTCAAAAAATTTCGCCGATTTCGGCCAACATTTGTATGTTATCAAATTTAAACGTATATCATCGCCAACGCGCACGTAAGGAAGCAGAACGTCAAGAAAAAAATCCAGATGAAGGAAGAAATCAGCTTACTACCACAGCTCAAAATTGTTGTTACGACGATTTTGAGACTGAAGTTAACACTTTTGCAGACAAATTATGTGATATTTTTGCAAAACAGTGCTACCCCAAGCAAGTGTCAAACTACCAGATTCCAATCCGACCTCCAGATTGGATGCCGCCTGAATTAAAAAATAAAGTTCGCCTTACAGTTTTTCACCGCTGCAAGTCACACTTAAGAAGTAACAAAACAACTGCACCTGCTAAAGCTTACTGGAACCATTTAGACCCCGGCGACATTCTACCAGAAATTCAGGCACTTTCTCAAGCTGAACAACGTCTTTTGTCTCGGATACACCTTTTTCTTAAAATTGTCAAGTTTTCTGGATTGTTCGGGCAGTACGGATTTAAAGGCTAAGCAATCCTTTTTGCCTTGGACATTTTTGACGTCATTTCAAAACTTCCTACGTTTCTACCTCGATCAACCTTGGATGCTGATATTATAGTAGTAACGGAACGCTTAGAAAATGCAAATTCTGCTCGAGACTACACTGTTTCCAGAACTAAATTAACCGCAGCTATAGAATGGCTTAAATCAGATAACCCATTGTACCGAGACGTTGTTATTGATGAAAATGCACACCTTGATGAACGTAATTTGATTCGACTATCAAATCATGGCCCAAGTAATGAAGATACTGAAGGTCCTAATGAAAATGCGGAAAATATATCGGAATATGTGTCTATCGGCAGTACTTCACGCATTATCCATTCATCGTGGCATCAAGGAAAATAAATTAACAAATGTTAAATTCTGTGCTGAAAAATGTGTGTTCAAGGCGTTGATGACTAAAAATTAAAAAATAAAAAATAAATAAAAAATATATTCAAAAAAACTTGAAATATTTGAAAAAAAAAATTTTTTAAGAAACGCTTTTCTTTACTTCATTGTTATGCATACTGTAAAAAAATTTACTAAAAAGCAAAAAATAAAAATAATTCCAAAACTCAAATAAATTTTCTAAAAACCTCTGTAAAAAATTCAAAAATAAAAATAATTCCAAAACTCGAACAGATTTTCCAAAAAATTCAAAATCGAGAAAATCTGACACATTTGTTAAAGAAAAGCGTGGGACGCTAATCCTACACGCGAAACATTGACGGAATTGCGACTGTGTGGGTGAATGTTGGTTGTATTGCTGTCATCTGAGCAATATGATACAGCCCACAAACCACTGCCATTGCTGGTAAACCGTGAATCAAATCTTAGAGCACTGGAGAACGTCACACGCCATATTGAAAGTCTTTATTGATTATTTCCCTTTTTCTTTATTAATAACATTTTCAAAAATTTATAAAACCATAAGTAATTCCCAAAAACAAAATATTTACAACTCAAAAAAAAATTGTGAGTTTATTGGTAAGTTGAACAAACATGTCCAAACCAGTTTATTTCAATACCTGTAGTTTACGGTTGGTTAATGTATTATACAATTAATAAACCTAAAACATGACAAGAATTTGTTTTTTTTTGTAATACGGCTTATTTGAGAATGATTTTTGATTTACTTAAAAATATAAATTTATCAATTTAGGCAATATAATAAAAGAAAAGTATTTGGTATGTTAATTATTACCTCGGAGTAAAAATATTTAGATTAAAATCATTTCCAATTCAGACTAAATGTGTCTCGCTACACGCACCGCCAGTTCACACACACACGACAAGCACGCCCCCATGCAATCACTGATACACCCTTTTCTCATACATTCACACGTCTATGAAAAAATATAAATAAAATAATTAAAGTTCGCTCACCCCATGATTAAATCCTCCCGGCGACAACGTCTTACGGCTTTAGTCCTCCATCCGCGATCCACAATCCAACAGGCAAAGTATCAGGAAAATTGCATAACACTGTTGGGTTGAACTTCGGTTGTAATCACACCCAAAACTTGATGTCAATTGAAATATGTACAATAAAAATTTGATATAGATGATACGGTCCAATAAGCACAATTTACAATAGTAAAATTATGATGTAAATGTTGGTTTATAATATGCAGTAACAGCAAAAACTTGATACAAACGATGCGTTCCAATAAAAACAATATACGACAACAATAGTAAAATGTTGATGTAAATGTTGGTTTACAATATGCAGTAATAGTGGTAACTTGATATAACTGATGTATTTCAATGAATACAATATATGACAGCAATAGTAAAACTTTGATGTAAATGTTGATTTGAAATATATGAAATATACGGCGGTAACAACAAAAATGTTTTACAAATGTTGAGCTGACGTATAGAAAATATACGATAGCACCAGCAAAAACTTGATACAAATGTTAAGTTGAAATATATATAATATACGACAGCAACAGCAAAAATTTGATATAAAGGTTGAGTTGCAGTAATATACGGTAGTAACAGCCGTACTTTGATACAAATGTTGCGTTGAAATCTATTTGAAATACAGTACTAACCGCAAAAATTTTACATAAATGTTGCGTTGAAATATGTATAATATACGGTAGTACTAGCACAAATTTTATATTAATGTTGCGTCGAAATACTGTTGTAATACGGTAGTAATAGCATATAAATTTCGTATTAATGTTGCGTTGAAATAATGTACAGTAGTACCAGCTAAACTTTGGTACAAATGATGCGGTGATACAATATACGGTAGCAATAGCACAAATTTTATATTAATGTTGCGTTGAAATACTGTTGTAATACGGTAGTAATAACATAAAAATT
Source organism: Diogma glabrata (assembly GCA_963693315.1). Taxonomy (NCBI): domain Eukaryota; kingdom Metazoa; phylum Arthropoda; class Insecta; order Diptera; family Cylindrotomidae; genus Diogma; species Diogma glabrata. Next base: position 243,556,312 of record OY856186.1, read on the forward strand.
TTGAACTGATTTTGTACTAAATCCAACTTTGAAGGACAAGTTGCAATTGCAATCACACAAAGTAGCAATCAAAATCACAAAAATAGAATAAATTTTATTTTCAATACAACACAAAATGGTTTAAAATTTTTCTTTTTATTTTAATTTAACATTTTTAATTTTAAGTGTGTACTTACAAACAGATTATTATTCGAAATACATTTTAATTATAACACGATTTGATTTTTGTCTTGAAAACCCACAAAATGAAACTATTAATATTTCTATAAACAAATTGCGCTAGGAGAGCGCGGTTACAGTTAATTTTGGTTACAACACACACATATAGAATTTTTTTGTTTTATTATTACGTTTGTTTTTGGTGAAATGACACAAACAGATAAATCATTTTTTTTTGTTTTATTTTAATGAATCTACTTTTAAAACTAATGGCCAAACAAAAATAAATTAACACAACTCCTACTAAATGCACAAATTTAAAAACTTTAAAACTAACTAGCCATTACAAGATAATTGGTTGAAAATCACAAACAAAAACAATCGCAATTATGCCAAATCGACACAAATCGAGAGACGTCAAACACGCAATGAATTCCAATCGGAATCATAGAACTAAGAGACCGAGATCGTATATTCATCTCTTTTTATATTAACCTTTAACTTCGAAAAGTTCGAAAAAAGTGGTTCTGATGCAAGGAAATTAATTTACATTATGTAAATAAATGTTAGGACCTTTTTTCGTTAAAACAAAACTGTTTGTTATTTTGTAATACATAACATTGCAAAACAATTTAACGAAATAAATTATTTCCAACACACTTGTAAGAAATATCAATGAATTAGAATGGATTAAACGTAAGTTTAATCGATTCTATGATGTTTATGTATTACAAAATAACAACTTGCAACAGTATTACAGTTACCATATAGGAATTCGAATGCATAACGAGTTGTAGGATAATAATTTTTTCTATTGCGACGATTGGACAAATATGCGCAGCTGTTTTGAGGTTTGAAAATTTCGTTGATCAAGTACGGTTAGTGTTTAGAGAATTCAAATTTTAGCAGTATGGTAAAGTAATGCGGGTGAAAACGCAGTATGAGTCAATAATAGGGGATTGCAAAAGAAATATTATTGTTAATTATTTTATGCTAAGAACAAATTTATGTACGGAAACTATATGAAAACATGACCATAGATTGTGGATGGATGAGAAACTATTATGAACTACATATGGTATAAGCAATGTTGTGAATTAGGAGAAAACAGACATTATATAAATCTGAAACCCTACCGCTCTACGTTATCATACTCCAGTCTACATAACACATGGACCAGTAAACTTTTTATGGTAATCTTTCTTTGCAAGAGTTTTTGGTGCATTCCATTGACCTTTGAATTTGAAGTGCGTCAATTTCAGAGCCATGTAGTACCTTTTTGCTGGGACCATTACCCCTACACTAATGCCATCGTTGTTTTGGGTTCCGTATGTGTACCACACGCTAACATTTTGTGGTAGAGACTGTAGGCCGCTCTTAGTACATTTACTATAAAATGAAGTTAAATTATGGATAAGAATTAAAATTCCCTAGACTGAATTTATCTAATAGATTTAAAATTTGTAATTGAAACTCAGCTCAATAATAAATCTAAATTCAAAATTCCATCGCCTAGGTGGAGTAATTGATAGCTTTAAATGAGTGAAAGCCCGAAACACGATTAGAGACTTTCCATGAATGAACTTAAATAGTTTATTTAGAGGAAACTCAAAACATAATATCGAATCGAAAAATTCAAAATTTTCGTACATGTTTTACTTTAATTGAGATCACAAAAATCCTGATTAAACAAATTCAAATCTATTTAAATACAGAAATATACATTCAAATCTAGGACTCCATAATAGAGTTGGTATTGCCACACATGCCTACATTATATTGAGGGTGTGATAGAAGCTGAGACATACTAGTTACGGTTGTAATTCTCAGTGGTATTGTTGCTCAAAGGTACAGGTTCTCGTTTCTGATTGATTTTCTAAGTTTGGGTTCACTGCTTTTGTTGGTATATAGCTTTTTTGGTATAACTTACTTGAGACATTTTTGTCATTTCTTTGGTTCGGGCATGGATTTGTTTTCTTGATTCGTAGGTGTTTGACTCTGAGGAAACAAAGCTTGTTTGTCGTTTTTAAAAGTGAACAGATGACGACTCTGGGTCTGGGTAGCGAAAATCCGAAATTCTACGTCCACGCCGTGCTACCTGGGTAACGCTAACTGAATTAGGTTGGTGTAGTTGAGAGGGACAGAGTAAATACTGCTTATACTCAATGATTCTGCTCCATGGCGAGTCATTGGCGCCATAAAACCAGTGCAACTCAAGTGTCTGTTCTCCATGTTAGGGGCGGCTTGGTGCAGGCGTCTGTCTTGGATCAAGCGGCTCGCTATATGAATGTGTAGAAAGCGTCTGTTCTCCATGTTAGGGGCGGCTTGCAGCGGGCGTCTGTCTTGGATCAAGCGGCTCGCTATACAAACGTGTAAAAAGGTTGTTTCTGGTGACCTTAAGATGCAGAACGAACCCATTCACGAAAATTTGGGTTGGGCGAAGGGCTAGCACCCCATTTCCGTAAAAAAATTATTGTCATGAATTCTGTACACAGGCCTCGGAATATCTCGGATTCAATATTGGAACGACATCGGAAACTGTACCCGGACTACGATTTAAAAATGGGAACCTGGAACGTGCTAAGCCTTAGAAGACCAGGAGATCTCCTAAAACTAACACAACAAGTCGAAAGCTACACACTGGATATAGTGGCATTACAAGAACTAAGATGGCCAGGTAGTGGAATCCATGAAACAGCGAAAGGATACACTCTTTATTATTGCGGTCATCAAAACGGAGGAGAATTTGGAGTTGGCTTTCTTATACACCGTCGCGTGAATCAGCATGTTATCGACTTCTGCCCAATCAATATGCGGTTATGCACACTGAGAATCCGCACGCAAAAATTCAATGTAACGATCGTCAATGTTCATGCACCTACTGAAGATAAAGCAGATGATATTAAAGACCTGTTCTTCCTAGAACTCGAAGAAGTCATCAATAACATCCCGCGGCACGATATAAAAATCGTGGTAGGTGACTTTAATGCTCAAATTGGTAGGATTGCAGAACCTAAAACACATATCGGCCCTAACAGCTAGCATCATACCAGCAACAATAACGATTTTCGCGCAGCCGAGCTGGCTATGATGTATGATCTAGTAATTTCCAGCACTTTCTTCCCTCACAAGAGAAACCACAAAGCAACGTGGAAATCAAACGACGGAAGAACTGAAAATCAAATCGATCACGTCATGATCTCTAAGAGACACTCTACAAGTGTAACTGACGTTCGATCATACAGAGGTGCTGATATGGACACCGATCATATGCTTGTCATCTTTAAGTACAAGTGCAAATTATCATCTACATTTAATAGGCAAGCAAAAAAGACCGTGCGCTGGAATGTCGAAGCATTTAAACATCCGGAAACGCTGAATAGATATCAGGAAATAATAACACAAAACATAGAAGAGCATGACATCTCTTCTGAGATGCCATTAAACATACAAGAAGAATGGCAAACGCTTCAATCAACCATTATAACCGCAGCACAAACTACAATCAGAAAACGACCACCGAAATCACACAACGAATGGTTTGACGACGAATGCCGCCAATCCGTTGAAAATAAACAAAAACTGCGAGAAAAATGGTTAACAAGGAACACCCGAAGCTCCCAAGCTGATTATCTATACGCCAGAAAAGCCTCAGCAAAACTTCTACGTAAAAAGAAACGCGAACACATGAAGAGCTGACGGTAATTCAAAAGAGTGCTTTACCAATGCACGGAATCTGACAAAAGATTTCCACCCAAGATCTACAGCCATCAAAAATGAAAATAATGAACTTACAACAAGTGAACGTGATGTGCTGGCAGTGTGGCGATCCCACTTTCAAGACCTACTGAATAGAACGAATGAAGTTCATCCTATTCGAGCAATTGCTCCATCAAATGAGGAGATTTTTGTCCCTTACCCAGCAATAGAAGAAGTAGAAGCCGCCATCAAAAAACTGAAAAATGGCAAATCATCAGGTTTCGATGGTATTCCCGCAGAACTTTTGAAAAATGGAGGAGCAGCTCTGGTCTCACGTATATATGATCTGATTCTTGCAATCTGGGACCAAGAAGAACTACCTGCTGAATGGAAAACAGCTCTCATTGTTCCGCTACATAAGAAAGGTGACCGTCTAAAGTGTGCGAATTATCGTGGCATCGCACTGTTGAACACTGCATATAAAATACTAGATAATGTCGTACTTGCTCGACTCATCCCGTTCGCCGAATCTATCATCGGTGACTATCAGTGTGGTTTTCGTCCCAACCGTTCAACCACAGATCAATGTTTTACCTTAAGGATGATTCTAGAAAAATGTTGGGAGCACAACATCAGCATTCACCAGCTCTACGTTGATTTCAAGCAAGCATATGATAGTATCATCCGCGAAAACCTTTGGTCCGCACTCATATGCCTTGGTATCCCAGAGAAACTTGTTTCTCTGTGCAAACTCACAACATCGGGATCAAATTGTAGAATAGTAATCGAAGGGTCAGTTTCTGATCCTTTCGATATAACATCAGGTGTTCGACAAGGTGATGCACTCGCGCCCGTACTGTTTAATTTGGCGCTGGAGTACGCGATAAGGAAAAGCCGAATTGAGACAGAAAACTGCATATATAACAAATCTAGTCAAATTATTGGCTACGCAGATGATATTGTGCTTCTCGGACGTAGAACAAGCGATACTAAGAATAGTCTCTCTCAGCTTGAAAGAAATGCTAAACGACTTGGATTATGCCTCAACACCGGCAAAACCAAAGTGTTAACAACATCCAAGAACATACCTCCCGGAAATCTGGATACTGGCGACTATGAAGTGGAACGCGTGGAAAACTTCAAATACCTCGGGTCTGTAATAACATCGTCAAATGACATGCAGGCAGATATCAAAGCCCGTGTCTCTGCCGCATACAGAGTTTTCTACGCATACTCAAAACTTCTGCGATCAAAACATCTTTCGCGGTCGTGTAAACTCACACTTTACAAAGCATTAATTCGACCTGTGCTTACATTTGGAAGTTAAAGCTGGACACTGACTTCCTCCGATTGTAGAATTTTATCAAATTTCGAGAGGAAGGTCATACGAACAATTTATGGTCCATGCAAAGTTGCTGAAAATCAGTATAGCATCCGAATGAATCATGAAATCAGACAGCTTCTTGGAGGCTGCGATGTAATCGGATTCAATAAATCCAACCGGATTATATGGTTTGGTCATGTAGAAAGGGCTCCATTGGATGGAATGATAAAAAAAGCGTCCCAACAACAACCAGCTGGTGTTCGTCGAAGAGGAAGACCTAGACAACGCTGGCGTGATGACATCATCCAAGACCTTCGTGATATAGGATGTCGAAACTGGGGTCAACTGGTCATGGAACGAGATAATTGGAAGCTGATTGCACAGACGGCAAAATCCCTCCATGGGATGTAAACGCCAGAGAGAGAGAGAGAGATGACGACTCTTAATCGTTACGTACTCCTCCTAATTCAAGATTTAACTACTTTTGTTGAACATGTTTTTCCTTCTATTTAACTAACATTTTTCTTTATCCGACATGTCTGAAATGCCAGAGATTTCAATTTTGATTAGTTCAAGGTATGCCATTTCTGAAATGATCTTAGACCTTGGTTAGCTAGGTTAACTATAGTCGACCTTGGTGGTTGTGTCCCTCGAATTAGGGGGCGCTGAAAAATCAGATACGGTCAATTAGTCTGATTGAACACAACTTTGGGGTTTCGTATAAAGAATCATCGCTCCCATAATTATTTTTCTTTACTTTCAAAACTATTTACTTTTAATTAGGGATTGAAAATATCCCACGCAACAGAACCCGATACTGTGGTAAGGTTATATCAAAACTGAAATACGCTAAGTATCCATCTATCCGGAATGCAGTGCACGTGTCTTGATTTAGTTTCGGGCTCAAATTTAATCTTATCTAGATTGACCCTGCTCCTAGATTCAATGAGTCGATTAATCCTTATAATGGAACAAAAGTGCCAAGCTCATAATAGGGCTTCTTATAAGTCCATGCTAAAGAAATTAACTGTAATTAGCTTTCCTTGGCAACTGAATCGAAGTATTTTAATGAAATCAAATTATTTTAAAGATCCAGAGAATCCACTATCAGCTCATCCAAAAATAAGCGACTCGTACTGTTGGTTTAACTCAATCAATTTACAAATGTAACTTATTTATTACATTCAACTTGATAAATATTTCACCACTAAAATTCAAATAAATGTATTGCCACTAAAACAAATTCAAACCTTGACACAAATTCAAATTTTTATATCACAATCCCTGGGAATAACAAAACTACATAAAAATAATTAAATAAAACAGCATACATAGAGCTTATGAGATCGAAATTTAAATTTAAATGAATTGGTTTTTTATGCAAACAATCTATTTTCCACTCTAAAAACAATGAAAATAATGGCCATTGGAAAGAATAATATGAAAATTTGTAATGAAATGTAAAAATCGCTCTGAGCTGACGATAATAGCAGTAATAATAACAAAGCGGTTAAAGTTAGTGAACGGACATTAAATCTCACCCAGTTTCTGATTTGTGGTTGATATATTATTTATTGATTGGCTGTATATATTATTTATTGATAAACCTTATAACGCAATTTAATCTTCCTCAAACAAAAAGATCTAAGAAAATAATTGGAATTGGTTCATCATAGGTTGAAGATTCTCATGTTCAATGAAAATCTATATGGTTCTCTCTTAAAAATGTTTTGCATTTCTTATTTTGATGTACGTATATAACCGCTACCACTTGTGCAGTAATATCAATAAGCGTCATGGTCGCAAATAAATGAACAGCTTCATCGGTAACCGCTATACCGATTACCGATGAGGCTGCACATTTTATAAAAAAGAGCAGCATGTGCTACACATTACAAGAAAAGTTATTCTTCTTTACAGTATAACATAAATAGTGATCCTAGAGAAAATATAATTGACTACACCTGAATCTTACAAACATGATGACAACCAAATAATAAATGTTTTGTTTCTTTAGAATTCACTAGTGTAGAAATCGGATACGATGTGTATCTAAAAAATAAATTTTTTGATAGTTTTTAATAACGGGTAGTCCTGATGCGAAATACCCTTCTATTGGAATTGAAATTTCTTTTTTTTTACAGAAAGTCTTGTGTTATGGGAATAACAGTATGTGTCAAAACAGACAGAAAAACTTTAAAGCCGAGGTCTCACAACAACCACGAGTAATCTAGACACATTGACTATTTCCACAAACCGATTGGCGAGTAAAACGGGGAAAAGAATATGTTTGAGCCATAATGGATTTGATTTTATCTGAGTACTGCTGAAGGAAGCGTACAAAAGAACCTGAATGTAAATAGAATATTATAAAAGTGTACAGAATAGTGTGCTTTCATCTGCAAAACTATTTATCGGGCTACTATTAGTGTTCGGGCTAACAGTTCGTTGATATAAAACAAAAAAATAGTAGGATAAAACTGAGCCTTAGCTGATGTACTAAATTTAATTTATTTAAATAAGTTTAGATAATTAATTTATACTCAAACGAAAAGCCATAGATACCGAAATGTATCAGTTATGCCCGATTTCTTCAGTTCTAGATAAGTTGTCGATAACTTTATCTAGAATATATTTTACAGAATCGGTTTTCTTCACCTTCGGTTAGGGTTTATCTACTAGATAAAGTTTTCGTTCCTTGAGGTACCAAATATCTAGCAGTTAAGAATGAAAGTTTGACTTAATTGTTAAATATATATTTAAATTCATATTTTTAAAGCTAAGTATGGTGGGCAAAAACAAAATTGCAAATTTGATAGAAGATTCACGAGGATATATAAATAAATCAAATCTTTATCTGGCTTAAATGTAAATAAAAGTTCTTGTTGTAGTATTTCGCAATTGACTTTTTATTATTTATAAATTAACTAATATTTACTATATTTAATTTATGTTCTCGATCCGATTTCGATTATTACATCATCCTCAGGAGCTTACAAAAAATTAGTTAATTTATAAATAATAAAAATTCAATTGCGAAATACTACAAAAAGAATTTTTATTTACATTTGAAGGGCACAGGGGAAAAACAACGTAGGTCCATAAAATCAAATTTCGAGAAAATTGAAGTTTTGTGTTTGAAGTCTTTGCGTTTGAAGAAAATTTGTGAATTCGGATTAAACAATGAATAGACATGGTTCATAAAAGTGCTTTGAACCGGGGCCACCAAAGGCATGTGTTGGTAAAAAATGGTGAATTAAGTTGTTTTATCCCTGTAAATTGGGTAAAAAAAAATGTTGCGAATTCTTTTTAATTGATTTATATGGGCTGGGTTTGATATTCATTAAAATTGAATATACCAACTGAAAGCTTTTGTATTTCTTCAATAGATAGCAGTTTGGTGGTTCTAGAGTTGAGTGTAGAGATGATCCCAGTTTTAATTATCTAACTAGTTGTCTAATTGATCCAGGTACAGCTAGTGTTGTTATCCCAATGTGTAGCGGACGATGAAGGTGTAGTAGCAAATTATATCACTAGTTTTTGTTTTCTTGCAGTTATCAAATCTTATAGATATATGTTCGCCCGCTTGTTGATCTATTTTTCTCTCTATCTGAAAGAGTACTCTTTTCTTTAAAATAATCCAAATGACACCAATAAGATTCACAATTTATTGCTTATTTATTTTGAACATAAATTACTCGTATACAAATGAATGAACACTTAAATCATATTATAATTCAGTATATATAATTTAAAGTTAATATAATTAGGTAAGGTTAGAGTTTTTTTCAATTTCAATGGCATCAACGATACTTAACTAACGACCGACTGTCAAGAGAGAAAATGTTTTTCTTTTTCTAGAAGAACGAAAAAATGTGTTCTTTTTTATTTTTGCTAGGGCTAGACGTTACTAGCATATTTTTTTCTTTTTTTCTTTTAGTACAATTTTACACTGGTAATCAGAAACAATAATTTCATATTCGCCACAGCAGCACTAACTCGATTTCGAAAAAAATGGACTTACGTTGTTTTTCCACTAAACCCTTCATTTATTCATCATGTTCCGCCAAGTACCAGTGGTAAAATCGATCGAATTTATTTATCTGGCTTGTTCCTTTTGAAATAAATTTCTCAGTTGTATTGTGGTTTCAGTATCGATTGTAAATATGTTGCATTTTCAGAGTTTCTAAAAAAAAATCTTAGAAGCTTCTAGGGACTTCTAAGCCCTTTAAAAATAATGGTATTCTACTCTAGAGAACTTGCGTAGTCTTAAAAATATTAAAATGGCCTTTTATAAATTTTCTAAATTCTGAGTTTTCTAAAAAAACTACGAGTCAAGATCTCGGCAGAAATGGTCTCCCAACCAGTGTTCCTGAATTTGATAGTCAGATAATTTGAATCAACTTTTAATCTTCTTTGATAATCTAAAATTTTTTTGTATTTTTATCGATTGTAATTTTTTAAGAAAAATTCCAATAAATCTTCCATAAAATTCCCATCCACAATATCAAAAAGAATAAAAAAAGACCTAATAATTACGGTTTAGGTTAGGGAATGCAATCCCGTGATTTTTTGCTTCACAATCCCGAGATCCCGGGATTCGTGGCGGAAAAAATACCGGGATTGCAATCCCTAGTTTAGGTAAATTGATAGAGATTATATTCGATTTTTCATGATAAAATTGATATATGTTTTTCTAATTTTGTTAAATGGTTTACTGAAAATGGTTTTGTCAATCGTTGACTAAGTATATAGGATCAGTTTGAGGTTCATATTACGAATACGTCTTCGTTAACCATTTAATATGAGACCATAAATCATATATGAAACAAATATAGCGAATCGAACTCCAGAAAAAATTCAAAAGATGTACATATTAGAACGGTGTAGTTGAGGTAGCCGCAGGTTATGTTTATGTGAAAATCAAATGCAGTTCAAATAATTTCAATTCTTCTATTTTTAAATAAAAAGTAAAATTTGGTACGGTTTTTTTAAAATATAAAGTTTGACATTATTTCAATTTTTTCCTGTGTAGGCTGTAAACCCTGAAATAGTTTCATCTACGTTGAAATCGTATTTTACCGATCCGATATAATTTTTATCGTTCGTCCTCTCCACATAGAACAATTTGTTCAGCGGTTTTTCTGTCTCACTTTCTTGTAACGATTTCGTTAATTAAATTTAATATATACACTTGGACGAGTATACCTTGGCAGTCAGTTCGTGAATAAAGAGTAAAAACAATTAAAGTAAATAGACACAAGTATGTTTAAAGGTCCATTCTCGCGTTATGCACGGGACATTCAGAGAATTTTAAATTCTCTCACAGAAGAAAAAAATTAACCAAGGCTAACTTACTTTATTGATTATGGACAAGCAACATCAAACTAAAATTGCCATGAAAAAAAAAATTAATTAAAGTTTTTTTAAGAAGTTAAAATATTGATTTTTAAGCCCGTTATGCACGGGACACAGAAAAAATCTATTTCTTCACATAGTCATCAACATTTGAAAAACTCTGTGAGTTTAGCTTGAATAATTCCATAAGGCCTGTATTTTTTTAAAGCCAAATAACTTAACTCTACTACAGTGTCTTTAAGTTTTTGACATATCCATTTAATTATTTTTAATTTAATTTTGGGTTTTGTTATGCACGGGACAAAGCAAAGTTATGCACGGGACGCGTCTGAGTTTTCTATATTTTTAACGTAAATTATAGTAGTTTGCATTTACAATACATACATTTTTTTATTAGTACATATTATCAGAGCACATAATATAACATCATATATAAAATATTATTGTTTTTATTAATTTAGTGCATTAAGAAAGCGTGTTTTTGTTTGCATAAAACAGTTTCAAAACAACAATATTAGTCTTAAACTTATAACTGCAACCACAAATTTCAATTTAGTAATTACCAACATATACATATGTGTAGTTGGCAACACTCCATTTAAAGACTTATTTGTTACTTATTTTACTCTGAGGACAACATCTAACTGAGATTATATGGACAGATGGACCGTGTTCGGAGCTTAAGAATAGATATATGGTTTCTTTTTTAGAAGAACTTAGCAATAATTAGTATAAAAATGGAACGGAAATATTTCGCTACCTCCCACAAAAAAAGGGGTGGCGGAACTGGTGGAAGAGCGAAGTTAACTGCCAGGAGCTTGATATCCTTTAAAAGGATACAGCTCCTGTTGCCAGATCAGCATATGATTTTGCTCAACTAATTAAAATACACATGGCTTCTACCAAAGTGATGGTAGTTTTGGAGAAAGATATTTATAGAAAAATAATATGGGATCATGCTCCAAAAATTCCATGCATTTCAAAAATGCATCTCATTAAGATATCTACAAATAGCAAAGAGTTTTTCTTAAATTCACTCACTGTTGTGGGAAAGCAAAGCAACTTAACTGCAAAAAAAGATGTTACCGTTGGAAATTGGGTCGTTGTTGTGTATGACGAGGTTTTATTTGCAGGTGAAGTGGTTCAAATGATCAATGAAGAAATTCAAGTATCAGTTATGGAAAGACATGGAGACAGCTGGAAATGGCCAAAGAAAGAAGACAAACTACTATATAGCCCTGACAACATAATTAAAATTATTAATCCTCCTATTGTGGTGAATTCTCGAAGATTTTTGAAATTCCCTGATTTCCCTTGAAGTTGTGTTATGCACGGGACATTATGTTTTAATTTACTATTTCTACCTTGTTTCATTATAAAGCAAAGTTTTTGTGGAAAACTAACAACAGCATAGGTAACAAAGTAAAACTAAAATAATTTGTAATTCAGTCCCATAGTTATTTTAAAAAAATGAAAAATGTATGTTTTATGTTATGCACGGGACATTTAATTCTTGTTCCATTTGTAAACGCTGATATGGTAAATAAAAAATAAAATATTGATCATATTTGAGCTTTTATCTTTAAGTTAGAAATATCTGTAGCACAATTTAATTATTGATAAATAAAAATAAATTATACATTTGAATTTTTACAACTTTCAAAATACCATTATTCAAAAATGGAAAAAAATATCACTCTCCACATCTCCACTTTCTTTGAAACAATTTCATGCAAAAAAAATTTCCATGTGATAATGTTTTGTGGTTTCTGATAATTCAGAATGTTAACTGTGAGAAAACAAGGGCATTTCCTTTTTTTTTAAATATTTTTTTTCAATGTGAAGGTTATATTTGGGAGAATGGCCCTAAAGGAGAATTTTTAAACAAAATGTTATTTTCATTTAACCAATAAATTCATTTAAACAATTAAAAGTTGAATGTCGTAAGGTTTTCTGTTGATTAAAATAGAACTAAATTTGGTTACCTTTGGTTATGCATTTTCAGTTACGTATTTCAATCAATACGTATATATATACTAATTTAATCAATAAATTCATTTAAATAATGAAAAGTTGAAATCTGATATTTCAGAATTCTTCATAACAGGTGTTGTGCTATTTTACTTCGCTCTGAAAGACCTAGCTATTACATTCTCGAGCAAAATTCTTACCCCCAATTTTTTGGCATTTCTCGACGTTTTAGGACCTACTGATTCTAAAAAAGCAAAAAAGAATGTGAGACTGTCTGCCGGCCGGCCAGCTGGAAAAACAGGGAATTTGTGAATCTTTGAAACATTTTTGGAATTTTGAAAAAAGTTTCAATTTTTGATTTTGTAAGAATTTTCGGAATATCTTTAGAATTTTGAAAAGGTTTGTATTTTTGATTTTGTTATTATTTTTACAATATTTTTTGAATTTTTGAAAAATATTTTAATCTTTGATTTTGATAAATTTCTAAGCAAAGATAAAAAAATACATGTACTTTAACAAAGAGTTTTATGTCGCTGCCCAAAACTGAAAGCAATGTCCTCATATTGTTTTGGGTAGCATTTTGATATAGCTTTTTCAGAAAACTATATCAAAATCCTTAACGCAGACGGCAGTCTTGATATCTCAGAGCTTGAGATTTCAGCCGTTCCATATTATATTATTGAAAACGCGATCACTGATCAGCTCGAATTAAATAATTAGCCGAATGGTTTAGTTAGACAAATCTTATTTGATTTTTAGTAAAATTAACAAGCTAGTAAAATTTATTAGCCATTTTTTTTGGTGCAGTACAAATCGAAAATAATTAAAAACATAAAACAACAAAATCATTGTCAAGTTCATGTGAATTAGAAAAAGCAATCAAAGCAATCGTAGAATATAGACGTTGTTTTTTTTCGAGTCAATTTTTTTTTAAATATAAATAAAAATTTAAATTCTTTTTCCATATATTTTACTTTTATTTAATTTTATAATAATTTTATTTTATTGTAACAGTAAATTAACTCAATTTTCCTCTAATTTAATTATCTTTTTATCTTGTTTTAGGTGAAAAGTAATGCAATTTCGGAGATTTCTGGATAAAACAATCTACCAGAATTGAAGTGATAATATTTACAAAATAAGAAAGCTGTAACACAACAGAGGAAAATTTCAAAATAAGGAATTATTTTAAATGAACATAAGGAACAAGTTGTTTAAGATAAGTTTTATTTTATTTAAATTTAAATTTAACTTTCAGGTTTCAATTCATTTTGTTTGTTATATCAGTTCTTACGTTTTTGTTGATTGTTTACCTTCATTATTTCAATTTCAAATGTAATTTCACAGTTCAATAGCGATTTTAGAGTTTGAATTGTCGATTTGGCAGCCGGAACTTAGAGTTAGATTCAAGTTTTTGGGCTGTTAATTTGTCAGTTTAGATTTTGTTTTTATTTTGAATGCAATTATGGTTTTTCTTTCCTCTCTACTCAAGTAAAATTTTATTATTTATCTATTTCATTATTTCATAATTTTAATTGTCGATTTTAACAGTGAACCTAGACTTAGATTCAGGTTGTCCAGCTGTTGAAGTAGTTAATTTCAATTTCAATTTGAGTTTGTTCAATTTCAATTTGAGTTTGTTTGTTTTCGCATTACTGTGGTTTTCGTATGTATGTTTTTCATTGATAGTTGTCTGAGTTAAAATGGCAAAATTATCTATCAGCTATGCGAACATAAGAGGATTGAATATAAACCTTAATTCAGTCCATCTTTTTCTTGAAACTATGAAACCTGATATTTTGTTTTTAACGGAAACGATTATCAGTGCGCGTGCTGTGACCTTAGATAAAAACAGATACCTTTGTCCCAATTATGAACTTGAATCCTCTTTCTACATTAAGCATGGAGTTTGTGCTTATATTAGGGATACTATACCATATGTGAGATTAAATAAATTTGAATTAAATGCAAAATTTCACAATATGGTGTCACTAAAAATTAGTTGCCCAAGTCAAACGCTGTTTGTCTTTGGACTTTACCGTTCACCTAATTCACCTGAGAACTCTAATTTATTTCATGACTTATCTGAGAAGATAGATAGGTTGGTTGAGTATCCTAATGCAAAGTTTATCGTTCTTGGAGATTTTAATGTCCACAATAAAGAATGGCTTACACACAGCTCTAAAACTGACGAGGTTGGTAGACAGGCTGAGTTGTTTGCTCTTTATCACAATTTTACTCAAATAATAGACCTGCCAACCAGAGTTCCTGACATTCCTGGTCAAAGTAGTAATTTACTTGATTTATTTTTGACAAACGATCCATATCTGGTTCAATTTAAAATATCAGAACCATTGGGTGGTTCAGATCATAATTTGATCTCCACACAACTAAATATACAAATTCCAAAACAATTTAAAGCAAATCCTCGCAATGTTTGGGATTACAAAGCTGCGGATTGGCAAAGACTAAAAAGTTTTTTAGATGTTTTCCTTGGAAACGCTATTGCCTTACCGGCCAAGACCCAGACATAGCTGCATCAAATTTTTCTGAAACTGTAATTGATGGTATGCACAGATTTATTCCTAATAAATTGATCATTCCGAAAACTGATCTATGGTTTTCTAGTAAATGCAAAAAAGCTATAAAAGTTAAAAAAAAGGCTTTTCGAAAGTTTAATCAAAACAAAACCGATGAAAACCTTAGACAGTACCGTAAAGAGAGAAATTTATGTCGTAAGTTAATAGATGAAGAGAAACATCTATTTAATAGGAAAAAAGCATCTAAATTCGCAGAACATCCGACTGGTTCACGCAATTTCTATAAAGCCGCAAAGGCTGTCCAAAGCAACTTTTGTAAATCTTCCCTACCGCCTCTTGTTAATAGAGATGTCCCTATCATTGATCCAAAAGAGAAAGCTAATTTGCTGGGGCATTATTTCTCTTTAAATTCTACTTTAAAAGAACCTAATTTCCAACCTAAACCTATTTCTAAAGTTTCTTATAAAATGAGGCGGATAATTTTTCGGAAAAACATTGTTCGAAAAATGCTTTTGAAAATCAATACTAACAAGGCAACAGGCCCTGATTTTATTCCTCCGATTATACTTAAAACATTTGCTAGGGAGCTAGCACCAATCCTCACAAAAATCTTCTATTTGTCATATAAGAAAGGAATTTTTCCTGAAATTTGGAAAATGGCTAGTGTACAGCCAGTTTCAAAAAAGGGCAGTAAGACTGATCCTACGAATTACAGACCCATTTCAATTTTATCGGTAGTTGCTAAAATTTTTGAGAAATATGTCAATTTTAATTTAATGAGCTTCTTAGAGTCTTCCAAATTAATTAATGAGAGACAATATGGATTTCGAAAAGGAAGAGCGACGGGAGATTTGCTGTCTTTTGTCACTCATATCTGGAACAAGTCGCTTGAAAACTTTGGAGAAAGATTCGGTGTTGCTCTTGATATTTCCAAGGCATTTGACAGGGTTTGGCATAACAACCTTATATGCAAATTGAGATCCTATGGTTTAGACGAGCAGCTTATATCTTGGACACAGAGCTTTATATCTGATCGAAAATTTCGGGTCAATGTTGACGGTGTATCATCGCATACTTTTTCAACTAATGCAGGAGTTCCTCAGGGTTCCGCTTTGTCACCAACTCTTTTTCTTATCTATATTAATGATTTGTTGGACTCAACGGTTCATCCTATACATAGTTTTGCTGATGATAGCACGCTTCATGCGTCTCATGAAGCACCTAAACTATATACACCCTTAGCGCTTAGTGAGTGTAGGACAAAATTGATAGATTCCCTTAACACTGATCTTAAAACAATTATGGATTGGGGTATTGCTAACAGTGTTGAATTCAATACAAGCAAAACACAGGTTTGTCATTTCTCTAGGATAACGACACCCAATCCTTTTCCATTAACGTTTGGCGCCAAAAATCTTTTAGAGAGTGAGTCTGTCAGACTTCTAGGAGTTGAGATTGAAAATAATATGAAGTGGAATTCTCATATTTTTAATCTGGCTAAGAATGCTGTTCAAAAGTTAGGAGTTTTGGGGCGATGTCGTAAGTTTTTCGATAGCGAACAACTTCTTTTAGTTTATAAATCTTTTATACGTCCCTACATGGAATACTGTTCTCACATATGGGGTGGAGCTTACTTGAGTAGTCTCAACTGCCTTGATTCTGTACAGCGTAGAGCTATTAAACTCATTGGTAACCCAGGTCTTACTAACGGACTTGATTCCTTGCAGCACAGAAGAAATGTTGCTGATTTGACTATATTTTATAAATATATTATGGATGAACGAGCTTCTGAAGAGATCAAATCGATTTTACCTAAATCAGCAAACCTTTCGCGTCACACCAGAGCAAACGTAGCAGCGCATCCCTTTACCGTTCAAATAATTAGGTGTAGAACTGTAGCCTTCCAACGTGACTTTTTCAACAGAGTCTCTCATCTTTGGAATGCCTTACCTTCCTGGGTTTTCCCTGATGACTTTAATCCTCAAAGGTTTAAAGTTAACGTTCATAAATTTTTCTTAATTTGTATTCCATTCTTATCCCTAGTTGGCATGGTATCTTCGGATATTCAGAGACGTTAATTTATAATTTATTATAATTAACACTAAACATGCCTAACTTTGAATAAAAAAAAAAAAAAAAAGAATTATTCGAGGAGATGAAATTTGCTGTTTTAGTTAAAATTTAAAGATATTGGAACAAATTAATAAAACGTTAAAGGTAGTGTGAGCCATGCTTGGCTTGTAATTTTTTGGATGAATATTTGTCTTATTCTAAATCTAAATTAGTCTGAAAAGAAAAAAACATAAACGTGATATACGTCATTTGAAGGTGGTATAACGGATCATGTAGTAATAATTTATCACCAATTATCGGTTTATTTTGGCGCAAAGGCAATTTTGTTTTTTATTTTATTATTATGCTGATTCAACAATCGTCGGTTTCATTGGCGGAACGATTGGTTTATTCGTAATCAACGATGGTACGGCGCAAAGATTGGTTATTATATTGCATTTTTATTCTGATTCTACAATCACCGGTACAACGCACAACGATTAGTTTTTATATTATATTGTATTATTTTTATGATTCAACAATCGCATTAACCATTGGCACAACGATTGGTTATTATAGTGGGTTATTATTCTTGTTCAACAATCTAATCTAATATAATCTAATAATGGCACTTCTTCAATTTGGTGAGGGATGTGGCCCTGACAAGATACCTTCAGGTTTTTTAAAAAAATTTGCGGACATTTTAGCTAGTCCATTGTGTTACTTGTTTAATCTATCCTTATCAACTGGAGTTTTTCCTGACAAGTGGAAAATTTCTAAAGTTACACCAATATTTAAATCAGGTAAAAGAGACGACATTACTTGCTATAGAGGAATATCAACTACATCATCAATTCCTAAATTGTTTGAACTAGTTGTATGCAACAGCTTCCAAGAGACTTAAGCCCGTCATATATCCTTCAACCAACATGGATTTATACCTGGCAGATCAACTTCTACAAACCTTGTGGAATTATCTAGTAACATTATAAATGAACTCGAAAAACACAATCAAGTTGATGTCGCTTATACTGATTTTAGAAAAGCATTTGATTCAATCTGTCATGATATCGCCGTTAATAGTCTTCGTGCTTTTGGTTTTTCAAACATGTTTATTCAATGGTTTAGCTCATATTTATTAAACCGGGTTCAATATGTTGCAATTAATAATATTGAATCAAAGAAAATAAATGTCACTTCAGGTGTTCCACAAGGGTCCCACTTAGGACCATGGATTTTTCTAGTTTTTATCAATGATATCGTCGCTTTAATAATGAAATAACGTATGCCATATATACGTTGTTTTTATATAATGGGTGCGCTGCATTCCCCATAAGGATGTCTATAAAGTGGCATTTTAACATTTTCCAATTTTTTTATAACTGGGGTTGAAAATTAATATATTGTTAATTAACGTACATGCAAATTTGAATTCGGTTAAATATTGAAACAGCGTAAATGCATGTACGATATTTCAATTCCTACAGAATAATAACTTGGGTAAAATCAGTGTCGTATACTTTACATACATTACGATCGCCACACGAAATGGTAAATCTAAAATATTGTATAAGCATCATTCATTACTACATGATATGCCGGTTCATATAAATAAAAAATTGTAAGAATATTATGCGTTAGTTTAATAATAATTAGTTTTAGACTTAATCGTACTTTTATGTAAAATGAAATAACGTATATGAAATATGAAATAACGTATAAGGTACCTGATTGACTTTTCACCTCTTTTTAGGTAGAAAAGCCAGCAGGTACCTATGTGAAATTTTAATATGCTGTAGGGAAATTAGTCAAGATTAATTGGCAGAAATTTTTTTTTCAATATCTTTATTCATTCAATAGTGCTGCCAAGTTTACGAAAATCAGAAAATCGAAAAATCTTTAAACCCAATTATCTCGAAACTACACTTTTGCGAATATGTTGTTTCATTATTAAAGCGACGATATCAATGAAGTGATCAAAAATTCAACTATACTCATGTTTGCCGACGATTTAAAAATCTTTCGTACTATTGAAGATCAGAGCGACTCCTATAAACTACAAGAAGATATCAATAGACTTAGCAAATGGTGTGACCAGAACTCTCTAATATTAAATACTGAGAAATGCAGAATAATGTCATTTCATCGTAAAACAGATCCAATATGTTTCACATACAACATCAATAATACGGAGTTGAAACGAGTCTATGAAATCGTAGATCTAGGAGTAACGTTTACAACCAACATGAGCTTTAGGATCCATATAGATAAATGCATTGCTAAATCCAATTCCATGTTTGGATTTGTTAAACGTTGGACGGGAGGATTTTCCGACACATCAACAGTACTCTCACTATATTTTGCATATGTCAGATCCCAAGTGGAATACACATCTGTAGTCTGGAGCCCTTATTACGCCAACCATACCAAAAGAATTGAAAGAATTCAAAATAAATTCTTAATATTTCTTTTATACAAAGACGGCTGGAATTACGATGTAAATTTACCATACCATGAAAACATAGCCAGGTTACCACCCTATAAAGTAAAATGCGAAAAGTACAATATCTGTAGTCTTCAAAATAGACGTTTATTGTTGGATGCTATGTCAGTCATCAGTAACATTCTATTAAACGTAATTGATGCACCGAGAATCTTAGAAAAAATATCCTTCCATGTTCCGGTTAAAACTTTGCGCAATCATCACCTTCTTCATCTGGAATATCATTCCACAAACTATGGGGATAACAATCCCATCAATAGACAAATCAAATCTTTCAACATTGCTCAAGATGTGTTTGACTTCAATTTATCTAAGGGTCAGCTGAAGAACAATCTCAAGAATTTCTTTCTTAAATATTAATTTTTAAAGTCAATTGATTTAATTTGCTAATATATTACATGTATTTTTTTTTTTTTTTTGTTTTTTTTCTCTTTGTTTTATTGTACTCAAATGTTTACAAATATTTGTTACTTCACCACAATTTTAAATTGTGTGAAGTAATGCAATCTATCGTGAAAAAAAAAAATCTTACATACCCCAAATTTTGTTTTTTCTTTTGTTTTGGACCATCCTCTATCCAAATAGCCAATAAAAATTTTGGTGTACGTCTGTGTGTGGGTGGGTGGGTGGGTGGGTGGGTGGGTGGGTGAGTTTTCTGCATAGGATCTTGATGAAACTTTGGCAAATGATACAGGTTCACTTGAAAATAGAAGATCTGGATTCATTTTAAATTTGGACAAAATGGCGGGGGGTCTCCCGAACACCTCTAAGTTTAAATCTTGAATAACTTCTGATCTCGAGCTATGATCTTATTGAAACTTAGTATATAAGGTTTTAATACTGTTTCCAATATTTCTGCATACCAACTTCCGGTTTGTCACTTCCGGTTAAAAAGTTTTTTTTTCAGGTGTTTATCCCTACTGTAGCCTACAATTACCGATCGATTTTCATGAAACGTTGCGAAAAGCTTTTAAATAACATGAGAAAGATTTTATTAGCTTTTGGAGCACATTGGATAAAGGGTTGGGGGGTCCACCATACAACAGGTGGTTTTTTCCACAAAGTTTTTATGTTTGTTGGGAGCATAAAACATTCATTCGTGAATGAATTTTGATGACACTTTGGAAAAAGATGCAAACATGTATGACAAAGAACTGATTAGTTTTTGAGCGATAGTGAACAAAGTGATGGGGGGTCCCTGGAGCACCTGTTTTTTTGAAAGCTCTATAACTTCTGTACCTGATAAGCGAATTGGATGAAACTTGGTACATGAGTATGTAGTACGGTTTAAAATAGCTCTGCATCCCAACTTCCGGTTTTTCACTTCCGGTAAAAAAAATTTTTTTGTACTTTTTTGAAGTTTTTTCAGTGTCTTTATACACACTACAGCCTACAATAATGAAGTGATTATGATGAAACTTATGGAATAGGGTTCCAATTAGTGTGAAAAGATAATTATCATGTTTTGGGACACATTGATCAAAGTGGTGGGGGGTCTACCATACAAATGCTGACTTTTCACACTTTGTTTTTTAAGTTTGTTGGGAGCATACAGACTTCATTCATTATTCAATTTTAATGACACTTTGGCAAATGATGGAGGCTTAAGTAACAAAGAACTGATTAGTTTTTGGATAATATTGGAATAAGTGGTGGGGGTCCTCCCGAACACCTGTTTAATGTGTCACACTTTTTTCAATGTTTGTTGGGAGCACACAGCATTCGTTCGTGAACGAATTTTGATGACACTTTGGAAAAAAATGCAAACATGTATGGCAAAGAACTGATTAGTTTTTGAGCGATAGTGAACAAAGTGGTGGGGGGTCCCTGGAGCACCTGTTTTTTTGAAAGCTCTATAACTTCTGTACGTGATAAGCGAATTGGATGAAACTTGGTACATGAGTATGTAGTACGGTTTAAAATAGTTCTGCATCCCAACTTCCGGTTTTTCACTTCCGGTAAAAAAAATTTTTTTGTACTTTTTTGAAGTTTTTTCAGTGTCTTTATGCACACTACAGCCAACAATAATGAAGTGATTATGATGAAACTTATGGAATAGGGTTCCAATTAGTGTGAAAAGATAATTATTATGTTTTAGGACACATTGATCAAAGTGGTGGGGGGTCTACCATACAAATGCTGATTTTTCACATTTTGTTTTTTAAGTTTGTTGGGAGCATACAGACTTCATTCATTATTCAATTTTAATGACACTTTGGCAAATGATGGAGGCTTAAGTAACAAAGAACTGATTAGTTTTTGGATAATAACCTGTTATAACCTGTTAACCTGTTTAATGTGTCACACTTTTTTCAATGTTGATAAGTGATAAGTGATAACCTGTTTAATGTGTCACACTTTTTTCAATGTTTGTTGGGAGCACACAGCATTCGTTCGTGAACGAATTTTGATGACACTTTGGAAAAAGATGCAAACATGTATGGCAAAGAACTGATTAGTTTTTGAGCGATAGTGAACAAAGTGGTGGGGGGTCCCTGGAGCACCTGTTTTTTTTAAAGCTCTATAACTTCTGTACGTGATAAGCGAATTGGATGAAACTTGGTACATGAGTATGTAGTACGGTTTAAAATAGTTCTGCATCCCAACTTTCGGTTTTTCACTTCCGGTAAAAAAAATTTTTTTGTACTTTTTTGAAGTTTTTTCAGTGTCTTTATGCACACTACAGCCTACAATAATGAAGTGATTATTATGAAACTTATGGAATAGGGTTCCAATTAGTGTGAAAAGATAGTTATTATGTTTTAGGACACATTGATCAAAGTGGTGGGGGGTCTACCATACAAATGCTGACTTTTCACACATTGCTTTTTAAGTTTGTTGGGAGCATACAGACTTCATTCATTATTCAATTTTAATGACACTTTGGCAAATGATGGAGACTTAAGTAACAAAGAACTGATTAGTTTTTGGATAATATTGGAATAAGTTGGGGGGGTCCTCCCGAACACCTGTTTAATGTGTCACACTTTTTTCAATGTTTGTTGGGAGCACACAGCATTCGTTCGTGAACGAATTTTGATGACACTTTGGAAAAAGATGCAAACATGTATGGCAAAGAACTGATTAGTTTTTGAGCGAATGTGAACAAAGTGGTGGGGGGTCCCTGGAGCACCTGTTTTTTTGAAAGCTCAATAACATCTGTACCTGATAATCGAATTGGATGAAACTTTGTACATAAGCATTTAGTATGATTTACAAAAATTCTGCATCCCAACTTCCGGTTTTTTGCTTCCGGTAAAAAAAAATTTTTTTTACTTGTTGGCAGTTTTTTCAGTATCTTTATGCACACTACAGCCTACAATAATGAAGTGATTATGATAAAACTTATGGAAAAATTTCAATTAGTGTAAGAAGAAAATTATCATCTTTTGGGACACATTGATCAAAGTGGCGGGGGATCTACCATACAACTGCTGACTTTTTACACTTGGTTTTTAAAGTTTGTTGGGAGCATACAGATTTCATTCATTAATCAATTTTAATGGCACTTTGAAAAAAGATAAAGACTTTATTGACAAAGAATTGACTAGTTTTTGGACAATATTGGGATAAGTGGTGGGGTCCTCCCGAACACCTGTTTATTGTTTCAATGTTCAACATTCGTTCGTTAAGTAATTTTGATTACACTTTGCAAAAAGATGCAAATATGTATGGCAAGGAACTGATTAGTTTTTTTAGCGATAGTGAACAAAGTGGGGGGGGGGGGTCCTCCAAGCACCTGTTATTTTGGAAGCTCAATAACTTCTGTACCTAATAATTGAGTTGGATGAAATTTGGTACATACCCATTTAGTAAAGTTTACAACAGGTCTGCATCCTAACTTCCGCTTTGTCACTTCCGATAAAATTTTTTTTACTTATTTTCGTACAACAGAATTTATGTTTGTTGGAATACTACTGCCTGCTTTAATATTTTTATTATTAGAACTACGAAGTCCATAATATTGGTTAGCTTTTAATTAGAGTATTTTATGGATATTAGCTCATTATATATCCAGAACACTATGTTTCCAGAGCTGTGGTGAAGTCAGCCTATGCATCAGCGTCGCAATATTTTAGATCATGTTATTGGTTTATTGTTGTTAAACTTCTAAAATGTCTATTTTTAAAACTAAACTATACTGAAATCATAAATGTAAATAACTAAATCGATTTCTGTAAAATATAAATAAATAAATAAATAAATAAATAAATAAATAAATCGCCTGTACCTTTAGCGGAACGATTGATTTCCGTGAATCCAAATTTTAATCACTATGATTGGCTAATGTAGAAGAAGTATGGAGGTTTAGATCAGTAACAAATAATGGGATGAGTGAAACATGTTAAATTTTAAATGTAATAATTATAAAGACATTAATTATACGTTAATAATAATAATAATTATTATTAATAAACTTTCATTTATTATAAAAATTGAATAAATAAAAAGGCATTTCAATAATTATTCTTGATGGATTGGTGGTGATGGTCTTGGTTCTGGGTTTTCGTCGGAGTGCCTCTTCTTTGTTCATTTGAGTCCGTTTTTTTTTTGAAACTTTTGCATTTTGTGATGGGCTGAGAAGTCCTAATTGAACTCACAGACTGAGACTAGTTGAATTTTTAATCCCAAGGCACGCAACTTCTTAGATGTTCATAGATCTGGTTTCATTGGAACGAAATAAAGAACAAATGGTTTAAGTCTGACCATATTTTTAAAATAAATTATAAATTTACGTCTCTGAATATCCTAAGACGCCAAGCCAAATTTTGTTTCAGAAATTTTGAAACGATGAATTTTAACTTTTGACGACTATGGTTATCAGGAAAAACCCACAAAGCTAAAGAATTTCACGCATGAGAGGCTTCCGCATCAAACTTTTTCTAATACCATTACACATAAATTAATTAAATTATAAAAGTATATGAAACCCAATGATTTTTTATATAAACCAGAAGCTGTATTTTCTGGAACAACTCTTACAACAAAGTATAATGATGATATGATTATGTAACATGAAAATTTAATTATTTTATCGAGCAAAAAACTTCACGATTTCTAAATATTTGTTGTTCATGAGAAAAGTTGTTTTATACGTATAACCACTAACCGTATGAATTTTTTAAAAATATTCAACAGATTTTTATTTTTTGAAAGCTTGTAGGTAAAATGCGGTGGGATTAAAATAAATAAAGTTAAAATTAAATATGCAATTCAATGTATAAACGAGGTAAAATAAATCGTTACAATTACAGTGTTTATCATATAATTACTATGATAGGGTGGGTCAGGTTGAAATGTCTGTCATATAAGAAAAAGTCATGACAAAAAGAGCCATGATAATACAATAAAACTTCTGCATTACTAAGTACATACATGAATCGTTTGAAACTTCTAATAAAGCTAAACTATGGCCAAATTTTAATTATTATCAAATCTGCAAGAGTATGAAGTTTGTGTGTTCAAAAAATACATTTGTTGTTTCTGCAGTAGGAGAGGGTGAGTAGGCAAAAGTAGGTGCCAACTTACAAGGTGCTCCAACCATCATCCTAAGATTTTCTGTAGAAGTAATAGAAAAGGAAAGGATTTTTATCACAACACACTCAAAAAAAAAACTAAGTGTAACTAACAAAATTCTACATACGTTCTACAATTTTTTTATAAATATACAACACACAAAAATTTTTGTTAAATTTACATTTTTACAATAAATATTGTAGATATACAAAATATTATTTGTAAACACTATAAATTCTTCCAGCAAAAGATTGTAAGCTTTATAATTAAATTGTAAAAATGCCCGAAACATTTTTGATTTTATTAAATGTTTTGTAAAATCCTCAAAATTAATTTGTGTTTTCACAAAAGTTTTCGAAAAATAATAAATTTTTTTATTTGGTCAACAAATGACATTTATGGATTTAATATTTTTTTTGTAAAACATACATTCATATATATTAGTTCTTCGTTAATAAATAAAACACAATTTTTTTGCTAACATTTATTTTATTTTTATTTTTTATTATTATGTAATTTTTATTATATTTTTTTTATGTTATATTTTTATTTTGAAATTTCTGCATCATTTAAAAAAACAAATTTAAAACATATTATACGCCGTTATATTATCACAGCCTAAGCTTTCCAACTGAGGTAGCACTGTAAATTCAATTCCAGCATCTAAAAAAAACAATGAACAAGTTTTGATATCTTTTTACTTTATGCTGGCTGTCACCGATTACGTAGGTTTTGAAATATGTAATAGATCTGATCCAACTCATTTCATCCATTATCTCTAAGAGTCAATTCCAATATCTACGCAATCGGCAAGTGGCCTATTAATATCGAAATATGTAAAATTTCTCACCTGTGCATAAAGTATAGTTTTCTAAATTTATCATTCACATATGTATTTGCACTATCACTATTTATCATGAATAAACCTTGCTAAATAATCACAATTTTAAAAAATATCTGGGAATTTTTACTTAGACAACCAAATTGAAACTGAAATTGTTTAATACCAATTTTGGTTATATATAATTTCAATTTATGAAAATTTATAAAAGCATTTGTAAAAGCAAAGTTTTTTTTTGTAAAAAATGTGTTTGTTTTTTTAAATTGCATAAGTCTCTTTGTAAAGAATAAAAAAAATCGACAATATTCGTATTAAGTTTGACAATAAAAATTGTAGAATGTCATTTTTCTGTTGACAAAATTTTGTACAATTGAATTTTATTTTGTTATGAATAAGTGAGATATGATTTAAAATTTAAAAAAATCAACATAAACCTTAACAATATTTTTGTTAAAAGAATGAAAAAAATTTGTATCTTGAAATATTTATGATTTTCTACATTTGTAATCCAAATCACAAAAACGATTGGTTGGTTTATAATTTTTTTTTCAGATTTAAAAAAGTCAAATAGACTATACAAAATTTTGTATCAAGTTTAGCATTTCTTGGCAAATTCACAAAAAAATTTTGTTAGCACTTTTACAAAACGATTTTGTGAATCTTACCGGGCAAATTTTTTTGAGTGCACGATGAAAATAGAGCTCAGTTTTCAATTACTTTTTATGGCAATGCAATCCGATACAATAGTTTACATGTCCCTCTCAAGTCAAACTCGTTTATCCAAAAAAAATCAAATTTTTCTCACCCTTTTCACCATTCTGTATTTTTGCATTTTTACTTTGATTATCGTGAATAAGTTGATTAGTTATAGGCTATACTACTGCAGTAAACGTATCCAAAATTATCATAAAAAAATAGGGTTTCAAAGTCAATAAAAATATCAACTAGCTTTTAAGCCCGAAAGACTTACCGTCACACATTTTTAAGGGGATGACCCAAAACTACTCCGAATTTAAGACCCCTCGAGCTTAACGCGGAACACAAAAGAAAAGAAACAAATATAAACCGAACATCATTGAATTTTTCTTGTGTTTCATTCCATATACAGGGTGAGTTTTTTAAAAAATGCCAGGCTTTTATCTCGAGAACCATGCTAGATGGGACAAAATAACCCTAGGTGATATTTGTTAAGCGTCGAGGGGGACGTCCATTGGTAATATTGAATGACCTTGAAACTCATAAGTATTGGAGATATATGCCAAAATAGGTTTTTTTTAAATTAGAACCTATGCATTTAATATTTTTTTTTAATTAAGTAAATCAAACTACACACTTTTTGCATACAAAATTTTTTTGTAAAGTGTACGATTTTGTAGATATGATGAAAATTGGTTTGCACTAAAGCAAACGTGTCTTCGCTAAGTTCTTCAGAAAAAAATAAAATTTCAATAAATCAAAAAAAAACAACGAAAATCAATTTCACGCAGTAGACCACGATGCAATAATATTTAAATTAATGAATGATTTTCTTTGTTTTTTTTTAATTTATCGAAATTTTATTTTTTTTCTGAAGAACTTAGCGAAGACACGTTTGCTTTAGTGCAAAATCGTACACAATCGTACACTTTACAAAAAAATTTTGTAGGCAAAAAGTGTGTAGTTTGATTTACTTAATTAAAAAAAAATATTAAATGTATCGGTTCTAATTTAAAAAAAATCTATTTTGGCATATATCTCCAATACTTATGAGTTTCAAGGTCATTCAATATTACCATTGGACGTCCCCCTCGACGCTTAACAAATATCACCTAGGGTTATTTTGTCCCATCTAGCATGGCTCTCGAGATAAAAGCCTGGCATTTTTTAAAAAACTCACCCTGTATATACTTTCAACTGTAAAGAAAGAAAGAAAGAAGAAATTTCTTATCCATTTGTAATTTAAAAATTTAAGGAAATAAGTTTACTTCACTTTTTTTATGTTCCTCTGATACTTTAAAGGGGATTGCATATAATTGGCTAATGTAACTGAAATAAGTGTTTGTTTAATTCATGGTGAACTATGTCTTACAGTAAACAAGAACATGCCTTGTCATGATGCTTTTCATTCAAATTTTGGCAACAAGCTTCAGTTTCTCCACAGGTTTCGATCAAAAAATCATCTTAATTTATAGGTTAATAGATATTCATATTTTTGGCAATCCAAATTCTAACCAACCTGATATGACTTTTACTTAGAAAGCGCAAACTATTATTAAGCCTTTAACACCCGAAAATGAGTTGGTAATAATACCAATACCTGTAAAGTAAATAATCTGGAAGCACTACTGTGCTATAATCACCCAGTTTTGTTTTGATGTTCTGGCAGGCTGGCATTTACTTATACAATAACATCAAGAACTCTGATGTCAAGTTCTATTTGAACTACTATAATGGCTACATGTATTATATATAATATGATTGAAAGCTATTTTGATGTCACCTAAAACAAATTTAACTATCCTTATTGTAGGGTCCTCCAATAGAAAATTTATTTATCAGAACCAGAAGATCAATACCACTTAAGTTTCAACTTAAGTAGCGCTACAATATCATTCTCCTGCTTTGAACCACTCTTGAGGAACAAATATATTCATAGAGTAAGTGAGTGGGATATTTTTTGTTTCTGTAACACGAGCTAGTCTTTACTGTAATGAACACTGATCTTGATAGTGCAATTACTTTCAGAAACATCAGTGGAACTGCGTGCCTGGAGAATTTTACTTCCAGCTAGCTTCAATTATACGGATTTCAGAATTTATTGCCCCATTCCACTACAAATGCAGAACTAGACGAAAAAGAAAATATGAGAACGGATGTAACTGATCAAAATATGGAGCAGGTACTCTAACGACCCAAAAAGTCAGAGGGAGCATCAAAACCACACCACTTCTATCTATTTACCACGTTTAAACAATGGGAGCTTCACGAACTGAACTATTAATTCTCTTTTGAATGTTTTTCTTTTTTCATGTTCATATAAAAATTACAGAATGCCAATGGAAAAAAATGGAGGGGCTGAAATCTCACAGCTCTGAGATATCAAGACTTCGGTCTGGGTTAAGGATTTTGAAATAGTTTTCGGCAAAGAACTTTTATGAGGACATGGTTTTTAGTTTTGGGCAGCGATGTATATATATCAAACATAGCTCTTTGTTAAAGTACAAACATTTTTTTATCTCTGTTTAAAAATTTATTACAAAACTAACACGAAACATCAATACGTTGCCGGAAAATTATAATCAAAATTCCAAAAATATTGTTAAATTAAATAAAATCAAACTTTTTCAAAATTCCAAAAATATTCCAAAAATTAGAATAAAATCAAATACTTAAACTTTTTCTAAATTCCGATAATATTCCAGAAATTCTTAAAAATTCAAACTTTTCCAAAATTCTAAAAATATTGCAAAAATTATTACAAAATCAAAAACAGAAATTTTTTTCAAAATTCAAAAAATCATAATAAAATCAAAAAGTAAAAATTTTTCAAAATTCTAAAAATATTCCAAAAATTCTTACAAAATCAAAAATTAAAACTTTTTCCGAAATTCTAAAAATATTGCAAAATGGTAGAGGGGTGGAGACGGCCTTTGTTATTCTCGTATTTTGGGTCGTTATAGAGATTACTTTTTGTTCAACCTTTGTTTCAGTACATCTAATATTTATCGCGTTCATCCAGCATTTGTAAAAAACCGAAGATAAAGTTTATCTAGTCCACGTTCTAAAGCTAGACGGAACAAACTCAAAGCACGCGTATCCTCACGACGTCAGGATTACGTATGTTAATCCAGACCGATAAAAAACGTTGAAGATAGTTCGTTGAACTGATTTATCTATCAGATACAACTGCAATCAACTGCACTTATTTGACTAATAGATTAGAACTTTTAAGATTTTACTGACAGCTGCAACTCACCCACATTGCTAGTTTCATTGAAAAAAAGTTTCTTTTTAGCGGTTGAATATTGTTTTAAGTTTAAGAAAAGTTAACGCAGTCATTAAAGATCTGTTCTTGAAGAAGAGACGGAAGGTTCTTTATTGATAACCTTTATTACATGGCACGCACATTTAGGCTCGTGATACTTTATACGATTAACACCATCATCTAGCCCAAGGTGAAAAGAGAAACCAATGAATGGGAAAATGAAATCACGGAAAGAAAGAGTGCAGATAAAGGACCTTAAAAACGATATATTTTCCGCTTAAAGAGCTATTTTGTCCAAAAGTATTGTCACTGTATTCATGGATTGCTGTTTAGCACCAATGAAACTTCTATGAAAAATGTAACCAAATCATTTTATTTTATATTAATAAGTGTATAAGACGATTAGGGAAAAAACATATCAGTGGTGACAGTGATGAGATATGGAGCTATTTAAATGTTATAATTGAGCGATCTTCAAGTTTAAGATTTGAAAAGATATTACTAAGAAAATTCCGAATTGGGAATAGCAACAGCCCAGCGTTTTGGACAGGGAATTTCAGCAGCCCAGACCAGATGTTTTAAATCAAAATTTTGAGCCTTAATTTTGAATTACTATATGTGCGTCATAACTTCAAATCCCTATTTGTATAGTTTTATAACATCAAAAATGTTTACAATAAAAGAAAATCATCAAACAAATAAAGGTAAAAAAAACTATCAAAATAATAAACTTATTGATTGATTAGAAATAGAAAGAAAAAAATATTTTGTTCGATTGCTCGTTAACGTTTGATTGATTTCTTGAAATCTCTAAAAACATTTTGACAGGATATTTCAAAAACTCATAGAACACTAATTGCTTTTATTTTGTTGCTACAGTATTTTTATGGCTAATGAACCAATTATTGGACAATATAGTTTCCTTGTGGGCAGTTACACACTTTGATTGATTGTTAAATTTAATCAAGAAAAAATAGTCAAATATGCATTGATTTGATTTTAAACTACTCAATTTGTGCAGGTATGTTGTTTTGTTTATACAAATAAATATGATCAAATAATTTCAATTTCTGCCTACATATAACCCATAACGACCCTAGTTAAGACAATGTAATAGATCCAATTGGATAACATTAAACTAATCTACCACATCGAATATTCTGGCTAATGGGACCACTAAAAACTACTCTGTCTCTGTAATATAAAAATCAGAAAATCCAATATAAACTATCTGCTATACAATTCCAAAACTGTCTTTAGGAAATATATTAGAACTTTAATGAGGAAAACATAATGAAAAATAACTCATTAGAAATAAATGTACCGACTAATTTCCGTACATTTTGTTTAATGAGTTTGGTTTAAAATAAAAATTGATTAAGTGAAAGTCATACAAATTAAATAATGGTCCTTCAAGCCGGATGATTTACTTTAGATTTTTTATCAAGAATAGCCAAAAAGAGATCATTCAAATTTAAATTAAAAATATCTTGCATGTTTTTTGTTTAATTGTATTAAAATATAAACTACTCAGTTATTACTTATACGGTATGTACTAGCAGTCTACATGCAAGTTCGTGCGCAACACCTTTGGTTCTTTTGGTTTATATTGTTTTTCAATTTTTTTTTTAAAAAAAGGTATTGTGTAACAGGAATTATAAAGGAATAGGAATTATATCACAACAAAAAAAAATAAAGAAAAAACATTTTCTTAAAGACTTGGAAAAATAAAACTTATTTGGATTATTTGAACTTGTAGCGAATTAGTAGCGAATTCCGCGATCAAAAGATTAAAGTTCATAATATTTTATATATAAGGCATATTCCATAGCTAAGATTGAAAGTGCTACCGTTGACTGAATTCATCCGAGAGTTCGTTCGTTTTTTGTTAACTTATACGCTTATGGTGGGGTCTAGACTTAAAATTTTCTTGACTTAAAATTTTGACTAGCCTTAAAATTTTTAAATCAACAAAAATCAAATCGTTTTTATCCAAAACGTCAAAAATTTCAAAACATGTTTTTTTACTTCACCACAATTTTAAATTGTGTGAAGTAATGCAATCTATCGTGAAAAAAAAAAATCTTACATACCCCAAATTTTGTTTTTTCTTTTGTTTTGGACCATCCTCTATCCAAATAGCCAATAAAAATTTTGGTGTACGTCTGTGTGTGGGTGGGTGGGTGGGTGGGTGGGTGGGTGGGTGGGTGAGTTTTCTGCATAGGATCTTGATGAAACTTTGGCAAATGATACAGGTTCACTTGAAAATAGAAGATCTGGATTCATTTTAAATTTGGACAAAATGGCGGGGGGTCTCCCGAACACCTCTAAGTTTAAATCTTGAATAACTTCTGATCTCGAGCTATGATCTTATTGAAACTTAGTATATAAGGTTTTAATACTATTTCCAATATTTCTGCATACCAACTTCCGGTTTGTCACTTCCGGTTAAAAAGTTTTTTTTTCAGGTGTTTATCCCTACTGTAGCCTACAATTACCGATCGATTTTCATGAAACGTTGCGAAAAGCTTTTAAATAACATGAGAAAGATTTTATTAGCTTTTGGAGCACATTGGATAAAGGGTTGGGGGGTCCACCATACAACAGGTGGTTTTTTCCACAAAGTTTTTATGTTTGTTGGGAGCATAAAACATTCATTCGTGAATGAATTTTGATGACACTTTGGAAAAAGATGCAAACATGTATGACAAAGAACTGATTAGTTTTTGAGCGATAGTGAACAAAGTGATGGGGGGTCCCTGGAGCACCTGTTTTTTTGAAAGCTCTATAACTTCTGTACCTGATAAGCGAATTGGATGAAACTTGGTACATGTGTATGTAGTACGGTTTAAAATAGCTCTGCATCCCAACTTCCGGTTTTTCACTTCCGGTAAAAAAAATTTTTTTGTACTTTTTTGAAGTTTTTTCAGTGTCTTTATACACACTACAGCCTACAATAATGAAGTGATTATGATGAAACTTATGGAATAGGGTTCCAATTAGTGTGAAAAGATAATTATCATGTTTTGGGACACATTGATCAAAGTGGTGGGGGGTCTACCATACAAATGCTGACTTTTCACACTTTGTTTTTTAAGTTTGTTGGGAGCATACAGACTTCATTCATTATTCAATTTTAATGACACTTTGGCAAATGATGGAGGCTTAAGTAACAAAGAACTGATTAGTTTTTGGATAATATTGGAATAAGTGGTGGGGGTCCTCCCGAACACCTGTTTAATGTGTCACACTTTTTTCAATGTTTGTTGGGAGCACACAGCATTCGTTCGTGAACGAATTTTGATGACACTTTGGAAAAAGATGCAAACATGTATGGCAAAGAACTGATTAGTTTTTGAGCGATAGTGAACAAAGTGGTGGGGGGTCCCTGGAGCACCTGTTTTTTTGAAAGCTCTATAACTTCTGTACGTGATAAGCGAATTGGATGAAACTTGATACATGAGTATGTAGTACGGTTTAAAATAGCTCTGCATCCCAACTTCCGGTTTTTCACTTCCGGTAAAAAAAATTTTTTTGTACTTTTTTGAAGTTTTTTCAGTGTCTTTATGCACACTACAGCCAACAATAATGAAGTGATTATGATGAAACTTATGGAATAGGGTTCCAATTAGTGTGAAAAGATAATTATTATGTTTTAGGACACATTGATCAAAGTGGTGGGGGGTCTACCATACAAATGCTGATTTTTCACATTTTGTTTTTTAAGTTTGTTGGGAGCATACAGACTTCATTCATTATTCAATTTTAATGACACTTTGGCAAATGATGGAGGCTTAAGTAACAAAGAACTGATTAGTTTTTGGATAATATTGGAATAAGTGGTGGGGGTCCTCCCGAACACCTGTTTAATGTGTCACACTTTTTTCAATGTTTGTTGGGAGCACACAGCATTCGTTCGTGAACGAATTTTGATGACACTTTGGAAAAAAATGCAAACATGTATGGCAAAGAACTGATTAGTTTTTGAGCGATAGTGAACAAAGTGGTGGGGGGTCCCTGGAGCACCTGTTTTTTTGAAAGCTCTATAACTTCTGTACGTGATAAGCGAATTGGATGAAACTTGGTACATGAGTATGTAGTACGGTTTAAAATAGTTCTGCATCCCAACTTCCGGTTTTTCACTTCCGGTAAAAAAAATTTTTTTGTACTTTTTTGAAGTTTTTTCAGTGTCTTTATGCACACTACAGCCAACAATAATGAAGTGATTATGATGAAACTTATGGAATAGGGTTCCAATTAGTGTGAAAAGATAATTATTATGTTTTAGGACACATTGATCAAAGTGGTGGGGGGTCTACCATACAAATGCTGATTTTTCACATTTTGTTTTTTAAGTTTGTTGGGAGCATACAGACTTCATTCATTATTCAATTTTAATGACACTTTGGCAAATGATGGAGGCTTAAGTAACAAAGAACTGATTAGTTTTTGGATAATAACCTGTTATAACCTGTTAACCTGTTTAATGTGTCACACTTTTTTCAATGTTGATAAGTGATAAGTGATAACCTGTTTAATGTGTCACACTTTTTTCAATGTTTGTTGGGAGCACACAGCATTCGTTCGTGAACGAATTTTGATGACACTTTGGAAAAAGATGCAAACATGTATGGCAAAGAACTGATTAGTTTTTGAGCGATAGTGAACAAAGTGGTGGGGGGTCCCTGGAGCACCTGTTTTTTTTAAAGCTCTATAACTTCTGTACGTGATAAGCGAATTGGATGAAACTTGGTACATGAGTATGTAGTACGGTTTAAAATAGTTCTGCATCCCAACTTCCGGTTTTTCACTTCCGGTAAAAAAAAATTTTTTGTACTTTTTTGAAGTTTTTTCAGTGTCTTTATGCACACTACAGCCTACAATAATGAAGTGATTATTATGAAACTTATGGAATAGGGTTCCAATTAGTGTGAAAAGATAGTTATTATGTTTTAGGACACATTGATCAAAGTGGTGGGGGGTCTACCATACAAATGCTGACTTTTCACACATTGCTTTTTAAGTTTGTTGGGAGCATACAGACTTCATTCATTATTCAATTTTAATGACACTTTGGCAAATGATGGAGACTTAAGTAACAAAGAACTGATTAGTTTTTGGATAATATTGGAATAAGTTGGGGGGGTCCTCCCGAACACCTGTTTAATGTGTCACACTTTTTTCAATGTTTGTTGGGAGCACACAGCATTCGTTCGTGAACGAATTTTGATGACACTTTGGAAAAAGATGCAAACATGTATGGCAAAGAACTGATTAGTTTTTGAGCGAAAGTGAACAAAGTGGTGGGGGGTCCCTGGAGCACCTGTTTTTTTGAAAGCTCAATAACATCTGTACCTGATAATCGAATTGGATGAAACTTTGTACATAAGCATTTAGTATGATTTACAAAAATTCTGCATCCCAACTTCCGGTTTTTTGCTTCCGGTAAAAAAAAATTTTTTTTACTTGTTGGCAGTTTTTTCAGTATCTTTATGCACACTACAGCCTACAATAATGAAGTGATTATGATAAAACTTATGGAAAAATTTCAATTAGTGTAAGAAGAAAATTATCATCTTTTGGGACACATTGATCAAAGTGGCGGGGGATCTACCATACAACTGCTGACTTTTTACACTTGGTTTTTAAAGTTTGTTGGGAGCATACAGATTTCATTCATTAATCAATTTTAATGGCACTTTGAAAAAAGATAAAGACTTTATTGACAAAGAATTGACTAGTTTTTGGACAATATTGGGATAAGTGGTGGGGTCCTCCCGAACACCTGTTTATTGTTTCAATGTTCAACATTCGTTCGTTAAGTAATTTTGATTACACTTTGCAAAAAGATGCAAATATGTATGGCAAGGAACTGATTAGTTTTTTTAGCGATAGTGAACAAAGTGGGGGGGGGGGTCCTCCAAGCACCTGTTATTTTGGAAGCTCAATAACTTCTGTACCTAATAATTGAGTTGGATGAAATTTGGTACATACCCATTTAGTAAAGTTTACAACAGGTCTGCATCCTAACTTCCGCTTTGTCACTTCCGATAAAATTTTTTTTACTTATTTTCGTACAACAGAATTTATGTTTGTTGGAATACTACTGCCTGCTTTAATATTTTTATTATTAGAACTACGAAGTCCATAATATTGGTTAGCTTTTAATTAGAGTATTTTATGGATATTAGCTCATTATATATCCAGAACACTATGTTTCCAGAGCTGTGGTGAAGTCAGCCTATGCATCAGCGTCGCAATATTTTTAATAGTGTGTTGTGTAGTAGGAATTACAAAATGTGTCAAAACAACACATAGACACCTTTTAAGACCTTATAGGTCCCACAACAACATGGGTCTTGAGGTGTTGGGAGACGCTTTTTTTAAATGTTTGTGGATTGAAGACACTCGAGACTATTGATTCAGGCAAATCATTAAATTTGTACGATGTACGCACAAAGAAATCCTTTTGCATTTTGTTACTATGGCAGTGAGTAATCTCGACAGTTTGACTGTTTGCACAAACCGATAGACGAGTTAAACGGGGAAAAGAATATGTCTGAGGCATTATGGACCTGATTTCGTCCGAGCACTGCTGGTGACGATATTTATAAAAAACAATGAGATCAGCAACAGTACGACGGTGTTGTGGGGAATGAAGATTTAATGTTAAACCTCGATCACCAACAATTCGTATAGCTCGCTTTTGAACAGAGTCCAAAAGGCCCAAGATGGTAAAAGATTCAGCGCACAAACTTTCCATAAATACTCCATACAGAAACGAATATAGGACTTATAAATGTGGAGTAATTGATGCGAAGTAAAATATTTTTTACATCTATTGAGGAGGCCGAGTTTTCTTGACGCGCTCTTTGCTTTGGCCATTATATGATCGTTCCAGAGTAAGTCATTTGAAACTGTGACTTCCAATAAACGAATCCGTCCTCATTCGTCTATTTGGTCGTCACACATATTAATTGAAATACCGTTGGGAAACTTAATCTGGAAACAATCAATAGCTGTGTTTTGGTGGAATTAAAATTGACGAAACTTTTGTCACCCCAAATTGGCGACTTTTTTTAGGTCCTCGTTTCAATTTATGGCAGCGTCTCTCCAGGCAGGATTTATTCGTTCACTCATTTTACCCTTTAAAGATAGGGGGACGAATGACTTGTGCAGTGTACTATCATCTGCAAAACTATTTATTGGGTTACTGGTGATTTGCAACAGTTCGTTGATATAAATTAAAAATAAGGTTGGAGATAAAACTGAGCCTTGGGGTACACCAGCGGTTATTAGTTTAGACTCAGAAGAAAAGCCATCTATAAATACCCAGATGTATCGGTTACGACTCCGGGATGAAAACCGTACGCAACGAGCTTGTTGATCAAGTTAGAATGCCAGATTCGAACAACTGCTTTTGAGATGTCTAATGCGATCACGTATGTTTCACCACCTTTCTCAAGTATGCTATTCCAAAGATGTGCTACATAGTTCATTAGATCGGTTGTTGATCTTTTGTTTCTAAAACCGTATTGGCTGTCAGATATCAAATGGTTGTCTTAAATAATTAGGATATGTGTGAATTATAATAGTGCTCGTATATTTTAGACAGGAATGGGAGTAAAGCTATTGGTCTATAATTTGAAATATCCTATTTCGTTCCTTTTTTTGGGACAGGCTGGACATTGGCCAACTTCCAACAGGATGAAAAAATACCAGATTTGTAGGATTTAAGGAATGCTTTGGTGAGAGTTGGTGCAAGTTCTTTTGAAAATGTTTTTAGAATTACAGGAGGACTGTTGTCCAAGCCAGAGGCTTTATTGCTGTTTAACCCCTATAAAAGTTTTTCGACAATTTTGGGTTTGAAATTTAATTGTTTCATATTAATTTCTGAAGACTGGATTTGGGGTGTTTCTTTAGGAGTTTCTAAAACTGTCGAATTTGAAGCAAAGCGTTCCACGAACAATGGGTTGTATGTGGGTTTAGTTTTGAAAATGGCTTTTGAACCAAAGTAAATCGAATGTGACTTCTAAACTTCATTGGTCTTAAGAATTTTTTACCACATTTAAACCTAAATCGTTCTTCACAAAGTTCTTTTAAATGATGAACAAACTACCCTTATATTATAATAATCACACCTTCATCATTTCAAATCATAATAATAATTACTTCGGTCTGAAAGACCTAAGTATTACATTCATAGGCCAAAAGTGAAATTCTTACCCCCACTTTTTTTCGCATTTCTCGACGTTTTAGTACCTACTGATTCTAAGAAGCAAAACAAAATGTACGTCTGTTTGAC
Organism: Diogma glabrata; assembly: GCA_963693315.1. Classification (NCBI taxonomy): domain Eukaryota; kingdom Metazoa; phylum Arthropoda; class Insecta; order Diptera; family Cylindrotomidae; genus Diogma; species Diogma glabrata. Next base: position 243,594,545 of record OY856186.1, read on the forward strand.
GTCCGTCCGTCATTAACTACGAAATCTAGAAAACCGCTGGAGGGATTTCAAAAATTTCTAAAATAGGTATACTCAAGGGACAGGTCCCTTGGACCCTTGGAAGGACGTTGTGTTCGATAACTGTACCGAAAGTGTGTCAAAAAATCATTAAGTGTGTCAAAAATAGCCAATTTGCTTATTTTTGGCTTAAAAAACGTTCATTTTAAGTGATTACGGGTAGTTGAATTGAATTTGGAGAAACCTTGATGGTAGGGATTGGTATGTGAGATCAAAAACCAGATTATTGCATTAGAAGTTTGTCAAAAAAAAGTTGTCAAGTGTGTCAAAAGAAAGATTTTTATTAATTTTTTTACCAGTTTTTGGAAAAAAAATAAAATTACTTATTTGTATGACATGAAATATATTTGTATGACATGAAATTTTATTACTATTAAAGAGAATTATGGTATTATAAGTTTGTCAAAAATATGTTGTCAAGTGTGTCAAAAGAAAGATTTTTATTTATTTTTTTACCCATTTTTTGGAAAACAAAATTACTTATTTGTATGACACAAAATTTTATTATTATCATTAAGAATTATGGCATTATAAGTTTGTCAAAAAAATGTTGTCAAGTGTGTCAAAAGAAAGATTTCATTTAGTTTTTTAGCTAATTTTTTGGAAAAAAAAATTTAGCGGTTTTTATGACGTAAATGTACTTGAACATGAAATTGGCTATGGAAATTTTTGAATTTGTTATAGTTTTTAAAATATTTTTGAAAAAAGTTTGTGTTTGTGATTTGGTAATAATTTTTGCAATATTTTTAAAATTTCGGAAAAAGTTTTAATATTTGATTTTGTTATAATTTTTGCAATATTTTTAGAATTTTGAAAAAATAGAATTTTTGAATTTTAGATATGGGTAATTCTTTTATAAACCAAACAGATTTGAACCAAATCTGACCGACCCATTTTTAATTTGGCTGAAATTTTTTTAGGGATTTTTTATCGAAAAAAAAGATATATGTGTTCGAGGATTTTTTTTTTTTTGAAAAATAGAGCGGTTCTAAATTTCGAGAATTTCGTGATTTTTGGCTTGAAGACTTACTTTCAAAAATTCATAACTTCGGTTTTATAGAAGATAAAAGCTTTTTCTTTTTTTTATTTGAAAGTAAAAAAATGGAATTTTTAAAAATAGATATTTTCAACTAATGTTATTAACAAATTCCTATTCTTATAAACAAATAAAATCTTAAAATTAAATTTTAACCATTGCCCCACCCCGCCCATGAAATTAATTTTTAATATAATCATCGTATTCAACGCTTCTATCTTCTATTAAACCGAAGTTATGAATTTTAGAAAGTTAGTCTTTAAGCCAAAAATCACGAAATTCTCGAAATTTAGAACAGCTCTATTTTCCAAAAAAAAAATCGTCGAACACATATATCTTTTTTTTCGATAAAAAACCCCTAAAAAAAATTTCAGCCAAATTAAAAATGGGTCGGTCAGATTTGGTTCAAATCTGTTCGGTTTATAAAAGAATTCTTTTACCCATAAATCCTCGAATCGAACACGTAAATCTTTTTTACACACTTTTATTTAACTTGACATCTGAGAGCTTTGATGGGTGGAATTTTGTGATTCATTTTTCAGTAACTTTCCATTATGTGATTGATCCCAAATTGAAAAGACAAGTTTGTTAAAGCAGTCAGTACGTATTTCTAAAACTTTTAAAGCACAAAACTTTATAAAACTGAAGAAAAAAAATTCAAATTTTTCTTCACTCTGAAAGACTTTAAAGAATTGCACTGAAATTCCCATAAACTGGTTGACTCATTTTGAGCGAAGGAATTTTGGTAATACTGTGTATATCATTATAATCATAGACATCATACATGTTTGTGTCATTTTATATGGATAAAAGGCCTTATAATGAACACAAAACAAAAATAAAAGTATGACATTTGAAAGCTTATAGACCTTTTTTCTTAAAGCTCAAATCGTTATTTTGCTGTATTTGACAGATTACATACAGCAATGATAATTAGAAATCAGTTATTATGTATGAAAATATGAAAATCCATAAGATCTGAATATCCCATTCTCTACGTTGGAATTTCGCTCATACTGAGTATATCATTATAATATATGACATATTACACATTTTTGTTATTTTTATATCGAAAAATCTTTATTATACCAATCTCTCTTATACCCATCGTCAAAATCGGAGGAAACTTCTGGTGGTAAGAATCAGAACTAGTGTACCCATATAAATTTTGACATTTAGTTCATTTTGGTATACATTATCAAATTTGTGTTTACATTGGTAAGTTTTCAAGCCGAAAAATAATGATTTAAAATAAATCTAATTGAAATATACATTTATAATACTTGTGTTTTTCCAGGTGTTTTGTTATAATTACAGAAAAACTACCAGAATTGTATATAAAAAGAATATTAAAACAGCCATCACGGCAACACAAAATCCAGTTCACAAAAGAACTTGGATATTACATTGTGGGGTAAAATAAAAATCTTAACTAAATCTAATTGAAATATACATTTATAAAACTTGTGTTTTTCCAGGTGTTTTGTTAAAATTACCAGAATTGTACATAAAAAGAATATTAAATGTATTATCCTGATGAATGGAAAGATGATGTAAGAATCGATGCTTTGTTCGCTCCATTCAGAGTTCGAACATTAAATCCTGTTAATTACGATTCTAAATTAAAATTTTGGAAAAATGCCATAACAAAATATTGTTTGTATAAAGGGGAAAGCAATATAAATATAAAAGAATTGAAAAATACATTTCAGCGTAATATTATAATTCCTTATGTATTTGCAACGGTATTAGAGAATATGTTTCAGAAAGAGGAAGTTAAATTGAAAAATGATTTCATGGAAATTTGACAGTATACATGGAGTTGAAGGAGTTTTAATTCGTTGATAAAAAAGTATTTCAAAGAGTCTCAATAATTTAAAAATTTAATGATACAAACAAAAGATGATTCCACAGAATATGTTTTAATTGAAAGTTTAAAGGTGAGTTTTTATTCAAGATTCTGTTGTCTCGAGGTTTAATTTCTATTCTTATCTGTAGAATGAAGCAACAAAAATCCAAAGGGAAATGGAACATTTAACCGAATCTGTTATGTCCTTAGCCGATGCTATCGAAAAGCTTACCAATTCCAATTTAGAGTTTAAATTAACAAATGAAGGTGCATTGTTAGCAATTCAACAGTTAGAAAACGAAGAGTCGATAGATAATTACTCAAAAATTATAATAAAATTCGGTGCCACCGCACAAAAAGTCACACCAATCAATGAGCTTGAACGTTCTTTTTATAATCTAGAAAAAACAGAAAAATATTTTGTTAATTTCTTTGAAACTAACTTTTAAGTTTTGATAAATAAAAGAATATTTTAATATGGTACAACTTTATAATTTTAATGTTTTATTTAACATTGACTGCCAACAAACGACTAACTAACAATATAATATCAAATGATGATAATAGGTGCGTTCGATTTGACTGAAACAACTGAAAAAACAACAACAATTGCATTTAATTCTTCAGTTGATTCAGTTGCTTCAGTCAAATCGAACACGGCTAATGATACGGACATAATAAAAGTAAGGTAACTGTACAATAATAAATTACAAAACAAGTTGATTAATACAACAACTAAACAAGGTGATTCTAAAGTTTACATCATTATCATCTTAGCATTAATATAATTCATTTTACATATTTTGATTTATCATATTTATTGAAAATTATTGATAAAATTGAAAATGAATTTAAAGATTTAGACACAAAAATATGAGAGTTGATTAGAGATGGCAAACGAAATTCAGCGAAGTTTTATCTTCGTTAGATCATATACAAATACTACAATCTCAAATTCAAGATACAACGAGTGATGCTAAAGTGTTGGAAGCTTTTAAAATTGGTTCTAAAACTATCAAAAAATTGCTTTCTGATTCGGGAATTACGCTGGATAGCGTTGATGAGGCATTGGCGGATGTCCAAGAAAACCATGAGGTACATGATGATATCCAATCAACGTTGGGCGGTGGTAACACATTCAATACAATTGATGAAAAGTGGAAAGAATCTGGAAAAAGAATTAGAGGAATTGTTATTAGAAGATGCCTTCCCTGATGTTGTACTGTCTGATATTAATAAAAACGACGGAAATGAAAAGGAGAAACCAAAGGATGCAATATTAAATATGGATGACTTGATACAACGTCGTATGAATGAATTAAGAATTGAGTTTGGTGATGGATGTTTTTTTTTAAAAAAATAAAATTCAAAAAACTGACTCAAAAAATGTATATCGCTAAAAACTATAAAATAAAAAAAAAATAAAAAAAAATTTTAAAAAACACACTTTTATTGAAAATGAACTAAAAACTAAAAAATAAATTTTGCATTGACACAACACGATGTTCCGAAAAACAAAGGTTATATTCAAACGTTAAATCTTTTATTAATAACTATATGTTTGCTTTCAAACTATAATAAGGAAATAAATATTTAAATATCTTTTTAAACAATTTAACACAGATGGCAAAATTAGATGTACAGACTAGAATACTATTTAACTAGAAGTTTTGTTAGATAAATAATTTTCCGTTACAGTTTTTTACAAAAAATAAAAGTGGGTGGCGTAGTCAATATAGAAGAGCACTAAATATGTAGAAAATGTGCTAATTCTTAATCTTAATTAAGTAATAAGTATAAATACTAAAACTTAATTCAACTATTTTAAAGGATTATAAATCACTTATAATACAAGAAATGTGATGTAATACGTTCAATACGCTGACTGCGCCACCCACTTTTATTTTTTGTAAAAAACTGTAACGGAAAATTATTTATCTAACAAAACTTCTAGTTAAATAGTATTCTAGTCTGTACATCTAATTTTGCCATCTGTGTTAAATTGTTTAAAAAGATATTTAAATATTTATTTCCTTATTATAGTTTGAAAGCAAACATATAGTTATTAATAAAAGATTTAACGTTTGAATATAACCTTTGTTTTTCGGAACATCGTGTTGTGTCAATGCAAAATTTATTTTTTAGTTTTTAGTTCATTTTCAATAAAAGTGTGTTTTTTAAAATTTTTTTTTATTTTTTTTTTTTTTCGATAGAAAAACTCTAAAAAAAATTTCAGCCAAACCAAAAACGGGTCGGTCTGAAAGGTGTTCGGTTTATAAAAAAGTTTCAATTTTTGATTTTGTAATAATTTTTGCAATATTTTTAGAATTTTGGAAAACGTTTGAATTTTTAAGAAATTTTGGAATATTATTGGAATTTAGAAAAAGTTTAATTATTTGATTTTATTCTAATTTTTGGAATTTTGAAAAAAGTTTCAGTTTTTGATTTTGTTATAATTTTTGCAATATTTTTAGAATTTTTGAAAAAAATTTTAATCTTGATTTTGTAATAATTTTTGGAATATTTTTAAAATTTTGAAAAAAGTTTGATTTTATTTAATTTTTACAATATTTTTGGAATTTTGAAAGAAATATGAATTTGTGATTTTGTAATATTTCCTCGAAACGCTGAGTAAATCATCTTTTGACTAAATTATGTTAATTTATGATATGTTATAATTTTCCGGCAACATATTGATGTTTCGTGTTAGTTTTGTAAGAAATTTTTAAACAGAGATAAAAAAATACCTGTACTTTAACAAAAAGTTATGTTTGATGTACTGCCTAAAACTAAAAACCATGTCCTCATAAAAGTTTTTTGCCGAAAGCTATATCAAAATCCTTAACGCAGACCGAAGTCTTGATATCTCAGAGCTGTGAGATTTCAGCCCCTCTATATTTTTGTATTCAAACATGAAAAATCTCAATTCAACAGCATCAAATATCAACTTCAAAAGTTGAAATCTAACCTTTCAAAATATTTTTATTTAAGGAATATTAAGATTTCACCATCAAAATAATTTTCTTCTAACAAGAAAAGCTCACATTGAATAAACTCCTCCACTATAACAGCAACATTTTTTTGTTAAACTTTTTCGGTTTTTATCCAATTTTCTGTAGATCCACACATACAATAAACTTTTATTTGACCTATTAAATCGCATGCGCTCTAATATATAGCGAAATTATCTAGCTTTCGGAAAATATATACAACGTCCAATAGTACATCGTAGTACGTTCAGCTAGAAAGTTTAAACTTATTCTCTTTATTAGTAAATTTTCAAACATTTTATTCAAAAGCTTTTTCCATAAAAATAATAAAAAATTTTGTTTCGAAATCAAAAATTATTATTTTAGTTTTGATCAAAGAAAAGTGTTAAAATTTGTGATAGTGAAAATTTGTGAAAATTTTATTAGTTTTTCGTGATTTTCAATAAAGTTATTCGATTGGTTTTATGAGTGAATATTAAAATAACAAATGCAACAGAAATAAAGAAGGAAATAACAAAAGGTAAGCGAGAACTTTTTTAGAGCTTTTTTTAGAAATGAATGTTTTTTTGTTGACTGAATAAATGAATATTATGAAGATTCTAAGCTCCTAAGTAAATATTTATAATACAAAGAATGATGTAGTTAAGCTGATATTGAACCGTTAAAGTAGTTATAATAAAGATTATAAAGTGTCACATTTGTGGATTTTTTGTTATACTATTACATACATAAGTCTAAGCAGTGATAAGAGGCAACAGAATGTCTACAAAAAATATTAAACTAATATGTGAGATATTACTATTTCATAGATTGTGTTCATAAAATAAAAGTTACATGTGAAATTCAAGTGCAAGCAGTGGCAAGCAAAATTAAATCTTCCTCCACATTGGTATCTACATTTTCCTCACGATTATATCATTCGTTGAATGCTGTTAGTTTAACAGAAATATTTCTTCTTACTAAAGCTAACAGTTTTAAAGCTACAATTTTGAGTGTGAAAAATAAAAGTTAGAATATTGATATTTGTATTAAGAAAACCATAAAATCCGGATCCGGAAAATTTCCTTATCAAATCTTCAACTCTCTAGAAATGATTCGAAAAATATTGTGAACCAATGTTACATAACGTTCTCAATCGATAAAACTTATAACTGGAACGTATATTGCCTGCCGTTGATAGGAAACCTTATTACCATTATTGCCTAAAAATTGCTAATGGTTACCAATTTTAATTTTGAAAAGAATATAAGTTAAAGAGTATGAAAGAGCATAGCAATTTTAACTACAATGTATCCACCAAGTTATCCACTTATTATCGTTTCAAGTCGATTGATAGTGTTCGTTGATAGCCATGAAAAATGAACAACATCCACCTGGTGTGCGTGGAGGGAGAACCCAGACAACACAGGCGTAAT
>OY856186.1:243602091-243717217 GCA_963693315.1 Diogma glabrata
CTGAAATATAAAATTTAAATATGATAACTTAAAGTGTGATATTAGAATTCGGTGAATTATTTTAAATGACAATATTGTTAAAAAATTCACATCTGAAAATTTAAACACATATTATTACAATTACATATTGTGTCTTACACCATTCTGATAGTAACGAAAAAATTTCGGTTCTCTCTTTGTTTTATATAATAACCGCCAAATTATTCTTTTTATAAAATCTTCTTGCTTTCTGTAATATATTCTAATATACATATATCACATAAGTCTTCAGGATTGAGTAATGGATTTTGTGAGAAGAAAAGGAAAAGATAATACAAGAAAACCATATTTTATAATATAAATAATATTATTTTAATATCAACCATTCAAAAGTTGGATTGCCTATAGTCAAAATGGATTTTATCCTATGAAAAATTGCAAGCTTTTTAATGGTTGATATTTGAGGAGAATGCTTTCATATTTCTAAATAGATTGGAAATAAAAGGATTCAGATAAAATACACTTACAAAAGAGATCATAAAATATGTAAATTTTAGTAATCGCTATCAGAAACATTAGGGGAACTGCGTGCTTTACAAGGTTTAATTCCGACCAGCTTAAATCTTGCGAATTCGAGAAGTTTTTCCCCAGCCATTGCAAATGCAGACACACACACACACACACACACACAACACACACACACACACACACACACAACACACACACACACACACACACACACACACACAAACACACACACACACACAACACACACACACACACACACACACACTACACTAAAAAAAATTCATAAAGATCAATAAACTCTATTTATTAAATTTTATAACCAAATTATTTATGAAATCTATAAATGTTTACACAAATAATATGGAATATATTTATAACATCTATTTATCGTTAATAACCCGTTTATCTATACTATAAACCAGCATTTATAATCGTATATTTTTGTAAGTTAATGTATTTAATAAAAGTATTTTTGAAAGTATGAACAGGATTAAAATTTTCAAACAAAATTTATAAATGAATTCGTGAAATTTATAAATATATAGCTATTAATTGATAACTTTTTTGAATACTTCATAAACTCCTATTTGTATAACAATAATTAATGGCGTTCATTACCGCCAACTCATTAACTGCCAATCAACCTTGATTGAAAATTCATGATTATTTTTTTTGAATTTATTGTATTCTAAATCTTAAAACACTAAGGGCCGATTCTATGAATGCAGATACAAGATAAATCCTCGGATTAATCGTCGTTTGTATGGTATGAATCAGGATAGATTAAAAAATCTATCCGAGGATTGTTGATCTATTTGTAACGTTCTTCGGGAAACACCCGAATAGAATAGTAGAATCAAAATCCTTTTGTTTTATTTATTATTTACAAATCTATTTTTTTCTAATAATTTAATAAAGGCTAAGTTTATATAACTGTTAGGTTATAAGTTAACTAGTCGTCAAAACTCATTTTTTTCTATGTTAACGTCTCCAACGAACACTGGATTCTTTTATGAATGAACGGAGATTTATAAATAAACAATTTGGGTGGTAATCACACTTATAGCAAAAGATTGAAAAACTTTGCGAAATCGATGAAGACTCACTGAAGTAAAAAGACCAAGGAAATCTAAGGGAATTTGTGATGCAACACAGATAAACGTAATTTGAAGAACCTTTAGCGTGTGGGAGAATTCAATAGCTAATGAAAATGTCACCTGTTAAATTGTGTGGAATGTTTCGACCATCAACAAAAATAGACGAAGGAACACAATATCATAAACATTGATAATACAACCGATTGGTCAAAAAGCTTGGTGAAAACATTTAGGCGAATTATCTATAACAAAACATCCAATATTCAAACCTAATTAATACAACGATTGGATAAAAGCTTGGTAAAACAACATTTAGGCGAATTGTCTATATAAAAAAATATTCAAAATACAGTTGAGCGGTCACACCACAGTTCAGAGGAGAATAATTGATAAAAAAATGTTAATTGGGGAAATTGTGAAAACCTGTTTGATGAACAAAATGCTATATAAATAGAAATGTATCGTACTTCGGTCTATTCTGTTTAGATCAGCTATTCTATTTGGATCTACTAATCAATTTGGATCTTCTACTCTATTATATTCTACTTCGATCTTGGGTGGAGTTTTTCAAGAGGCAAAAGGCGACGTTATATTTGGCAGAAGAAGAAGATGGAAGATAATCCCGAACGTTAACAAAGGAATAAAATTTGAGTATAAATTTTAATTACATATTTATTACACACTTTTTTACACACTTTTATTTAACTTGACTCTTGAGAGCTTTGATGGGTGGAATTTTGTGATTCATTTTTCAGAACTTACCATTATGTGATTGATCCCAAATTGAAAAGACAAGTTTGTTGACAGAGTCAGTACGTATTTCTAAAACTTTTAAAGCAAAAACTTTATAAATCTGAGAAAAAAATTCAAATTTTTCTTCATTCTGAAAGACCTTAAAGAATTGCACTGAAATCCTCATCCTCTTGGTTGACTCATTTTGAGCGAAGGAATTTTGGTAATACTGTGTATATCATTATAATCATAGACATCATACATGTTTGTGTCATTTCATAGGATAAAAGGCCTTAGATTATAAATAATGAACACAAAAAAAATTAAAATTATGACATTTCGTTCAAAGCTTATAGACCTTTTTTCTTAAAGTTCAAATCGTTATGTTGGTGTATTTGACAGATTACATACAGCAATGATAAATAAAAATCAGTTATTATGTATGAAAATATGAAAATCCATAGTATCTGAATGCCCATTTACCGCACTGAAATTTTGCTCATACTGAGTATCTCATTATAATAGATGACATATTACACATTTTTGTCATTTTTTATATGAAAAAATGGCCTTAAATTGTAAATAATGAGTGATTTGTATTTCGAAAATTTTAAATAATTGTTATTTCTTCTAAAATCCAGATTGTTTTTGTGTTCTCGTAAAGATTTTTTTTTACTAAAGTTGCATAATTATTATTTTTTCAATAAATTTTAATACATAATTAATGATTTCTAATTATCATTGCTGTATGTAATCTGTCAATTACATACAGTAATATAACGATTCGAATTTTAAGGAAAAAGCTCTATAATTCAGACCTTTTTTCCGAAAAAAACATGAATTTGGTGCGAACATATATATTTAATAATTTATGTACAAACTTAAAATTAATACAATGAGCAAAGAAACGTACTAAAATTTTACACTGGATGTTTAAATAACATAATTACAATTGTTATAGTGCAATTACCCGTATTAAAATTACTTTAAATTTCAAAGAATATTAAATTTTCGGGTAGTGATTTAATTGCTAGTTTTACTTATGGTGTATTTTCTGTGAAATAATGTGGTTAACTTATTTGTAGGTAAAATATATAATACATAAAAACTCTAAAATAAAAAAATAAATAAAAAAAATTTAAAACACACACTTTTTGAAAAACGAACTAAAAAGTAGAAAAGAAATTTTGCAATTAACACCACGTTATGTCTTTTATAATTATATTTCCTTTGAAATTGTTAGAAGAAAAATATTTAAATGGTATTTAACACATCTTAGCATAGATGCAAATATTAAATTTTTGACTAATTTTAAAATGCTAATTTTCGATTGACAAACAGTTTTCCGTTCCCATTTGTTACATAAAATAAAGTGGGTGGCGCATTCAGAAAGGAAAAGGATTAAACGTTGGTAGTCTCTCTTGTTAGAGATTAACATAGAATACATTTGTTGCTTTTCTATATTAATGTATGCGTTTATTCCTTTTCCTTTCTTTTATTTTATGTAACCCAGTCTTATGTAACTTATTTATGTAACAAATGGGAACGGAAAACTGTTTGTCAATCGAAAATTAGCATTTTAAATTAGTCAAAAATTTAATAATTGCATCTATGCTAAGATGTGTTAAATACCATTTAAATATTTTTTCTTCTAACCATTTCAAAGGAAATATAATTATAAAAGACATAACGCTGGTGTTAATGCAAAATTTATTTTCTACTTTTTAGGTTCGTTTTTCAAAAAGTGTGTTTTTTAAATTTTTTTTTTTTAATTATTATTTTGTGTAATAGATTTATTTTTTTTTGTGGTTTAAATTATTAAAGTTAGTGTTAAGTTAAGGCTTTTTGAATAATTAACTGTTTGACTAATGATCAATGTAATGAATATAGTTTTTTCTTTTTCTGTTATGTTCATATAAATGAAAATTTATTCTATAAAAGTTTGAAATAATTATGATTAAATTAATAAAATATATAAATGTCATGTATAAAGAATTTCTTGTGTAATTGTTTTTTTTTATTTGTGTGTAATAGTTTTGTGCAGTATAGTGTCAGTTATTAAAGGAAAAAAGAAAGAATACATATTTGTTGAGAGGGGATAAAGCTGCAATTACGAAAGTAACATTAAACAAAGGCCGATCCCCAAAATTTTAAGCGTGGCGGCAAAGGTTCGTTACATATCCTTGATTATCTTCTATTTTTCTTCTATAAAACAAAGGATAAAACTTTTTTCTTAACATGCCATAGCAGAAAAGTTTTGTTTTGAATTTGTGGTTATTTTTGAATTTAAATTCTTGCGTTTCAAAAATTTGTTTTTTGATATAAATTAATAGTAAAATAAATAATGTTTTCATATAATTTTAATCTATTCAATTTCAATTTTGAAATAATGTGTTTTAATTTATAATTAAATTTATTTAATAGAAAAGCAAAAGAAAAAGTATTGCCGCTTATAAAAAATGCTAAAAACTGCAATAAAAACAAAAATAAAAATTAATCTTAACCGTGTTCGTTCATACAATCGACGAAAAAAGAATCCTCGGATGAAAATAGAATTTTATCCTCGGATTTTTTTCTATTCGTTCTTGTTCATACAATCGGCCCTAAAATATTCATTTTTAACCGACTTAAAAAAAGAAGGAGGTTCTTGTGTTTCACTTGGTTTTTTTTATGTCTATTGATGTTTTTTCACCGATTTCTGGAAAACGCTTATTCGATTTAAATGATTTAAATTGTATTATATTTAAATAGCTGCCGCGATGGTCCCATTTTTTTCTTTGACGTGAAAAATACCGCTTTTTAGAAAAATGGAAAAAACTGTGTTTTTTGATAAATGTTAATGTACGTTTGATGATGTTGATGTACGTAAAAACGGCTCAAACGAAGTGGATAATTTAAATTGCATTCTATTTAAGTAGATTTGGAGGTTATATCATATTTTTTCTGTGACGTGAAAAATATCGTTTTTCAGCAAATTGGAAAAAACTGTATTTTCTAAGCCTGTTCACCGATTTCTTGAAAACGACTCATTCGATAATTTAAATTGTATTCTATCAAGATAAATGCCGAGTTGGTCCCATATTTTTTTCTATGACGAAAAAAATACCGTTTTTCAGAAAATTGAAAAGAACTGTATTTTTCCATATATTGTCACCGATTTTCAAAAACGACTCATTCGATTTAAATGGTTTTAATAGTATGTATTCTATTTGAGCAGATTTCGAAAAAGTCCCGTATTTTTTTCTGAGACGTGAAAAATACCGTTTTTCAGAAAATTGGAAAAACCTGCAGTCTTTTATGTATTTTCATCGATTCCTTCAAAATTGCTTATTGTATTTGGATGGGTTGAGCTGTATTATATGTATTATTTGTATTTGGTTTTATACACTAAAAAGGAAAAAATTAAAAGTATTAAAAAAAAAATAGAACCGACTTCAAAAAACAAAAAAGTGAAAAATAACTCAATTGTGGCTTTTAGAGACAAAAATACAGCTAACTATTGATTTATTTAACTTAATTATATTTAAATACAACAAAAAAATTACGGTTTTAAACAAAGTTATTATATTATAGAATTTATTTGTTATTATAATTATTACAACTATTATAGTTGTTGTAAAACTCATTATATTATAAAAGTTATTTTAGCACAAAACTGTTCGAAGTCGGTTCCACATTGACGAAAAGCCGACTAACTTTTAATAGATTTGAATTTAAATTACAATAATTAAATTTAACCAAACAACTCAATTTTACTATCTCAAAACTTGTGAGAAAACTAAAAAATTTCAACGTATTTTTATTACTTCTCATGCTTATTGAGTTTATTCAAGAACTGACTGACTAATATCTTTTTCACCAGTATATGTATACATAATATGTCAAAAAAATGCGAAAAAACCGCAAGGAAAGAAATGAAATAGAAACAACCATTTAATTGATTATGTATCATGGAGAGACAATTTGATAAGAAATCATATTGACAATATCGAATCGGTAAATGCTGGTGGAGGTATTTCAGATACAATTGCTTCCTAAAGTTGGTTGAGTGATCAAAGAAAAAAAATTAATCTTTAATTTTTTATAAACCTTCTTTGTGACGGTTTCTATAAAATCTTGTTTTAACTGTTTAAAATTCATTATAATTGAAATGCAAATAACTCTCAATCCTTAAAATTTCGAAAAACTCATCGTAGATAATTTATAGGAGAGAGATAATCTAGATGAGATAATCTAAAAAAAAGGTCTTGCAACATTTTTCAATAAAGCTCATGAACTAAGCTCCACTACACACTCTCAAATCACACCACAAACCCAAAACCTGAAACACTCATATTGGAATAAAAATATAATACAGATCAATATAATTATTATTTATTAATATATACTGTCGACTATCTGACATTTCAATTTACAATATTTCTATCTGTGAGGTGAGGAGAGCATACCCTGTTTTCGATCATCTAATTTTTCTTTTATAAATTTAATTTGCGATTATATGATTTTCGGTAATGTGACGTTACGACTTTTCGACCATATGAATTTTTGGTGATACGACATTTCGATCTAATGATTTTTCCATTTCAAAACCATTAGATGATATGAAATTCGGTAGTATGTACTTTCGGCTTACTGATTTTTGGTTCTATAACACGATTCGATGATTTGATTTTTCGATGCTATGATGCAAACTCTAATTTTGTATAAAATAAGTTATGATGTAGTAATAAATGTCAGAACTCCCGACGATGTAATAAGACGAAAATATTTGAGAGAAAATTTAAAGTTACTTGTTTTTGCTTAAATCTTATTTGAAAACGTTTTAAAAAGTTATTCAATATACTACGCGAAGAGTCAAAATAGTATTGTTACGATTCTACATAAACGTAATGAAAAACAAAACCTTAATTTTCGACATACAATATTTCAAAAATAAATCAAGGTCACATTCGTTTTTTAGAATCAGGGTCAACAATAAATAAAATTGAATGATTTTATGAATGGCTTTGATGATTCGTAAGCGACTCAGACACTTTAAAAAACTTTTTATTTTTTCCAAATATTTTCGGTTTCTATGAAACCTTCCTCAGGGAAATATTTATTTCTATTTTTTATTTTATTTATTTATTTAATAATAAGTGTTTCTTTTACCAATCAAATCAACATAACGTAAAACAATCGAATATTCTAACATTTTCTCAAGGTTTCTAAAAAGTGAATTCGAATGGTCTAGAAATTATACAGAATCGTATGTAAGCAATTGCCTCTTGTAGAATAGAGAAAGTTTTTATTTTAGACCTGCGATGGTAATGTTATAATTAAAATTGCGATAGTTTAAGTGGAATGTGAAATAAATTGTCATATGAAATGAATTGAAAGAATACTCTAGATAGCAATATTGTTTGCTGAATTGTTTTATTGTTGTTGATGTGTTCCATCATGACCATTGTATTGTTGATGTGCTCCATCCATTAAGGAGTTAAATGCTTTATAATACCTGGTGTGTTTGCTTACTAATCAGTGATCAAACTCAGAAGGAGATTGGGAATTGCGTTTATCGAAATGAGAGTAAAGCCAATTTGAACAATTAACAATTAAAATTAATCAAATCAACATGTTTAACATTGAATCTTACCACTTAACACAATAGCTTAAAATATCCTATAATACCATGTTTACCACTTTTTTTTAACATAAAAAAAGCTGGTTGCATCGAGAGGATCAATCAGACAATTAAAATCATTCCTTTTTTACTTGAAATCATCCCTAAAAATTTGCTCATCATAGTTGTTGAACAGAAAAAATCTGCTGTTAATAGAAATTTTGTAGTAATAATTAGGAATTACTTTCTTAATAAATGAAATTTCAACCGATTTTTGTTAACTTTAAATACTTCATTATACTGAACAAAGTTGTTTGCGTGATTTTTTAGATTCTCCTTAATATTGTTGTAATTAACAACATATTTTATGGGTTTGATATTATTCATGCAGTTCAGAAAGAGCACTTAATGCGTTTTAATTTCTTCCTTTTGAAACATCATAAAATGTAGGCTAAGGTTTGACATAAAGTCATATCAGATGTATTAACGTTATACTATTGATATAGAACTTTTAACGTCAACTACAATTTATATACTTCAGAGAACTATTAATCTTCAAACGCTTAATAGAAGGACGTTTAATTTTTTAATATCATTATATTTTTAAAACATTTTATCTCAAATCTTACAGCATAAAAAACATTTATGATGCAATAGAAATAAATCACAAAGACATATAAACTAAGAATCCCAAAGTAGATTTTCTTTCACAAAACTCTTAATCCAAAAGAGTAAATGCTTTTACAAGCATTGTTTTTTGTTGTTGAATTTCCCATTAAATACAAGAAACGTGATTCAAGATCTTTAGTCAACGTTATTAATTTAAATTTCAGAAAATTTCCTAAAAGGAAAAAACTTACTGTTATGAATTCGTTTTTCGTTTTCCAAAAAAAATTAACGTTGTGCTTGCAAGAAAAGTTATTATAAAATATATTTTCGTTTTCTGTTTATTATGACATTAATGAAGGAAAAACAATTCTGACTTTTAAGACAATCATTGTCTTCTAAAACCGGTAGAAATCTCTTTGGACGTGTGATTTGATGCTTATAAATACAAACGAGTGATAGAAAAGCTACATTGTTTCAAATATTTCCAACAGAACACAAATGATATTGTGTGGTTGTTATAAGAAAATCCATATAAACGTCAGAATATAAATCAATATCTCACAAAGGTCAATTAATATACTTTCATTATTAAAAAAAAGCTTCAAGTTTTATTACATTTTAGCGCTTTATATAAATAAAGGATATAACTCATGTTATAAAAATAAATAAAAAACGTCGTTTTGAAACGAAGAAAGTTTAATATAAGAATATTACGTAAAATTTTCCACAAACACAATTACACAATTGTGACTTACTAATTAAAAAGCATGACAGGTGAATGAAAAAAATAGGCAATTATGAAGCAATAATAGAGATGTTTATACAACTCAACCTAGTTAATTATATGTTTATGGAGAAAATCATAAATAAGCTTTTAACAAAAGCATAAATTATATGGAGCTTAATTTTAAAATTTTAAAACATAATTTGTCTTAATTACTTTATTTTTTATTGTTACTATTTTACTGTTTATAGAGAGATTATTTATGGTTTTAATTTTTTTAATTTATTTTGATACATTGCTATCGTATAGATAAAAATCTTAATAAAATCTTGAATTTAAATTGGTTAGTGACTATTCTCCACTAGTTGGGATTTCTCTCCCATATTCGTAGATCCATAATGTTCTTCATGCAATGTCAACTTGGTCGAGGCCTGAAGAACGGTAAAACGTGTTCGTAGAATAAATAAAAAATAGGACCAAAATTGACACTAAAAATGAATTAAAGAAATTGTGATGTTAAGTCGATCGTCCAAAACAAATTTTTATCTCGTCGCTGGTCGAGTTGGTTAAATGGTTAACCATTAACTGTGATCAGAAGGACGCCAGTTCAATTCCCGAACCGACTGGAATTGAGATAAAACATTTGTTACGGATCTTTCGCTTTTTCGAAGCAATTTTTCATCCTATTCAATTGAATACATTTATTTCTAGTGATTTATAATTCTAAACTACATAATAGTTAGATCCATTGCCATCGTATAGACAAAAATCTTAGTAAAATCTTGAATTTTTTAATGCTTTTAAATTTTGTTAATTATACATTGTGACTTGTGTTATTGGTTTTTATTTATGGACATAAAAGTTTGATTTGTGGTTATGGGGTGGTACTTAAAATGCTTGTAAATTGTAAATTATTGAATCGTTGAATAATTGTAAATTGTAAATTGTTGAATTGGGTGAAATCAGATCGTAAGTCAACAACTAATTTCCACTTCTATTCATCATTTTTTTTTTGGAACTATCAGTAACGGTGTATTCCAAGGTGAAGCACTAATTTTAAATAAATTATCTTCTAGTAATAATTTATCTCCAGGCAAGTAGAATAATTCATTAAATTATCAACGATATCAATGATATTTAGCTTTTTTCTCTGGATTTAAGTAATAGGTTTTTATATTTTCTTCTATAACACGTTTTATCTATTATAAACATTATCTTTATTTAAGGACTTATGTGTACGAATGTACGATATACATCATAATTATTTATAACAGTAATGTTTGTAATATAATATTTCACATTTATGATTAATTCTGTAGTGTTATTTATACTAACATAAGCCTTATTATTTAAAACATTTATAATTAAACTAGCAATATGAACATCACATATAATTTCTTGATATAGAACTACGTAATCACCATCTACTAAATAAGCTTTTTTATACTAAATAACTCTACATATTTTTAAATTCTAAAAGTTTGATTTAAAACGTTTTGAAAATTTAACAACTACAAAGAAATGTTTGCTGTATATTGATCATTCTTCATATTTAGAAACTTGTTAATTGGGTCTAACATTAACATTAGGCTAATGGACAGAATATTTTGTTTTTATAAAGAAATTTTTCAAGAACTGGCTGGAATGTAGAGTGTTATATAAGAAGAACTGGCTGGAATGTAGAGTGTTAGCAATGTTATCATGCTAAACTTCTTCGGTGCCGTTCATAAATTTCCTAACCATAATAACGCAATGGGATTATAAGTCACTAGAACTGAATGTATTTAATTGAAATAAATAAAAAATGGCTCTGAAAAGCCAAAATTCAGAATAAAGGTTTATCTCAAATCCAGATTGGTGATCGAACCAGCATTCTTCTGATCAAATCCAATGGTTAACCACTCAACACCTTCGAAAATTATTTTGTTTTCGTTCACAAACAAACGACGAAATTGTCTACGAATATGTATCATAATACTTTGGTATCAGAGTCATGAGAAGCCCGTTTATACGTTTATATTAGGGATGATTGGTTTCTGAAAATTTTAAATGGATTTTACCTAAATTTCAAATTTTTCCAATTGATATATCTGATTTCTTACGAGCACGGTCAATGACGATATTTTTAAAACAGAGATCTAAAATATTGCGACGGAGTTGTCGGACTTAGCGACTGCTTCATTACTTAACTGCTGTTTAATTTCCTCACTATGAAGAACTCTGGGAAAGTACACCGAAGCTTAATTCTGAAATGCGCCCTAAGGAAGATGGGTTTTATCTGCACCATTGTAAGATTTCTGTATATAAATACATATGTTTGTTGGAAAGAATCTCGGTTCTCGGACTTCGTCCATCTAAGAAGTTGATCAATTTTTTCTTTTTGTTCGTCGAGTTTTTATTCATTTTCTGTCTGCACACGGTTCCAAAATTGTCAGCACTGTCACGTTAGCGTGACGTGGTTTAAATTAGCTGTTGTAGATTGTAGTAGATTATAGGTTCAAATGAAATATCAAATAACCAATTAGATATGCATCTTAATAACAAACCCGCTCCAACTAAAATTCATATTCTTACATAAACAATAGGATAACAAAACAAAACTTGAAGTTATTATTAACAACTTGGCTCAGAACCAAAATTATGTTAGCACCATTTACATTTCTATAAGAATTTCATTTTTTTGATATCAAATAAAACGAATAAGCTTTGAATTTGAGTGGAGGAGTTACATTGAAAATTTATTCAGAAAATTGGAAATGTCAAAACAAGCTAAAGTATATAACAACAACAAAGAAGAAAAACACTGTAGATAGGGTACATACAAATAAAATAAACGAAAATTTATGCAAAAAGGATTTCCAAAACAAAAAAAAGGAAAAATTTAGAATGTGAAAATTTCATTTTATGATACCATTAAAAAAAATGATTACATGTATACGATATGAGAGTGAATATGAAAAATTGAAATAAATATCGAAAGTTATTGTAAATGTTTTTGTTTCGGGTTGTAAGCTGTTGTTGTTATTGTTGTTTTTTGTGTATAATAATAATATGTACAGTACAAGTACACCAATTCTTCAATCGTAATGATATTTTTGTGTTAAAATTGACATATCAACAAGATGTGGTTGATAAAAAATTTTGACAACAATTTTATTTATTGATTTGATATGTGTTTTTATATTTTGTTTTAATTTAAGATAAAATATAGTCTGGCAGAAGTCACTATCTTGCAAAGTTAAAGATAACAAATGTTAAACTTGAAAATCAAACATAGAAATTAAATTAACTTAAACAACATGTTTACAGATATTGTTTTCAAACATTTTAATCTTAAATTTGAAGAATTTTGACTCTGATAGAGTTGGCAATGGAAAATTACTTTTTAGTGACCACGGCAGTGAAGAAAGCAAACCTGAAGATAATGAAAAACGAACTTCATCTAACTCCAAAAAGTTACACGGTATAAAAAATTTTCCGATTTCGTACAAAATTTTGTGTTATGTAACTATGATAACAACAAATATATTGTGATGTCAACGACCGTAACGCAGCTTTTTCAGTGTGTTCATAGAATCAAACAATCATTTAAATTACGCTTAGTTTTTTTTATATATAAATTTAAATTATATGTATTTCTAAAATTGAAAACATAAGAAGCAATATAATATGTCAATTACCTTTATAGAATCATTCATTCTGATGCTATTTGTCAAAGAAGTTTTTCACTTATTCCTAGCACTAAAAAACAAATAAACTGATCTTAATAAGAAATTACTCGGCTCTAGGTTACGAGTCGATACATCGGTAGTGACAATATTTATTTAAATTTGTTCATGAGAGAAAGCGTTAAAAAAATGGTCGTAGCCATAAAGATGTGGCGAATAATTCAAGGTCTACAGAACTTCAACTCTCTATCAACATCCGATTGCAATTAGAACGGTTTATTGAGGCTACTTTCTCATATACCCAAGTCTGGAGCGAGGACTATTTACAATTGGCTACTTACAATTTTATTGGTGTCCGGTTTCATTATAAATACTGATAGAGGTTTACACTTACCCTGATTTACACCCCCTCTTCTCCCGTTAGTCCAGTTTATACAAACCCACTGAATCCCGATTGAGCACAGCAATAAAACCCACACCAGCTGTATCCAAATTTGGAACGGCATGTAATGCAACATATCATAGCATCACGTTTTAAATACACCTGCTAATTGTCTAACTTTACAACAACATACACGAATATTTACACCAACACTGAATTTCTGATATATTCAAAACTAGAATATCAAAACCAAAAAAAGCACGACAAAGGCAACGAGAATTAAATATTGAACGATCAAACCTTTTATATTATTAGCAGATACACGGATCACTCTTGTTTGGATTGTACCCCAGATGCCAGTGAACCGAAACTATTGCTTGTCTAAGAAAAGAGTGTTTCAACATATGTTCAAAAAAATCTATTTGACGCGTTTGAACTTAAGAGTTAAACGTTTTGACTTAACGTTTTTCAAAATTATTTATTCAAAACTGTTAGTTTTTACCATCACAAGCTAGTTTCAATTTTTTCTCAAACACATGATATTTGTAATAAAATAGTATATTGTATAACGAGCACGGAATGATACTGAATATATCAAATTTTATCATTATCATTCTGAGCGAGTTATTCACTATACCTTTTCTACGATAAACTAGAAATAAATAAATAAATTTCTTAGATATGTACTAGAATTAGTCTTATTAAAATAATTTTATATAATCAGAAGTGGGGAGAAACTCATCAAAGTTTGTGAATGAAGTTTTTATGATATTTTTTTGTTTATTTTCTTTACATAAACTGTTGCCGTGGTATTATTCTTGATTTTTAATTTTTGTTTAATAATATGGTTTACATAAAATTTTTAAAAAATCATAAAAATAATTCGCAAAATGCTAACTAGCATTATTTTTTCAATTGAAAATTTATATTTATAATGCAAAAATGAGATATTTTTTATAAAATATCGTCTCTGCTACTTAATAGCTCCTTCTTTGTCAGGGGTGTCAGCTGTTGGAATTCGTTGCCTTCTGAGCTGCAGTCAAATTCTGTAATTGTGAAGCGGTGAAGTGATAAGTTTTTTAATGAAAAGAAACGAAGAAATTTTTATCACTTCACCGCTTCACAGTTACAGAATTTAGATTAGTTATAGTCTATTACCAGTATTTAACATTCACT
This sequence comes from Diogma glabrata, assembly GCA_963693315.1. Taxonomy (NCBI): domain Eukaryota; kingdom Metazoa; phylum Arthropoda; class Insecta; order Diptera; family Cylindrotomidae; genus Diogma; species Diogma glabrata. Next base: position 243,616,589 of record OY856186.1, read on the forward strand.
TTATAAACTAAAAAATTTAGTAATAATATACAGTGTCAACCCATTACTAATTTAATTGATATTGATACATATATATTCAAAAGTGTAAACTTACATATATGTAAATAATAAATAAATAAATAAATAAATAAATAAAATAAATAAACATTTGTTGCAATTATATGAGTTTTTCAAAACAAAATTGAATTGTTTATTGTTTCATTGCGCACTAGTGCGTAATAAAGGTATTACGTACTTAGGAGCTTTTATCATAATAAACAAACATCAATGTACCGTTATAAACTAAATTACCAAAGTTACCGTTTCTAGTTATTACTATTCACTGAAATATTATATGTTTTTATAAGTCTGTGTGTATTTCAACAGTATTCTATTCATGATTTTTTATGATTTTTGATAATTTAACTTCGCCTGGTTCCTGTGTTTTTAGAGTTTAATTTCAGTATTTAGATGACAAATTTGTTGTCTGAGCTATTTTAAATTTGTTGATTTGATGGAAATGGAAAAAAAGGTTGCAATACAACATGAACGAATAGTTAGTTGTCATTAGATAAAATACAATGTTGGATTTTTATTATTTAGAAACGAATTTTAAAAATTTACGGAAAAACACAATATTCGATTTTTATGAAAAAACAGACTTTGTCTAAAAAAAAAATCGAGAATTCTTCTCTGGGGCCCTATCACGGAATACATAAATGTGAATTTTAACAATATTGTGAAGTTCGTATTGCATAACATTAAACAGTAACGGTAACGATTTTACGAAAAACGAATTTCACAATATTAATTTAATTTAGAAAATATTATGAAATTCGTGTTTTGTAAAATGGTTACCGTTAGCGTTAATTGTTATGCAATACGAACTTCATAATATTGTTAAAATTTACATTTATGTGTTATGGAATAGGGTCCCAGGCTTCGTATTTGGATTGAGTTTTTGAATTTATATTGATATTTATGATTTTAGAATTCTATTTAATATTTGCACTGAAAAAAAAGTTGTAGTTCATGACAACCTCATCTCGAAGTTGGCAGTTGATTATTCATGCAAAGAAAAATTATTTGCAAACAATTTCACTGTGATTGGGACAACTACACGATAACATTTTCCTAACAACAGAATGAGGTTTATTTAAAATATAAAGTGTTATATCCAATATAACAGTAGTTGAATAAAGATAATAACTATTTCCCTGAAAAAAATTTTCTTTGACCTTATATCATGAATTTTTCATTTTAAAGTTTAAGTATTTGAGATTAATTGAACTAAATTTTATTTTCACATAAACATTTCGTGTGATTGTCTCAACTTCATCGATTTATAATTGTAGAGTTGTTGAAGCAATTTCGTAGTTTGATTCGCCATATGTGACCGCACGGTGGGGTTGAGACAATTGCATTTCGATTGGAAATAGGACATGTTTTTTTCAGTGTGGATTCTTAGAATTAGAATAATCACCAAATTCCCGTACAGTCGAATCAGTTTTTATTGATTTGCACATTTTTTATTATTTCTGATTTTCGGGGGTGACAAACACGCGTACTCCAGTTCCTACTATTGACATACGAGTTATCATAAGATATCACTGGCAATAATAGTGAGAAATCACTAACCAAGGTGATATCTGAGGGATGCTGGCAGATAAACTGTATTCAGTCAACAGAAGCACCTTTAAGCTATGAAATATTCCTTGATAATGACATTCTATAAATATTGCTTGCTCTCAGAAACGAACTTTCATACTTGAAGACTTTCAATTTTGAAAACAATTTTTCTTTTTACAGGCTGATTCTGACATACCCTCACAGATGTAAAATAGTCATAGCAAAGACTTTTCTCTTAGCTAAGACTAAAACCTCTTAAATGCGATTCTCTATGTAGTCACAACTGTGAGATGTCAAAAAAAACCTCTTAACGTAAGACCATCAAACATGGTCATCTTAAGCATCATAACTTAAAGTTTCATATTTTTTATTTGAATTCTTGTATGAAAAATTATACTTTATTAATATAATATTAATTATAAAATAAAATATTAATTATGAATTATTTATGTAATTATTACAAAATTTATAATAATTATCTATATTTTATTTTAATTTGAATCAAAAATATAAAACAAAATATATATTGATATTTGTATATTGATTTTAAATAAAATGACTATTGAAAATTTCATATTTGCAATATCAAACTTTGACGTCTCATGTTGTTTTATGAAAATTTTGCAAATTTTATATAAACTTTAAGGCAAAACAATCATTCTTTTCTCACAACTTTATTGCAAAATAATTAATATATGTTATGATTTTATATTAATTGTATATAAATTATTATAAAATAAAATACATTTTTGATTATTGAAAATGGCGTTTGGTATTTTCACAAACAAAAATTATTAATATACCTTAAAAAATTTTATAAAACATAAACTTGAAAAATTATTATATAATATACCATAATTCTTAATAATAATTTATATGGTATTTTAATTTGTATTTAAATTATTTAAAAAGAAAATATGACATTTTATAATACTTTTGTTTATAAAAATATCCGTTTAAAAGATCTCCAAAATATATTTGTAGAGTTATTATGAGGTTTTTTATGACAACGTTCAAAGAATCGCAATTAAGATATTCCTCTTAAAAAAATTGTCATAACAAAAATAATCATAGCTAAGACCTCTTAACTCAGAATCAGCCTGTTAACCTCTTATTTTATTTTTGTTTTCTCTATCTTACCATGAAACATTATGTCAGGATTTATTGTTTAGTTATCCAGTATTTAACAAAGACATAAAAAACAAAAGCTGCACGTCTACCAACACCATCACGAGCTTGGTCCCAAAAGATTTTATGTGTTGTTGTGACACATATTGTAAGTCCTACTACAACTACACAACACATTTGATGAAAAAATAATTTAGATTTTGTACCTTGCTGACGTTGCTAGCAAATGCATCCGTTAAAAATACATAAAGGAATAGTAGATTCTTGTATGAGTTGAGAATGATGGCAATTCTTCACGAGGATGAAGTTTGAAACGAAACTTAAATTTATTATTTTATATATGTATTGTTCTCGTTTTAACCTTTTGATAATACTATACCAACAAATAAACTATAGAACTGTAGTAGAATGTAACGATTGCGTCACATTCTATACACAAGTTAGAGAATGAATAAAATTACCATTGAATAAATATATAAGGAAGTAACGCTACGTGTACGTACACAAATGATCGGTCAAGTAGTTTTTTTATGTATTCGTTAGGTTACCACTTACTGTCAATGTGATTTCATTTGTTTACGTCGTATTTCAAAACAAACTAAAGAGTTTTTTGTGTATTTTGTTCTTAAAGTATTGAATTGTAATTTACTTTTATACAAATTAGTATTTAAACTGTTTTTTTCACAACAGTTAATTGTGATTATATAGTTATTTATTCATAAAAATGGCGTGCTGCATCAAAGCATGTAACAAAATAGTCAAAATTGCAAAGGATTTTGCTGCTAAAATTACATATATCAGGTAAGGATATTTTGATAAAAAATGTTAAAAAAACAATTTAGTGTATATTTTTAATATATTTACAATAAGTTGTGACACACAGAATTAATTATTTTCTAATTTAATTTTTAATTCTAATTTAATTTCTCAAATGGAAGGTTGCCACAACGTGAAAACAATTTTGTTAGACACGCCCATTCACAGGCATTATATAAAGTCATTGTTTGTTATGAAAAGTGTATGTAAAAAATATGAATTTGAATATGATTTAAATTTTAAACGGATTTGATCTAGAATATTTAATAGTGAAATATATTGCTCAAACATATATAACCAAAAGGATTTTCAATTTAACTACGATGTTTATACATTTTATTATACACAGTACCACCCTACAATTAAACACAAACACCCTCAAACGCACCAATACTATAATTTAGATGCTTCACTCAAAAAGTGTAGTCACTCTTCCTTAGATATTTATTCAATGAAAATTACAATGCAAGACATACACATGTAAAGTATATATTCTTTAGTAGTCGTGGATAAAATCATATACCTGCCGTCCACAAAACAAAAAAAGTCCAAGTGGCACGTATATCCGCTAGAAATAGGTAGATTTCGAGATCAGACAGTTTTGTTTGCCAGTAGAATCTGATGTATCAGATTAGTTTAAACAAAACAAACTAATTTCAAACAGATATCGAACAAATTTTAAAAAGAAAGTTAGCTACCTCTAAGCAAAATTATATCTATCCAATTTTGCAACAAACAAATATCAAATCTACCACAGAACATGTGAGTGACAATGTATGACACAAACCTACTCTATATCATATGTCGTGCAATTACTGCAAAATATCAAAATAATTTATTTCTAAGAAAAAAAAATTAATTTCTTCTATTCAAATCTTTTATTTTTTTGACTGTTATAAGGTTGACTTTGACTGTTATAAGGTTTTTGGAAATTGTAGTTGGGGATTGTTGCAAACTTTTTTGTTGAAGCAAACAAGTCAAAAACCTCTAACTGCAGAGGTTTATATTTATAAGAAACGGATTAAAATGTTTCCACAAATTCTAAGTTTATGAAAATTTTAAAAATATTAGTATCCAAACGGCCGTTATAACGGATTAAAAAAAACACTTGTTTTTCTAGTATAAAGCCTCTAGTTCCTTAACCATGTGTCAGATTTTTCTGATTTACGAACGTGTTCAAGATATTAATAAAACACACATTTTTAAGAAAGGCTTTTTCATCTGGCTCCACAAATGCAACCGTGAGAGCGCCGGGTTATTCAAACGCATTTTGTGTTTTACAAGCTTTTTTGTTGGAGCCGCTCACTCAGAAACCTCCAACTGCAGTGGTCTTTTTTTTTAAAGAAACTGATTAAAAAGGTTTCAAAGATTCTATATTTATGAAGTTTTTAAAAATATTAGAATCCAAACGGCCGTTATAACGGATCTCAAAAACAGAGTTTTTCTAGTATAAAGCCTCTAGTTTCTTAACCATGTGTTGGATTATTGTGCTGATTTACAAACTGTCCAAGATATTAATGAAACGCACATTTTTAGAAAAGGTTTTTTGATCTGGCCTTACAAATGCGACCGTGAGAGTGCCGGTTGTTTCGAAAAAAATTTTTTTTTGCAAACTTTTTTGTTGGAGCCGCTCACTCAGGAACCTCTAACTGCAGAGGTCTATTTTGAAAACAAATTGATACAAAAGATTCCAAAAATTCTAAATTTGTTAATTTTCTTGAAATATTAGTATCCAAACGGCCGTTATAACGGTTTTAAAAAATCAATTTTTTTCAGAAAAAAGCCTCTAGTTTCTTAACCACGTGTCGGATTTTGCTGATTCACGAACTTGTCCAAGATATTATTAGAACACAAAAGTACAGACATTGTTTTTGATCTACCTCAACAAATGCGACCGTGAGAGGGCCGGTCGTTTTCGTTATATCTCATATCGTTATATATATATATATATATATATATATATATATATATATATATATATATATATATATATATATATATATATATATATATATATATATATATATATATATATATATATATATATATATATATATATATATATATATATATATTCCGAAATTCCGAGATGAAGCCCGAGTTCGACTAAAAAACTGTTTACGAACAAGTCGACTTACAGCATGAAAAATGCGACATAGTATAACTTAAATAAGTTTTATAAGTGAAACAATAGTGAATTTTAAATAAAATTTTAAGTTGACTTGTATAGAATAATATGTTTTTGTTTATATAATAAACATTTTTGTAAAGTGAAGGAAAGCCTTAACTTGTTGATACCGAAGAGATACTACAGGACCACGAGCACTGGAAACTGAATTTATCCGTCACAAACCGGCATCGTTGGAAAAGCTAAAATTGTTTTGGTGTAAATTTGCCTAGGTGAATCATAACAAACATACTGAATTTTAGCTAAAATTAGACTAAAAACGTTAGAAGGTGTGAAAACGTGATGGTATACTATACCTGATTTTTGTACCAACGGATAAGTTTGTTTATATCGGCTAATACTGCTGCTTACGCCACATTTATTACACAGTTCCAGTTCCGGAACATTTAGACTTGCTTGCTTCTTGCATTAAGGCCCTAAATTTATTTAATATGTATTGTTATCACAACAATGAAATAGAATATTTATACCATTATGCATTAAAAAATTTGTTTAAAAAAACATTTGGTTTTATTTATTGACCATTAAGCAAGTTTTTTCCCGTTGGTTTATTTATGAGCCATTATTTTTGTTGCAAAAATAAAATATAGAAGTATGTAATAAATAAAAATGTAAACCTAAAATTTGTGCTTTGAACAGAAATTAAAGGATGTAATGTAGTTTCGAATTTCGGTTATGAATAAAACACGCGATTTTTATTCTATACAAAACTGATTTGCTTAATCGATAATAGTTAGAAGTTGCGATATAATTGATTACGATTTTGCATATAAACAATTTTTATTACTCCTACCTAACACGATTGGCTTATACAACAATGTTTAAGAAATACAAATTAGTTTATTAAAATTTCATGAAAAAGTGTTAATTGTTGTTCCGTTATGAATGTTTTTAAATAATTATAATAAAACAATTTGAAGAATGTTGCAGGTCAGTATAATCGTATTCGCGTTAGTGATCAAGGAATCGATGTTTATCTTTTATATTAACCATGTTGGTTAATAAAAATTTGGTGCACTGAAAAATTATTTTAGCCGACTATCGGAGTTTTTCTTTAATTCATTGATTGCATTTTTTATCAGTTAAAACTCTTAGAAATGCACAGGACAGACGCCAGAGTGCTTATTTTTTGAATGAACTCATTCGAACTTATTTACTGTAAAACGAGTTCTTCTTGTTACACATATATATGACGGTAAAAATTTTAATTTCATTATTTCAAGCATCTTCTACAAGTTTAACATAAAGTTTCAGTTAAAAGTTGTTATAAAAATATAGCTTAACACTCAAAGTTTTCCTTCATTTTTTTTATTAGGTTTTCAAGAAAATTCATAAACTAAAAAGATTTTGTAGCGGTTAATATATTTAAATCTAAATAATTAATCACTACAAAAACTTAAACGATCACACGATCAGTTAACGACCATACTCATGACATGAACCATCTGCTACTTAATCAGATTCACGCCACCCATACGATAAATTAATTAATTAATTAATTTAATCAATTCGATTTTCGAACATCAAATTCAGTTCAATGCAATACTTTTTTTGTCATTTTGGTTGGCGGTAAAAAGGTAAACGAAAATATATACTTCACTTTCATTTCGCGACTCCATGAGTCAATGGTTATTTTGGCTAAGTTCGAGGAATAAAATAGTTTATAAATAAATATTGTTACTGGAATAAATTGGTGTTGTGATTTCCAACAAATATTCCTCAAATACATCAATTTATAAGAAAAACAAATAACTGGTTTCATGGTTCAAAACGAATATTTTTGTAGAGTTTCGAAGTTCTTTCTTAACAAATTTCTGGTTTTTGATTTCTTAGTGGTGGAAAAAGTTTCAAAATAAATTTTTTATTGTTGGAACATAGATCTAAATAGCGTTGTGTAATGATGAAATTTCTCGTCTAAAAGTTTCTTCAAAAGTCCTTGAAATTACCAAGATCCACTCTTCAGCCAAAAGATGACGTTTTTGTGCTATTATATTCTACAGTATTTGTCCTCTAGAATTTATTTTTGTAGCTTTCCTACTCTTTAGCAAGTAAATATATTTTATTTTTTACTTCGGTCTGCATGACCTAAGTATTACAATCTCGAGCCAAAAGTGAAAATCAGTGTTTTGCCATTTCTCGGCGTTTTAGGCCATAACGATTCTAAAAAAGTAAAATGTTATATATGTTCCATATATAGATCGATTAAGTTTACATAATATTCCATCTGGCAATTTCATAAAAACTTCTTCGTTTATTAATGAAGTTTCTTTGTTCATTGTATATGTATATATTACACACACATACAATAAAGCTGATCTAAGCGATAAATTTATGTTACTGTTTATGGTTCTATTCATGGTAATAAACAAAACACCAAGCACTAGATCTTAAATTACTTTTTATTGTAAATATTTCGTTCCTTTTCTGAGACCCTTCTCAGTACATTATTTATCGAACAGAATAAAACTTATTACTCTAAGTTTTAAGTAAAAAGAAATAAATTTTATTCTGTTTGATAAATAATGTACTGAGGAGGGTCCCAAAAAAGGACCGAAATATTTACAATAAAAATTATTTAAGATCTAGTGCTTGGTGTTTTGTCTATTACCATAAATAGAACCATAGACGGTAACTCAAATTCTTCGTTTATGTTTTATATTACCGTATATTACCATATAAAAAGGCCCCTACAAAATGTAATTCATACACAGGTAAGTTCATTTTATTTGCAATTGCCATAAAAATCCTAAACGTTGATAACCTTGCAACCGATGCATAAATTTCATCATTGATATTCGTTTGCTCAAAGCCTCCAGTCACTAGACGAGCTTTATATGTTGTTTGACCGTTTTCATTGGCTTTGATTTTGAGAACACATTTGCTGCTTATAAGTTTTTTATTTTCTGGGATCTCATTTATCTCCGTCCATGTATTGTTATGCTGTAAATAAGTCATTTCATCATTCATTGCTTTGACCCAATTTTCTTTTTCAACACTTTGCAAAGCTTCATTATATAATAATGGTTTATTATATAAGCTCACAAAACTAACCTCCTAATCGTTTAATCAATTTGGTTTTCTTCTGATTCTTGTTTCTTCAATATTTACTATGTCTGTTTCAGATTCATTTATTTCCAAAGGCTTGTTAGTTTCTATTTGTTTTCTATGTTGCAGATTTCTGTCTAGCTCAATAGATTAATTTTCCATATTTTCAACAAAACAGATGAAAACAAACATTCTTTCACGTTTATTTCGTTTTGTTGATCAATCAATCATTTGTTCTATTTAATTTGCTTCATCTACATGTACTATTTAATATGCAGATTTAAAACTTTTCTCATTCCGATTGCTAGAACAACATTATTTTTTATAAAATTACAAATTTTATTACTAACATTTACTGCATTTTTTTTAATTCAATTTTGGAACATACAATACATTTGTATCGTAACTTTTTGCCTTCAACCTTTATTAAGTTTCCAATTTCCATCTACAATAATTATGTTTTTAGGTTCGGATAATATTTCTAGTTTGTGAAATAAGCTTTTATTGTGGCACATATGGTCTGATGCACCACTATCCACAATCCTCAATCTTTACTAGTTTGACTACTAATTAATGACGTTGAAAAAGCATTTTGTAATTTGTCATGGTTATTTCCATTTTAATTTTGCTTTCTATCTTTAAGAAGCCAACAATGAAGAAAAACGTGTTCTAGACCGAGTTGTGAAAACTTGCCCATTTTTGATTTTTCTGAAACTTGGCATATAAAAAGTACGGACAAAATAAAAAGTACGACTTATTTTACAATTTTTTTAAAGTGCATAGTTTGAGCATAGGGGGCACCCCATTATGCATGAAAAATGAAAATTCTACCAATCCGATGTAAGTTTGAAATTGAATTGCTCAAGATTTCACCAATCTTTTTTTGTTTGATAGATGATTATTTGGTCGTCTTTAAAACAATTAATTAATTGTTTTTGTAATTAAATCTTAAATAAAAATATTAAAAAAACTTTTATAAAGATGGCGCTAGGGTCGATGATCAATTGGAATTTAATTAATTTTATTCCTGAAAATAGTTCTATTCTTACTTTAAAATATACCAAATTTACAAGGAGGCGTTAATTTTTGTTCTTGAGATATTTAATTTTAAAGATTTTTAGTACAACTAATATTCTAATTTTTCACAATTTTTCCAAACAACTTCCATTAAGAAAAATTTTTAAAATCAATTAAATATTAACTTTTTTTTTAAATATAGTTCTATCCTTACTTTAAAATATATCAAATTTACAAAGGCCTAGTTCTTACCATTGGGTTCTTTTAGTGTATAATTTTTACCGAAATAATTTCTCAGAATGTTAGCTTTTTCTTTTGGGTCAATGACCGGCATATTTCTATCAGTTATGGGAGGTAGAGAAGACTTACAAAAATTGCCTTGGACAGCTTTAACCGCTTTACAGAAAGTCCGTGAACCAGTAGGGTGTTCAGCAGATACAGAAGCTTTTTTCCAATTAAAGAGATTCTTTTCTGCATCTATTAGTTTTCTACATATATTTCTCTCACTTCGGTACTGTCTAAGGTTTTCATCAGTTTTGTTTTGATTAAATTTTTGAAATGCCTTTTTCTTAATTTTAATTGCTTTTTTACATTTATTGGAAAACCATAGATCAGTCTTAGGAACGGTTAATCTATTGCGCAGCAATGTTAAGGTCTTGACCAGAAAGACAGTTACCAATTCGCACCTTTATAGTGCTAAACAAGACGAGGATTGCCTTTAAATTGTTTTGGAATTTGTAAACTTAACTGAGTAGATATTAAATTATGATCTGAACCACCTAAAGGTTCTGATACTTTGAATTGTACCAGTAAGGGTCATTTGTTTAAAACAAATCAAGTTAATTACTGTTTTGTTCAGGAATATCAGGCACTCTGGTAGGCTGATCTATTATCTGTGTGAAATTATGGCAAAGAGCAAATAGCTCAGCCTGCTTACCTATCTCATCAGTAGTGGAACTGTGTGTGAGCCATTCTTTATTGTGAACCTTAAAGTTACCAAGAACTATAAACTTGGCATTAGGATACTCAAACAACCTTTCTATTTTTTTCAACCTTGATAATGAATATCACAGTAAATATTGACACGTTCACGAATCCTAAACTTTTGAAATAAAAAAAGAACTTCAGATTAAAATTCATTTAATACATTATTAATACAAAATTTGATAGTGGACTGTATTGACGATTTAAAATTGGCATCATGTTGAAGCCTGAAGATCATCATATAATAACAGTTGAAAACTGGATTTAACTTGATTCAATTTTGAAGACTGACGTATATTATGTTTAAGACTGGATATAACTTGATTCAATTTTGAAGACGGACGTATATTATGTTTAACGTCATATTAAAGACTGGATGTAACATAATTCAATTTGAAGACTGACGTATATTATGTTCAACATCATATTGAAGACTGGATGTAGCATAATTCATTTTGAAGACTGGACTTAATAATTCAGCTGAAAAATCAGACGGATGTTTTAATTAATATCACATATGAAGACTGGATGTAGCAATTGATTTTATAACTGAGGACGGATGTTTTAATTAATATCACACATGAAGACTGTATGTAACAATTGATTTCATAAATGACGACGGATGTTTTAATTAATATCACATATGAAGACTGGATGTAACAATTGATTTCATAAATGACGACGGATGTTTTAATTACTATGTTTGGTTAATTATCACTTAATTATATAAAAAACCATATTACCGTTGTTGTTCGGCAACAACTCCTTCATTATCCACTAATTTTAGATCCCTTATTTGAGGTAACAGCTCCAGAAAAACACCATCCAGCATTCATGTAAAACTTGTACACGTCAAAACGATGAAAAAACAAACATCAATGTGTCACTTGACAAAATTGAATGATGAAAGAGGAAACTTATACAGATCCATCTGCTTAAATAGAATATTAACCACCATAGTTGCCGGATTGAACACATTATTCAATTTGTCGTGAGATATAAAAAACTGCTTTATCTTTTAAGATATGTAATAATTTTGCTAATAGAAGGATTATAGAGGCCAACGACTTTACAACCCTGTATTGTTACCTGCTTTTCAGTTGCAGTTTTGAAGTTTGATTTGTTGATGTACTTATATGTTTAGATTTTGCAAAAATGTAATGTTGGTTATTGAATTGTGTTAATGTTAACAAATGTAATGTTGATTATTGTGTCGTTTTTTAAAAATATTGTTGATTATTGTGTCGTTTTAAAAGTATTGCTGATTATTGTGTCATTTTAAAGGTATTGTTGAATGTTGATTATTGTGTCGTTTTAGCTTTAACAGTCATGCTCATGAAATAAGTTGATGTTCACAGGCGTGTTAGGCGAACGATCAAGCCCAAAGACAAACAACCTTTGATCAGAACAACAAATCTTAAGTGAAACCACATATTCCGATTGCTAGAACAACATTATTTTTTATAAAATTACAAATTTTATTACTAACATTTACTGCATTTTTTTTAATTCAATTTTGGAACATACAATACATTTGTATCGTAACTTTTTGCCTTCAACCTTTATTAAGTTTCCAATTTCCATCTACAATAATTATGTTTTTAGGTTCGGATAATATTTCTCGTTTGTGAAATAAGCTTTTATTGTGGCACATATGGTCTGATGCACCACTATCCACAATCCTCAATCTTTACTAGTTTGACTACTAATTAATGACGTTGAAAAAGCATTTTGTAATTTGTCATGGTTATTTCCATTTTAATTTTGCTTTCTATCTTTAAGAAGCCAACAATGAAGAAAAACGTGTTCTAGACCGAGTTGTGAAAACTTGCCCATTTTTGATTTTTCTGAAACTTGGCATATAAAAAGTACGGACAAAATAAAAAGTACGACTTATTTTACAATTTTTTTAAAGTGCATAGTTTGAGCATAGGGGGCACCCCATTATGCATGAAAAATGAAAATTCTACCAATCCGATGTAAGTTTGAAATTGAATTGCTCAAGATTTCACCAATCTTTTTTTGTTTGATAGATGATTATTTGGTCGTCTTTAAAACAATTAATTAATTGTTTTTGTAATTAAATCTTAAATAAAAATATTAAAAAAACTTTTATAAAGATGGCGCTAGGGTCGATGATCAATTGGAATTTAATTAATTTTATTCCTGAAAATAATTCTATTCTTACTTTAAAATATACCAAATCTACAAGGAGGCGTTAATTTTTGTTCTTGAGATATTTAATTTTAAAGATTTTTAGTACAACTAATATTCTAATTTTTCACAATTTTTTCAAACAACTTCCATTAAGAAAAAATTTTAAAATCAATTAAATATTAACTTTTTTTTTAAATATAGTTCTATCCTTACTTTAAAATATATCAAATTTACAAAGGCCTAGTTCTTACCATTGGGTTCTTTTAGTGTATAATTTTTACCGAAATAATTTCTCAGAATGTTAGCTTTTTCTTTTGGGTCAATGACCGGCATATTTCTATCAGTTATGGGAGGTAGAGAAGGCTTACAAAAATTGCCTTGGACAGCTTTAACCGCTTTACAGAAAGTCCGTGAACCAGTAGGGTGTTCAGCAGATACAGAAGCTTTTTTCCAATTAAAGAGATTCTTTTCTGCATCTATTAGTTTTCTACATATATTTCTCTCACTTCGGTACTGTCTAAGGTTTTCATCAGTTTTGTTTTGATTAAATTTTTGAAATGCCTTTTTCTTAATTTTAATTGCTTTTTTACATTTATTGGAAAACCATAGATCAGTCTTAGGAACGGTTAATCTATTGCGCAGCAATGTTAAGGTCTTGACCAGAAAGACAGTTACCAATTCGCACCTTTATAGTGCTAAACAAGACGAGGATTGCCTTTAAATTGTTTTGGAATTTGTAAACTTAACTGAGTAGATATTAAATTATGATCTGAACCACCTAAAGGTTCTGATACTTTGAATTGTACCAGTAAGGGTCATTTGTTTAAAACAAATCAAGTAAATTACTGTTTTGTTCAGGAATATCAGGCACTCTGGTAGGCTGATCTATTATCTGTGTGAAATTATGGCAAAGAGCAAATAGCTCAGCCTGCTTACCTATCTCATCAGTAGTGGAACTGTGTGTGAGCCATTCTTTATTGTGAACCTTAAAGTTACCAAGAACTATAAACTTGGCATTAGGATACTCAAACAACCTTTCTATTTTTTTCAACCTTGATAATGAATATCACAGTAAATATTGACACGTTCACGAATCCTAAACTTTTGAAATAAAAAAAGAACTTCAGATTAAAATTCATTTAATACATTATTAATACAAAATTTGATAGTGGACTGTATTGACGATTTAAAATTGGCATCATGTTGAAGCCTGAAGATCATCATATAATAACAGTTGAAAACTGGATTTAACTTGATTCAATTTTGAAGACTGACGTATATTATGTTTAAGACTGGATATAACTTGATTCAATTTTGAAGACGGACGTATATTATGTTTAACGTCATATTGAAGACTGGATGTAACATAATTCAATTTGAAGACTGACGTATATTATGTTCAACATCATATTGAAGACTGGATGTAACATAATTCATTTTGAAGACTGGACTTAATAATTCAGCTGAAAAATCAGACGGATGTTTTAATTAATATCACATATGAAGACTGGATGTAGCAATTGATTTTATAACTGAGGACGGATGTTTTAATTAATATCACACATGAAGACTGTATGTAACAATTGATTTCATAAATGACGACGGATGTTTTAATTAATATCACATATGAAGACTGGATGTAACAATTGATTTCATAAATGACGACGGATGTTTTAATTACTATGTTTGGTTAATTATCACTTAATTATATAAAAAATATTACCGTTGTTGTTCGGCAACAACTCCTTCATTATCCACTAATTTTAGATCCCTTATTTGAGGTAACAGCTCCAGAAAAACACCATCCAGCATTCATGTAAAACTTGTACACGTCAAAACGATGAAAAAACAAACATCAATGTGTCACTTGACAAAATTGAATGATGAAAGAGGAAACTTATACAGATCCATCTGCTTAAATAGAATATTAACCACCATAGTTGCCGGATTGAACACATTATTCAATTTGTCGTGAGATATAAAAAACTGCTTTATCTTTTAAAATATGTAATAATTTTGCTAATAGAAGGATTATAGAGGCCAACGACTTTACAACCCTGTATTGTTACCTGCTTTTCAGTTGCAGTTTTGAAGTTTGATTTGTTGATGTACTTATATGTTTAGATTTTGCAAAAATGTAATGTTGGTTATTGAATTGTGTTAATGTTAACAAATGTAATGTTGATTATTGTGTCGTTTTTTAAAAATATTGTTGATTATTGTGTCGTTTTAAAAGTATTGCTGATTATTGTGTCATTTTAAAGGTATTGTTGAATGTTGATTATTGTGTCGTTTTAGCTTTAACAGTCATGCTCATGAAATAAGTTGATGTTCACAGGCGTGTTAGGCGAACGATCAAGCCCAAAGACAAACAACCTTTGATCAGAACAACAAATCTTAAGTGAAACCACATTGTGGTGTTTTGAATTTAATCCAAAATTTTTAATTCTTATATAAGAAATGGTGTTTTTAATATATACACGGTGTTTGTGTGAAATACCTTGTATATATTAGAAACACCATTGCTTGAAATAAAATGAGGACTCAAGTTCATAATGTGGACAAAGGTGTTTACTACGATCAAGAGTTACAGCTCGGTCACTGATAATCGTTTCAGTTAAGAAAAGAATATCAGGTTTGAAAGTTTGAACATAATGATGGACTGAATGAAGGTTGATGTTCAAACCTCTTATGTTAGTAAAATTGA
Organism: Diogma glabrata; assembly: GCA_963693315.1. Taxonomy (NCBI): domain Eukaryota; kingdom Metazoa; phylum Arthropoda; class Insecta; order Diptera; family Cylindrotomidae; genus Diogma; species Diogma glabrata. Next base: position 243,632,239 of record OY856186.1, read on the forward strand.
TTGAGAAAAATAGTAGCAATATTGTCTTTGGGCTGAATTAAGTGAAGAGATATTTCTGAACCATGTTCATAATATGTCTATAATTTTATTCCCACATTGATTTATCTGTTTTACAGTTCATAACCAATATCATAACGTTATATTTGACAATCAAGTAATTAAAACACTTTATACTTTCGCATTTTTCTTTAGCTACTCCGTTACATGTGTTGCATTTTCTGTTGTTGCCGCCGTTGTTGTTGTTTAACTTTGAAATTTCCATGTCGACCAAGTTGACGATCCTTCCAATTTTATTTTGGATATTCTTCCCGTTAAATTTGATACTATATTATCCAGTTCATTATAAAACACTTAAAAGAAACTTCACTTTACAGTAAATATCTTCTTTTAAATTAATATATTTTTTATGTAAGATGCTGATTGACCACACATAACACTGATAGAAATCTAAAGTATCTTCTATGCTTAATTCATAAGTATCTTCTATGCTTCCAAGCTTAAAATGAGTTAAATTTCAACCGTGAATAAGCCTGGAATATTATATACTTATACTAGCGGGACTCGGCGTGATTTGCTACGCCTATAAATAAAGTTTGTGTGTATAGTCTATGAAAGACAAATAATATAATAATTTCATTATTCTTTATTTTGAAATAACATCAATATTTTTAAAACAATTTGTTATAATATTATCAATATTGTTTGTTTAATTTTATCTTAATGCGAGTTGATGAACAATATTTTTAGTCAATTCCTGAGGAGCATAAATGAATAAATTTGATGGTTTTCCAACGCGAGAACACGCCATATATAATTGGCCATGTGAAAAGACCGGATTTTCTAGATCCAACCCACAAATCGACATTGTTTGACCTTGTGACTTATTAATAGTCATGGCAAACTCCAAGCGAATTGGAAATGGCAGACGTCTGAATGGAATGAGTGAGTCTGAAGGGATCATTGGGATTCCTAGCAGAAGAACAACTTCACCTTCAAATTTACCGTTCAAAATTGTTGCTTCAAGAACATTGCTTAAAGTATTTTTATGACTAATCTTGTACCGTTTCTTAGGTGGATTTAAATTCCAAAGCAAAATGATAGGTGAGCCAATTTTTAATCGCAAGCTATGTGGTGGCATTCCTGGGAAATCCGGCGAATTAAAAAATTCAACAGGATAGTTGACTGCTTCGTCAGGATCGGTAACAGTGTCGATCGATTTGAACAATATCTCATTGCCGGGTAATGACTGTTGTATTTTGAAGATAATAGCGTCAACATCGATATTTTTGGGGCTAAAATAGCTCGTTCACGAAGCCATGCATGATTAATCTAATTATCAGCGCCATTTACCGGGTTGATTTGTGAATCTAAATCATCCAGGGCGCCACCCAAACACATACAAAAAAATTCATTCAAATCAGTCCAGCCCTTTAGGAGGAGTTCAGTAACAATACCGACTTCCGCGCCATCTACCGGGTTGATTTGTGAATCTAAACCATCCAGGGTGCCACTCAAACGCATACAAAAAAATTAATTCAAATCGGTCCAGCCGTTTAGGAGAAGTTCAGTGACAATACCGAATGCAGCGCCATCTGCCGGGCTGATGAATGAATCGGGTGAATCTAAACCATCCAGGACGCCACTCAAACGCATACGAAAAATTCATTCAAATCGCCGTTTAGGGGCAGTTCAGTGACAATATCGACTGCAGCGCCATCTTCCGGGCTGATTTGTGAATCTAAACCATCCAGGGCGCAACCCAAACGTATACAAAAAAAATTCATTCAAATCGGTCCAGCCGTTTAGAAGGAGTTCACCGTCACACACACGTACAGTAGAATTATATATATAAAGATAAGCAATACTATTTCAAAAATTCACTTTGGCGCTTATTACGAATATTATTAATAGAATTTTATGAATATCGGGTACGTAGCACGACTAATAAGGAACAGAGAAAAAACTTTGTTGTAAAAATTTTGTATACTTAATAATAGAGAACAAAATATAACTATTTTTCTATGATAGCATATGAAAAGTCTATTTTCATCACGCTTAATCCCCTGTGAAAATGGTTTCTTTTTCACTAGTGTAAAAAGAATAACAAATTGTAGTTGCCATAGTATCTTCATATAACTTTTCAATGTGTTTAAGACAAAGCAACCATGAAAAAATAGAATATGAATTTTAAATGTTATTTTGTCGATTTCTAATTTAATGATTTCTAATAAATATCGTTTTTCTTCAAACGTCAAATAATTAGGTCATAATTGAACGGCTGAGTAGAAAAAGAATAATATTCCAAATAATGGAATATTATTCTTTATACGCTCATTAAACGAATTCGACATTCAACTACAAAATAGCTATCTCAGTTTATTTTTCGTATTTTTATTCCATCATAGCAACACATTTCCCTACATGTAGGGAAAAGGAGAAGTAAAATTATCGCCGGCGGAGAAGTTGCATTTCTCCGTAGCCAGCTCAGTCAAATTGAACGGCTGAGTAGAAAAAGGATAATATTCCGAAAAGTAGAATATTATTCTTTATACGCTCATTAAACGAATTCGACATTCAACTACAAAATAGCTATCTCAGTTTATTTTTCGTATTTTTATTCCAAAAATACGAAAAATAAACTGAGATAGCTATTTTGTAGTTGAATTTGTTTAACGAGCGTATAAAGAATAATATTCTATTTTTCGGAATATTATCCTTTTTCTACTCAGCCGTTCAATTTGACTGAGCTGGCTACGGAGAAATGCAACTTCTCCGCCGGCGACAATTTTACTTCTCCTTTTCCCTACATGTAGGGAAATGTGTTGCTATGATACCGCTAAAATAATAACACACAAAACATAAATTTAAACGTCATTTTTATTTGTTAAAACAATCGAAACTACTCATATTTATAAATCAAGCCTTCTTAAATATTTATTATATGCATAAATTAAACCCAGAACTGAGTATCAAAACCATAAAAACATGGCACATTTTAAAGCGTTTGAAGAAAAAGTAACCTATTTTATTTGGAGGAAAAGTAGCTTTTCATGGCTTGCCTTCTATTACCCGCCTCACTGCGTTAGGCGGGTAAACTCAGGCGCGCCGCGCGCCATGAAAAGTCATACTTCTCCTCCGTATAAAATAATATACTATTATATATTAACTATCATAGAAAAACTGCATTTCCTACGCGAGATAAAAACATTTTACGTTCGTAAAATCGCCCCACGCGTCTCGTGAACAAATTTTCACTCATGAAAAACCAGCGTTTTCATCTCTTGTATGAAAATATACTATTTTCATAAAATAACATGCGCCTCTAATTTGAAATCGATAAAAACCATAAAGCGAAAATATTCATTAAAAATGCTGGCATTCTTTGACCGGCTTCTTGATTAATATTATTGTTATTATTTATTTTATTTATTTCAATGTAAGTAAGCTGAAAGCTTTTATTTACAATACATATAACGAAAGTATCACAGACACATATTTAAAAATTAATCTCTAACATCAGCGCTATGCATGCTTGGTCTTTTCGTTCAAGTTTTTTTTTACCTAATCCCTCTGGTTGACTGCCAAATATTTCTAATATTACATCTTTTTCAACATTTTTAAAAAATTAATAGAACAAATTAAATTAAATGACAATAAAAAAATTATGAGAGTATTTACTCCAACAAAAAACAGTTTCTAACCACTTATTTAGAAAGCTTGGGCATCGCCGTGCGGGCATGCCTTCTAGTAAATAAATAAAAGAATTCAAATAAAGGTTTCCAAATATTTGTTATAACTTATTTTACAAACTATTTATTTGTTAAATATTTGTTATAAATTATTATAGGGACGCATAGCGAGATAAATTATTACTTCGGTCTGAAAGACCTAAGTATTACATTCATGAGCCAAAAGTGAAATTCTTACCCCCACTTTTTTTGGCCTTTCTCGACGTTTTAGGACCTACTGATTCTAAAACAACAAAAAAAAATAAAAGTTTGTCTTTCTGTCGGCCGTACGTCCGTCCGTCATTACCTACGCTGCAGGGAAAACCGCTGGAGGGATTTTTAAAAAATTTTTTTCTAAACATAGGTATACTCAAGGGACAGGTCCGAAAGTGTGTCAAAAATAGCAAATTTTCATATTTTTGGCTTAAAAAACGTTCATATTAAGTGATTACGGGTAGGAACATTGAATTTGGAGAAATCTTGATGGTAGGGATTGATATGTGAGATCAAAAACTAGATTATTGCATTATAAGTTTGTCAAAAAAATGTTGTCAAGTGTGTCAAAAGAAAGATTTTTATTTATTTTTTTACCTAATTATTTGGAAAAAAAAAATTAATTGTTTGTGTGAAATGAAATTTTATTATTATTATTGAGAATTATGGCATTATAAGTTTGTCAAAAAAATAATGTCCAGTGTGTCAAAAAATGATTTCATTACATTCATGAGCCAAAAGTGAAATTCTAACCCCCTTTTTTTGGCCTTTCTCGACGTTTTAGGACCTACTGATTCTAAACAAACAAAAAAAAATAAAAGTTTGTCTGTCTGTCGGCCGGACGTCCGTCCGTCATTACCTACGCTGCAGAGAAAACCGCTGGAGGGATTTTTAAAAATTTTTTTTCTAAACATAGGTATACTCAAGGGACAGGTCCGAAAGTGTGTCAAAAATAGCAAATTTTCATATTTTTGGCGTAAAAAACGTTCATTTTAAGTGATTACGGGTAGGAACATTGAATTTGAAGAAATCTTGATGGTAGGGATTGATATGTGAGATCAAAAACTAGATTATTGCATTATAAGTTTGTCAAAAAAATGTTGTCAAGTGTGTCAAAAGAAAGATTTTTATTTATTTTTTTACCCAATTTTTTGGAAAAAAAAATAAAATTATTTGTTTGAAATGAAATTTTATTATTATTATTTAGAATTATGGCATTATAAGTTTGTCAAAAAAATATTGTCAAGTGTGTCAAAAGAAAGGTTTTTATTTATTTTTTACCCAATTTTCTTAGAAAAAAATAAAATTAATAGTTTGTATGACATGAAAATTTATTATTATTATTGAGAATAAGTCTGTCAAATAAATTATGTCAAGTGTGTCAAAATTGATTTCATTTATTTTTTTAGCCAATTTTTTGGAAAAAAAAATATAGCTGTTTTTATGACAAAATGTAATTGAAAATGAAGTTGGACATGGAAATTTTTGAATTTGTTATAGTTTTTGAAATATTTTTGGAATTTTGAAAAAAGTTTATATTTTTGATTTTCTAATAATTTTTGCAATATTTTTAGAATTTCGGAAAAAGTTTTAATTTTTGATTTTGTAAGAATTTTTGGAATATTTCTAGAATTTTGAAAAATTTTTAATTTTTGATTTTATTATAATTTTTGGAATTTTGAAAAAATTTTCAATTATTGATTTTGTAATAATTTTTGCAATATTTTTAGAATTTTGGAAAAAGTTTGAATTTTTAAGAATTTTTGGAATATTATTGGAATTTAGAAAAAGCTTACATTTTTGATTTTATTCTAATTTTTGGAATATTTTTGGAATTTTGAAAAACTTTTCAATATTTGATTTTGTTATAATTTTTGCAATAGTTTTAGATTTTTGAAAAAAATAGAATTTTTGAATTTTATATAATATATTGTAATAAACTTCGTCCAGAATGGGTTAATTTACTCATAAATAACCAATACTTTCAGCAAAGATGAATTAAAAAGTTAACTCCTTTTAACTAATACATAAATTAATGTAAATTAAATTTGTTATACAAATGTTTACATTAATGAATTAAAAGGAGGTGTGGCGTATTGTTTCTAGAAAATACACTGGCAACAAAAACTGAGTTACCAGACGTTTCTGCTTATTTGTTTTTGAATATAAATAAGCGAACAAAATATCAGATAGTCAGTTTTATTTTGCAATTAAAAGTGTTTATAAATATTCCCAAGTATAAGGAATAATCGGTGGTACTTGAGCCTGGGTACTAATAGTAAAAGAATTTGAACTTAGTGGAATAGTAAATACAGATTTTACGATTTCGAATATTATTGATTCAAATTTTGGAAAAGCGGTGAAGTTTATCGTGCATAAATTGGAGACCCTGGAATTTATTGCAATTAAAATCGGAAGTTACTGCAACTGGTTGATAAATAAAGTTTGAGATTTTGTTAACTAAAGATCTGTCTTTTTACTGTCGTATTTGCTCAATAATCGAAAAGAACCAACGAAGAGTCGTTACAATATTTAGAGTTTTGAAAAAAGTTTAATTTTTTGATTTTGTAAGAATTTTTGGAATATTTTTAGAATTTTGCAAAATTTTGAATTTTTGATTTTATTGTCATTTTTGAAATTTTGAAAAAAATTTCAATTTTTGATTTTGTAATAATTTTTGCAATATTTTTAGAATTTTGGAAAAAGTTTGAATTTTTAAGAATTTTTGGAATATTATTGGGATTTAGAAAAAGTTTAAATATTTGGTTTTATTCTAATTTTTGGAATATTTATGGAATTTTGAAAAAAGATTGATTTTATTTAATTTAACAATATTTTTGGAATTTTGATTATAATGTTCCGGCAACGTATTGATGTTTCGTGTTAGTTTTGTAATAAATTTCTAAACAGAGATAAAAAAGTACTTGTACTTTAACAAAGAGTTATGTTTGATATACATCGCTGCCCAAAACTAAAAACATTGTCCTCATAAAAGTTTGTTTGCCGAAAACTATATCAAAATCCTTAACCCAGACCGAAGTCTTGATATCTCAGAACTGTGAGATTTCAGCCCCTCCATATTTTGCAGTTATTATTTGCTTCGTAAATTTTTATTCATTTTGGATCTTTGGGTGTGATAATCTACCAGCGTTCTCCAGTCCCTGCGATTTGCATTTGAATTAACGTGAGATATCACAAACCACAAGCAATAGCAATGAGATATTACTAGGGTGATACCTTAGGAGTGCTGCCAGAGCGCAATATGTGATTTATCTCGTTATATTTTATGCTGTGATAGAATTTATTGCTTAACTATCATTTTTTTAAAAAAATGTTGCGTCCATCAATACCTGAGAAAATATGTTGTTGTGGGAACCAGTTCTTAAAAGGTTTCTATGTGTTGTTGTGACACATATTGTAATTCCTATTCCACAACACTTTTTACTAGAATAAAATAATACTTCTGTTTGTTTTTAAAAACGTAAATCAGAAGAAATATAGTCTTAAATTGATTGACTTCCCGGAAAGATAGAACTATTCCCCTGCAATATTTTTAAGTTAATATGTTAATTTTATATTAACCCTACAAGTCCAACAATAAAATTAATCTTACAATACACAGATAGAAATCTAGATTTTTTGTGCTTAATTGGGTATATTCCATGCTTAAATTACGTTGATTTTCAACCGTAAGTAAGCCAGTTGTGTTATATAACTTATAAGGAATGCTTGTTCAAAAAATCACTAAAGAGCTTATTATGAATATTATTCAATGAATTTTATAAATATAGGGTACGTAGCATGACTAATTAGGACCAGAGAAATAACTTTGTTGAAAAATATTGTATAATTATTAGATAGCAAAATATGACTATAAGGAAGGATATTTTTCGTAAAATACCATGCCTCTTATTTATAAAATTATGACACTTAGGAATCATAGAATCGGGCATTTATATTCCTAGCATTTGATGAAGTGTCCAAGTACCGGATGAACCTCATGGTCATGATATGTCATAAGCTATAATCATATCTTATGTTCATATTTCTTATGTTTATATTTATCTATCATTCGAATGGTAAATACAACGTTTGTATATATACAACTTACATTCCACAAAAAGGTTTAGTAAATTATAAAAAATGTTTTTTTCTATTATTTTTTAAATTATTTTTACTGTCGAAAAATTTTATGCCTTCTAAATCTATTCCATGCACATTTTGAAATATAAAATGATTATTATGGCATGAAAATTATCATTTTGTTATTCATTTGTTTGTAACTAGTAATCACAGTTTCGTTTCTTTCAATATTTTATGCCAGGGTTTTATATTCCATGACTAAATATTCATAAAAATGTATGCCTCAAAGTTATGGATATTTCAACAATATTATAGAAAGTGCTTATCAGGAATAAACATTTATAATTATGTATTTTATACAAAACTTATGACCTGCAATCATAGCTTTATTTTTATCCGTGTATAAATATAATTAATTACTTACGATTTGGTTTTGTTGCATTTAATGTTTAATTTTAAACAACATTTTATGTTTCGTATTTATATAAACAAAATACATTTTCAGATAAAAACAAATCAATCTTCTTGTACAAAAAAATTATTAAATGCAAAAAACTGTTTTTTTATCTCAGATAACTTTTTTGGTCAAAAAGAAAACGATATAAATAAGTTTTGGATTAAAGTGGATTATACTTTTTTCGTAATTTCTGAAGATAACCATCAGACATGGTGGGTGGATTCTTCCTATCAGTTATATACCAACCTTTATTCAGTTTAAATTGAAAATGATAAAGATCAAGTGAAAGTTGTTCGAATTGTCAATCATCCCATTATTTCACTCATTAATATAATAGTCAGTGGTAGGCGCAACATTTTGATATAATTGCTCACTTTGTTAGATCTTTCACTTGCAAGTTTTCGTGCGTCAATCCCCATTGTGAAACGTATAGCATCATGTTTTTTGCGAAATTATATAAGGCTATATAAATAAGGCTCTTCTAACTTTTACATCACTCGAAACTTAAAATAAATTTGAAATGAATAAATTTTTAATATGAATTGATTTTTTAATTTGAATGAATTTTGAACATGACCACACAACGTTTGGTAATAGTAGATTCTTGTATGAGTTTAGAATGATAGCAATTCTTCACGAGGATGAAGTTTCCTGGAACGAGCGAAGCGAGTGGATGCTATTTTATCCACGACTGCAAAATATTTCGATTAATTTTCAGTTTTCCTGCTAAAGTTTTTATCACCATATTAGACCAGGGTCGATAATTTTTGAAAACAAAAAAAATAATAGTAGGATAAAACTCATTAGAAAAGGAGGAGAATATTATAAAAATGAAAGGAAAAATAATTTACGGGTGATCTGAGGTCGGGAAGGGGAAGGGGTGAGTTTTTAAGGGTAAAAAACGGTTTATCTCGATTTCCGGCAAAACTAAAAGTCCTATGGAAAAAAATTAAATGGCAAAGTTGTAGGTAATAAAAAGATCTAAAACATTTGTACAGACAATTTTTTCACATAACCTCAAAATTTATGTGAAAAATTCAAAAAACCAAGTTTTTGGATTTTTATTTTTATCTTTTACAAAAAAAATTTTTTTCACGAAACTTGGTGAAAACTTACCTTTTCATGTCCCAAATACGCTGTAATTTATTTGATTTGGATATTTTTTTTTTCACCTTATTTTGAATTAATATCGAAAAAGCACCCTAATTTTCAATAGAAAATTCACCCGTCAAAATATCTGCTTTTTACAAAAAGTTGGTATGCTTTCTGTTCGTTGAAATCTCTACTTTCCGATTGTGAAAAAAAAAATATATTACTATAGTAGATCTTCTCAGAAAATGCAAAAAATGAATTGAATTTTCGATTGAAAATTATGGTGCTTTTTCGATATTAATTCAAAATAGGGTGAAAAAATAAATATTTCAAATCAAATAAATTACAGCGTATTTGAGACATAAAAAGGTAAGTTTTCACCAAATTTCGTGAAAAAAAAATTTTTTTGCAAAAGATAAAAATAAAAAACCAAAAACTTGGTTGTTTGAATCGAAAATTCAATTCATTTTTTGCATTTTCTGAGAAGATTTATTATTTTAATATATTTTTTTTTTTCACCATCGGAAAGTAGAGAACGAACAGAAAGCATACCACTTTTTGAAAAAAAGTGATATTTTGGCGGGTGAATTTTCGATTGAAAATTAGGCTGCTTTTTCGATATTAATTCAAAATAAGGTGAAAAACTAAATATTTTAAATCAAATAAATTACAGCGTATTTGGGACATAAAATGATAAATTTTCACCAAATTTCGTTAAAAAAAAAATTTTTGTAAAAGATAAAAATAAAAAACCCAAAACTTGGTTTTTTGAATTTTTCACATAAAGTTTGAGGTTATGTGAAAAAAGTGTCTATACAAAAGTTTTAGATCTCTTTATTACCTACAACTATGCCATTAAATTTTTTTCCATAGGACTTTTAGTTTTGCCGGAAATCGAGATAAACCGTTTTTTACCCTTAAAAACTCACCCCTTCGCCTTCCCGACCTCAGATCGCCCGCAAAATATTTTTCCTTTGATTTCTATAATATTCTCCTCCTTTTCTAATGGGTTTCATCCTACTATTATTTTTTTTCACTTTTTATTATTTTTGAAGGCTTCTACCCTGGTCTTTATTGAAATTCATCATAGATAGCATAGAAAAACAATACAATTGACATAACGGAAAATGTTAAATTTTTAATTTTATATTTTATATTGTTCTTGTTTTAACCTTTTGATATTAGTATACCAACAAATTAAGTTTTTATTTTGTTAGGGGAATATTTAATAAACTATAGAACTGTTGAAGAATGTAACGATTGCGTCACATTCTACATCAAGTGAGAGAATGTATAAAATTACAATGGAAGACATACACATGGAAAGCATATATTCTTTAGTAGTCGTGGATAAAAAGTTTTGTTGTTCTCGATTAATATTATAAAATTTTATCTTCAATTAATTTCAAAATATCTCAATACAATTAATTTCCGAATTCAGGAAATAATCATTCATAAAACATTTTCTTCCGTAAACTCAGTTAAGGAATCGAAAAACTCTGTATACGACATTTTTTCGATAAAAACTAAATGAAATTGTATAAATTGAAAAAGAAAATTAAATTTTATACAATTTTACTTACAGATCACTGTTTTTACTTCTTCCTAACATGAAAATAAACGAAATTTTGATCGTAGGTGTCAGAAAACGTAATAGATATTTGAATTCTTATCGCATTTTACCGTCTTTTAGAAATATATTTCTTTGTAATTCTTTTTAAATTTTATTTTGTAATTGCGTTATTGTCATAGAAATAAAATGATATTATAAAATATCTTATATCAAATTACGAGTTTATGTAAAAAGGCTTTAGAAGTAGGATATTATCCTCGAGTTATTTATAAAAATATTATTGTTGGTTAGCATTAACGTAAGCAAAGTTAAGTTGCTCCTTTTCTGTAGAATGTGGGGATTATTACTTTCGGTAATAATCACACATTTTAATATCAAAATAATACAATTGAAATTTTATTTCCATTTTCAGATAAATTAAAAAAACTAAACATCAATCACAACTCAAACCCTCTCAAAAGAAACGAAAAAAAAACAAATTCATTTAACGATAAAATCGTTGATCAATTGTTCTCAGTTAAATCACACAGCGTTTTCAAATCAGTTTTCTTTTAAACATAATGAAATCAACAATACTTTGGATTGTTGTGGGAGCAGTTTTAATATTTGGTGGAACCGCACATGCTTGGGGTGGATTATTTAATCGATTTTCACCTGAAATGCTAGCAAATATGGGATATGGAAGTCATGGTGGTGGTTTTCGACAGCAACCATTCTATCAGGTAAATTTAAAATACTCTGAAATCGATAAAAAAATGTTGATGATAAATCTTGTCAATTTATTTTTATTTTTATAAATTTTTGATGAAGAATTGTCAGTTCATAAACTTTAATTGGATTAAAAAATAAATTTTCAGGTTTTATATTTGGTATTAATTTTAAATTTACATTGTATTGTGATTGTATATAATCTTTGATCAGAAAAGATGATTTACTTACAAAAAGGTTTTATGGTTACATTTTTTATCATAACAACGTGCAAATATTAATTTTTCGATTGATGCAGGTAAAGGTGAAAATTTGAAATAAATATGTATATTACCTTATATGTTTAACAAACCATAAAAATTAACTTTTAACTAATAAGAAGAATATATAACAAAACATAGGTTGGAGTTTAATAAAGGTTATTTATATAGTTAATGATATATATTGACTTTGTTAATTTCTATTTCTACTTTGAATCCGTCTTTATGACTTTGACTTCGGTTACGACTGGCTTCAACTTTGGTTTCGATTTCAACGTCAAATTTGTCTTCGAATTTTACCTCGATTGTGACTTCAACTGTGAGATAACTTCCACTTCGATCTTGAATGGCAGTTATAATCAATAGTACCACTGTTTGAAATGTGCAAGAATATCTGTTATAAAAGACTACGATATTGGTTTAGGTAATGGGAACCTGATCCAATCCAAAAAGAGCTTTTATTGGATGTAAAATAATTTCCCAAAAAAGTTTTTTTTTGGTATATAAACCAAAGATAAATAATCATTTAAGCTCGCACCCAAGAATTATGACTAGTTACTGATTTAACAGCAAATCAAATCTCTCGTAGCACCACTTTCTTAATCTGATAGTATTGTTTGCGATTTTTTTAACAAAATAATACTTTTAGCTTGGACGCAAAAGCTGCTTTCTGACAAAAAACAATAACGGTTTTTAAACTAAAAGTACAGGCAGTCCTTGAGTACTGCCGACAGAAACAAAAACTTCAAACTGCGAAATAGCAATTTTTTATATCTTCTCATTATAGTTAAATGATAAATTAAAATTTCATAGCTTGTAACCTAAAATCATTATCATTAGGCTTTCAGATCTATTACACTGAAAAAAACATGTCCTATTTCCAATCGAAATACAATTGTCTCAACCTCACCGTGCGGTGACATATGGCGAATCAAACTACGAAATTGCTTCAACAACTCTACAATCATAAATCGATAAAGTTGAGACAATCACTCGAAATATTTATGTGAAAATATTATCTTTATTCAACTACTGTTATATTGGATATAACACTTTATGTTTTAAATAAACCTCATTCTGTTGTTAGGAAAATGTTATCGTGTAGTTGTCCCAATCACAGTGAAATTGTCTGCAAATATTTTTTCTTTGCATGAATAATAAACTGCCAATTTCGAGATGAGGTTGTCATGAACTTCAATTTTTTTTTCAGTGTAGCATTCCATGGAACTATTATATACATTTTTAGTTCTTCAGTTTTAAACAGAAAGTTTGCATGATAAATAAGGTAATAAACAATTATGAACTTATCGCAATGTGAACATACATTTGTTTACAGCTTAAAATTTGTAAAAGCGTTGCTAATATATTAAACAAAAAATTATCAAATTAATTAAATAGTATTACTTTTTTCTTTATTTAAAAGTATTTATTTAAAAGAAAACAAAAACAAATCAAATAATAACAAAAAGTTTTTTTTGTTTTGTTACAAATATAAGAAAACCTTAACTATACCACACTTACATTATAAACCGAGCAAAACATCACATCACACTCAATATAAAAGAAAAAAATAAGAATCAAGAAAACCAGCGAATTACCACTACAGCATGATGACCACGCGAATCAATAAAATCTTCTCCATACAAAATCGCCTAACACGTCTAAAGGATTTTTCACTTCAAAAACAAATTATGAATCAAGAAAACGAAAGAAGTTCTCATTTCAAACCAAAATAGTGAATCAAGCAAACGAGCGTGACGATCACAAGAATACATTAAATTTTCGCCATACAAAATCGCCTAAACGCGCCTTATGAAGTTTTCATTTCAAAAACAAATTATGAATAAATAAAACAAGCGTGACGTTCACTGTTACAGCGTGATATTTAAAACAGAAAAAAAAAACAAATCAAAAATAACAAAAACAATTTTTTTTTGTTTTGCTTACAAATATAACAAAACCTTAAGTCTTAACTATACCCACCTTACACAATGTTATAAACCGAGAAAAACATCAAATTCAATATAAAAGAAAAAAAGACTAAGAATGATGAAAACGAGCAAATTTATAAAATATCTAAAACGAGAATATATAAAATTTTCTCCATACAAAATCACCCAGCGCCTAAGGAAGTTTTCACTTCAAAAACATATTATGAATCAAGAAAACGAGCATGACGATCACGACTACAGCGTGACAATCACTCGAATACATAAAGATTTCCCCGAACAAAATCACCCAACACGCCTAAAGAAGTTTTCACTTCAAAACAAATTATGAATCAAGAAAACGAGTGTGACGATCACTGTTACAGCGAATCGTGCGAACACATAAAAATTTTCCAACACAAAATCGCCCAAAACGCCTAAAAAGGGTTTTGATTTCAAATTAAACCATGAATCAATAAAACAAGCGTGACGATCACGCCTAAAGTGTGACGATCTCGCAAATACATAAAATTTTCCCCATACTAAAGATGTTTTTACTTCAACAAATTATAAATCAAGAAAAAAAGCGTGACGATCACACCTACAGTGTGAAAATCACGCGAACACATAAAATTTTCCCCATACAAAATTGCCCACCACGCCTAAAGAAGTTTTCACTTAAAAAACTGATTACGAATCAAGAAAATAAGCGTGACGATCACACTTACAGATTGACGATCACGCGAATACCTAAAATTTTCCCCATAAAAAAATCAAACAGTAAGGTATTCTTCATACAAAAATTTGGGACAATTTGTATGCCAGTCTGCCATAATAACCAATTAAGGAAAATGCTGGTCCTTTTAGCCGGATCCAGACTACAAATCAGTAACATTAAATATTTCAACGACATACTAACTATTCTCGTTAATTTCAAATCAACATATTCACTTAACTTTCTAAGCTTGTCAGGAACCAATAAATAAAAGATAGAATTTTGGTTTATTATTGAAGTTGAATATTAACTTTACGAAATAATGCAATCGTAACCGACTAAGGAAAGGAACATTGTTAAAGTGGTTAATATATACTTTATTTGGTGCTGATACCATATCATTGATTCCGTTATATAAGGTACTACTGGGAATATTTAAGTCTGTGGATCCAATTTTAAGAATTAAATGTCTAACGCCATTACTTACAGAACATTTTGATTTATTTAATATACATATCTCGAAAAAACTTATCAGCATCCATTTTACAGAAATTCGCCTTGTTATTTTCATTAACACAGCACAATTGAAATACTCGATTCATCTTCAAGTGAGAAACCACGGTAGTAAGTTAATCATTTGTAATTTGTTAATGTCTAGTCAAATTAAACCAAACTCTCTATACAAAAATCAGTTTAACCACATTAGCAACTTACTAAGTGTTAGGAAATTACAATCTAGACCTACTCTCTTACCGAAAGAAATTCATATTCGTATCAGTACATTCTCACCTTTATTTTAATCAAATTAAAACCCCTTGTTTATTCATCAAAATTGAATTTTCCAGTCCAACACATTTGTTATTCAATCTGAGACGATGCCAAAGCACAAATATCATCGTCACCCATCGTCAATAAATTAAAAACTTCAATAAATTTTGAAACGAACCATAAACCCTTTCAATTTGTCTTTATTCTAGACATAATAAATTTTACGAAAATAAATGTTTATTTTTAATTATCTATTTAATTGAATTTTCTCCTTTTTCCATGAAAAGTGATTCAAGTGAAAAGCCACATTTACAATTTATAGCAACAAAACAACATTGTAGTCAAACAGAAACCAATAAATTAATTTTTATTTAACGTTATTTTTTCTATTCCATTTAGATAGTAGTACGACTATTAGAGCTCTATCTAATTCAATATTCAATCAAATCGACTGGCAAAATTAAATTAAAGAAAAAAAAACTTAATCAACAATGGGAGTGTAACTATTATTTTGAATAGAATATTTATCTGTTACGATCCATTGTACATACGGATAAATAAAAACGTTGTTACAAACAAGTAAAGATACATTTTTCTAATGTTTATGTTATTACTGTTTTGAACATAATTGTATATAAATGAGAAAATTTTATTTGCTTTTATATATAAAAGCTTTTTTTTTAGCTTTTATGGTTTGTTTTCTTGTTTGTTTAAGGATTCTGATGTGGAAAAAATCATGTAATTCAATTGTAATTGATGGTTCGTAATTTATAAAAACAAAGTGTTTGTTTTGATTACTATTGATTTTCTATAAAATGTAATTTGGTTTTTGAATATGGATGAAATCGTTCAATATAATAGTATGTAGCTACTAGCTAGTAATCATTTTTTTTTAAATAAGTACAATTAATCAAAACCTGTACCAATCTCTTGAATTACCATATCAAAGAGCATAATTATTGGTTTTTAATTTGTTTGTTGAATCAGTTTTAATAATAGAGTAAAAACGTTTTGTTTGTATATCAATAAACAAAGCACGCAAATTTAATAAAAACGAAAAGGATTAATTTATTTTTCTGTTTTATATTTTTAACAATGAATCCAGAATGATGATGTTTTATCACGAGCAGGCAAATAAAAATTTAAAACAGAGCAAGTTCATAACAACCTATTTCATGCTCATTTCTTGAGCAGAACTAATCTGCCTTTTACAATGAGGACAATAGCTACAAATGATGGGTAAAACGATAGAAGCTCGTTCAAATAATAAACAAATAAACAGAAAAATAAAATTCATTATTTTTGGTTTCTATAAAAAAGGTTCATGAAATTTTGAAATTAAATCAATAATGTAGTAACAATTCTTATTATTCATACGATTTTAATTATTAAAAAATTATGTTAGGATTATTCTGACAAGGCGATAAGATATTTGATTTTACGATATGATCAAATATTAGATCAATTATTAGTTATTGCATTTCATTAGACGATAAGATATTTGATTTTACGATATGATCGAATGTTAGATCAATTATTAGTCTTGCATTCCATTATAGTAACGTATTTTAAATAAAGTCCTGAAATCTGTAATAAAAAATATTCTAATTCACACCCACCCTGTCTGAATATGGTTAAATTTAATAAAAATAATCGATTAAACAATTTAAAAATTAATTACCTCAATAAGTGATTTAGCTCTAACAGTATTATTTGCGTTCAAATCAATTTTGACTAAGACTCATATTCAGACTCAAACTCAGACACAGTCTCAGACTGTCACTCAGATTAAAACTTAAGAACATATTGAAACTAAAGCTCCAATTTATAGAAAGGGTCTGGCAGGGATTCAGAACCAGCATTAAACTCAGATTCAGACATTAACACCGATTTACACCATTACGTTGCGGGTGTCCAGTCAGTTTCTTTTCACTGTAGTTGAAAGTCTATTATAACACATTTGCTACTATTTAGAAAATTTAACGCGTTATTTTTTACAACCAACAATCTAACTAGTTTTCCAAGAATAAATAAAGTATAAAACAAAAATTTTTATTTTTTCCAACAATCTGGATTTCCTTCCCTTTTGCATTGTTTAACAATATTTTACCCCTTTGCTAATAACATGTTTCGTTTGTTATTTTAACTTCCTTACCATCGAGCAAAAAAAATAAAATAATAAAATATTTTTCTACTTTTTAATTTTTTCTAGTTTTTCCTTCCGTTCAAAAGTGTTCAGTATAAATGTTTCATAATTCTTTCATTTTCTTTGTATTTTCATAGGTTCATTGTTTGTTTCTTTAGAAAAATAACGCAGATTTATAAAATGTTTTCTTTTCTAATGCTATCTTTAATTTCCATGAAAACAAAAGAAAATAATACTAACAAAGGAAAATGTAAAAATGATGAAACATATTACGAATAATGACCTTAAACATTATCATAAAACTGTCAAATGATTTTTAATTGGTTTTATTTTTAATTTATGATTAATGTAATCAGGTAAGGTTGATTGGTTTGAGTCTGAGTCTGCGTCTAATTCTGAGTCTGAGTGTTAGTCTGAGTCTGAGTCTGAGTCTGCGTATGACCCTGAGTCTGCGTATGAGCCTGAGTCTGAGTCTGAGCCTGAGTCTGAGTCTGAGTCTGAGTCTGAGTCTGAGTCTGAGTCTGAGTCTGAGTCTGAGTCTGAGTCTGAGTCTGAGTCTGAGTCTGAGTCTGAGTCTGAGTCTGAGTCTGAGTCTGAGTCTGAGTCTGAGTCTGAGTCTGAGTCTGAGTCTGAGTCTGAGTCTGAGTCTGAGTCTGAGTCTGAGTCTGAGTCTGAGTCTGAGTCTGAGTCTGAGTCTGAGTCTGAGTCTGAGTCTGAGTCTGAGTCTGAGTCTGAGTCTGAGTCTGAGTCTGAGTCTGAGTCTGAGTCTGAGTCTGAGTCTGAGTCTGAGTCTAAGTCTGAGTCTGAGTCTGAGTCTGAGTCTGAGTCTGAGTCTGAGTCTGAGTCTGAGTCTGAGTCTGAGTCTGAGTCTGAGTCTGAGTCTGAGTCTGAGTCTGAGTCTGAGTCTGAGTCTGAGTCTGAGTCTGAGTCTGAGTCTGAGTCTGAGTCTGAGTCTGAGTCTGCGTATGACCCTGAGTCTGCGTATGAGCCTGAGTCTGAGTCTGAGTCTGAGTCTGAGTCTGAGTCTGAGTCTGAATCTGAGTCTGAGTCTGAGTCTGAGTCTGAGTCTGAGTCTGAGTCTGAGTCTGAGTCTGAGTCTGAGTCTGAGTCTGAGTCTGAGTTTGAGTCTGAGTCTGCGTATGACCCTGAGTCTGCGTATGAGCCTGAGTCTGAGTCTGAGCCTGAGTCTGAGTCTAAGTCTAAGTCTGAGTCTGAGTCTGAGTCTGAGTCTGAGTCTGAGTCTGAGTCTGAGTCTGAGTCTGAGTCTGAGTCTGAGTCTGAGTCTGAGTCTGAGTCTGAGTCTGAGTATAAGTCTGAGTCTGAGTCTGAGTCTGAGTATGAGTCTGAGTCTGAGTCTGAGTCTGAGTCTGAGTCTGAGTCTGAGTCTGAGTCTGAGTCTGAGTCTGAGTCTGAGTCTGAGTCTGAGTCTGAGTCTGAGTCTGAGTCTGAGTCTGAGTCTGAGTCTGAGTCTGAGTCTGAGTCTGAGTCTGAGTCTGAGTCTGAGTCTGAGTCTGAGTCTGAGTCTGAGTCTGAGTCTGAGTCTGAGTCTGAGTCTGAGTCTGAGTCTGAGTCTGAGTCTGAGTCTGAGTTTGAGTCTGAGTCTGAGTCTGAGTCTGAGTCTGAGTCTGAGTCTGAGTCTGAGTCTGAGTCTGAGTCTGAGTCTGAGTCTGAGTCTGAGTCTGAGTCTGAGTCTGAGTCTGAGTCTGAGTCTGAGTCTGAGTCTGAGTCTGAGTCTGAGTCTGAGTCTGAGTCTGAGTCTGAGTCTGAGTCTGAGTCTGAGTCTTAGTCTGAGTCTGAGTCTGAGTCTGAGTCTGAGCCTGAGTCTGAGTATGAGTCTGAGTCTGAGTCTGAGTCTGAGTCTGAGTCTGAGTCAGAGTCTGCGTCTGAGTCTGAGTCTGAGTCTTGAGTCTGAGTCTAAGTCTGAGTCTGAGTCTAAGTCTGAGGCTTAGTCTGAGTGTAAGTGTTGGTATGAGTGTGAATATAAGTGTGAGTCTGAGTTTGAGTATGAGTATGAGTATGAGTGTGAGGCTGGGTTTGAGTCAGAGTCAGAGTCAGAGTCCGAGTCAGAGTCAGAGTCAGAGTCAGAGTCAGAGTCAGAGTCAGAGTCAGAGTCTGAGTCTGAGTCTGAGTCTGAGTCTGAGTTTGAGTCTGAGTCTGAGTCTGAGTCTGAGTCTGAGTCTGAGTCTGAGTCTGAGTCTGAGTCTGAGTCTGAGTATGAGTCTGAGTCTGATTCTGAGTCTGAGTCTGAGTCTGAGTCTGAGTCTGAGTCTGAGTCTGAGTCTGAGTCTGAGTCTGAGTCTGAGTCTGAGTCTGAGTCTGAGTCTGAGTCTGAGTCTGAGTCTGAGTCTGAGTCTGAGTCTGAGTCTGAGTCTGAGTCTAAGTTTGGGTCTGAGTCTGAGAGTGAGTCTGAGTCTGAGTCTGAGTCTGAGTCTAAGTCTGAGTCTGAGTCTGAGTCTGAGTCTGAGTCTGAGTCTGAGTCTGAGTCTGAGTCTGAGTCTGAGTCTGAGTCTGAGTCTGAGTCTGAGTCTGAGTCTGAGTCTGAGTCTGAGTCTGAGTCTGAGTCTGAGTCTGAGTCTGAGTCTGAGTCTGAGTCTGAGTCTAAGTCTGAGTCTGAGTCTGAGTCTGAGTCTGAGTCTGAGTCTGAGTCTGAGTCTGAGTCTGAGTCTGAGTCTGAGTCTGAGTCTGAGTCTGAGTCTGAGTCTGAGTCTGAGTCTGAGTCTGAGTCTGAGTCTGAGTCTGAGTCTGAGTCTGAGTCTGAGTCTGAGTCTGAGTCTGAGTCTGAGTCTGAGTCTGAGTCTGAGTCTGAGTCTGAGTCTGAGTCTGAGTCTGAGTCTGAGTCTGAGTCTGAGTCTGAGTCTGAGTCTGAGTCTGAGTCTGAGTCTGAGTCTGAGTCTGAGTCTGAGTCTGAGTCTGAGTCTGAGTCTGAGTCTGAGTCTGAGTCTGAGTCTGAGTCTGAGTCTGAGTCTGAGTCTGAGTCTGAGTCTGAGTCTGAGTCTGAGTCTGAGTCTGAGTCTGAGTCTGAGTCTGAGTCTGAGTCTGAGTCTGAGTCTGAGTCTGGGTCTGAGTCTGAGTCTGAGTCTGAGTCTGAGTCTGAGTCTGAGTCTGAGTCTGAGTCTGAGTCTGAGTCTGAGTTTGAGTCTGAGTCTGAGTCTGAGTCTGAGTCTGACTCTGAGTCTGGGTCTGAGTCTGAGTCTGAGTCTGAGTCTGAGACTGAGTCTGAGTCTGAGTCTGAGTCTGAGTCTGAGTCTGAGTCTGAGTCTGAGTCTGAGTCTGAGTCTGAGTCTGAGTCTGAGTCTGAGTCTGAGTCTGAGTCTGAGTCTGAGTCTGAGTCTGAGTCTGAGTCTGAGTCCGAGTCTGAGTCTGAGTCTGAGTCTGAGTTTGAGTCTGAGTCTGAGTCTGAGTCTGAGTCTGAGTCTGAGTCTGAGTCTGAGTCTGAGCCTAAGTCTGAGTCTGAGTCTGAGTCTGAGTCTGAGTCTGAGTCTTAAGAGTCTGAGTCTAAGTCTGAGTCTGAGTCTGAGTCTAAGTCTGAGGCTTAGTCTGAGTGTAAGTGTTGGTATAAGTGTGAGTATAAGTGTGAGTCTGAGTATAAGTGTGAGTCTGAGTTTGAGTATGAGGATGGGTATGAGTGTGAGTCTGAGTTTGAGTCTGAGTCTGAGTCTGAGTCAGAGTCAGAGTCAGAGTCAGAGTCAGAGTCAGAGTCAGAGTCAGAGTCAGAGTCAGAGTCAGAGTCAGAGTCAGAGTCAGAGTCAGAGTCAGAGTCAGAGTCAGAGTCAGAGTCAGAGTCAGAGTCAGAGTCAGAGTCAGAGTCAGAGTCAGAGTCAGAGTCAGAGTCAGAGTCAGAGTCAGAGTCAGAGTCAGAGTCAGAGTCAGAGTCAGAGTCAGAGTCAGAGTCAGAGTCAGAGTCAGAGTCAGAGTCAGAGTCAGAGTCAGAGTCAGAGTCAGAGTCAGAGTCAGAGTCAGAGTCAGAGTCAGAGTCAGAGTCAGAGTCAGAGTCAGAGTCAGAGTCAGAGTCAGAGTCAGAGTCAGAGTCAGAGTCAGAGTCAGAGTCAGAGTCAGAGTCAGAGTCAGAGTCAGAGTCAGAGTCAGAGTCATAGTCAGAGTCAGAGTCAGAGTCAGAGTCAGAGTCAGAGTCAGAGTCAGAGTCAGAGTCAGAGTCAGAGTCAGAGTCAGAGTCAGAGTCAGGGTCAGAGTCAGAGTCAGAGTCAGAGTCAGAGTCAGAGTCAGGGTCAGAGTCAAAGTCAGAGTCAGAGTCTGAGTCTGATTCTGAGTCTGAGTTTTAGTCTTAGTCGGAGTCTAGGAGTCTAGGAGTCTGAGTCTGAGTCTGAGTCTGAGTCTGAGTCTGAGTCTGAGTCTGAGTCTGAGTCTGAGTCTGCCCAATAAACATTTATCTGAATAACTTCAGGGGAAATGAGAATTATACAGATAAAACCTGATTAGCAGCTGAAATACGCCTTTTTTAAATATTCATTCAGTTTAAATCGTTATACAGCCTATTTGGTTGCATAAGGGACTGAATAAAGACGTATTAAGGTTAATTAAACAGCTTGTATTGAGGATGTGCTTATTTAGCTTATTTGGCTGCATAAGGTCCTGAATAACGACGTATTAAGGTAAACTAAACAGTTTGTATTCAGATTTTGGGTTTATACAGGTTAGGGCTGAATAACAACCTGAATAATGTTCAGCAAAATTTTATTCAGCTTGTATACAGTTCTACCTGAATAAGGCTTATTGAAAAGGTTTTATTCAGTTGAGACAGATGATACCGGAATAAAAATTTGCTTTTTCAGGTCTTATACATACCGTAATTCTTTGTAGAAAATAATGACGCGTTGTTTATTTGACATATATATATATTACGACGTTGTTAACACGCTGCTAAAATATAATTATCTTACGTGTGTTCAATTATATTCGTTAAAATGGATAATAAAAAGGTTTCAAAATGTGCACCCTCTGCGCGGAAAAAAGTTAAAAAGTCAGGTGCATATTATAGAAGCATTCGCAGAGAGTTTAACAATATAATGTATTCGCCATCTCCGCTGCAAATGATGAAAATTCAACAGCGACCAAAAACATCAATTTTTGGAGCATCGTCGGCAACTTCTTTGCCGCAAACAAATAATCCGCCAACAGCAGCTTCATTAAGAAAAAATGATAATAATAATGCATCATCATTATTATTGAATACATCTACTTCTGCACAGCAATCGCCGATTCAATTTATTCATTACGACATATCAGATGAACATAATTATTCAGCATTTTCATGTAAATCTTCCGGTAATAAAATAAAACACATTTTCCCATCGACTTATATTTATCGAAATAATAATAACATAAATGTTTCAGAATATTTACAAACATCAGAAAATAATGATGACGAACACTATCTTGCTACTGGTCGCGATGAATTATTATTTGTCACAGAAGATAGTGCTGACGATGAAGATAATTCTGATGATGGTGAGACTGACGGTATTTTTTGCAAAGAAACTGCAAAAAGAGTGGAGCTGCGTAAAAATGTAGTAAAGTGGGCTTTGAAAAACAACATCACTAACAATTCACTCAAAGGAATTATCAATATTATCAATGATTATTGTGAAAAACCTGTGCTGCCGAGAGATGCATGCACATTACTGAAGACACCGGGATACACACAAGATATACAAGAAATCGGTGAAAATCAATACTATTGGCACAATGGTTTGCAATATTGTTTAGAAAACTTACTTTGCAACGTTTCGAAGCCAGTAACCATTTCATTGAACATTAACATGGATGGTTTGCCGATCTATAAAAGAGATGAATTGTCGCCCATTCTATTCAATATATTCAAATTTCCAAAAGTGAGGCCAATGGTAATTGGTGTGTATCATGACATAGCGAAAGCAACTAATTTGGAAAGTTATCTTTTGCCGATGGTGAACGAGCTAAGATCGTTAATGGAACACGGTGTAGTAATCAACGAGCACAAAATAATCGTGAAATTGCGTTGCTTCATCTGTGACTCACCGGCTCGCGCTTTCGTTAAAGGTGATTCGACGAGTATATTAATTTAATAATATATATAACGTGGATTTCATTTTTGTAGACGTCGTAAATTTCAACGGGCACCATGGTTGTCAAAAGTGCACCATAGTTGGCAACTACGATGAATTCAGTCGAACAACAGTTTTCAAAGTAGACGCGGAACACCTGAAACGTACCGATGAAGGCTTCCGAAGCGGAGAATATGGGCATCACCATAAGCGCAACACACCCTTGACGCAGCTCGATGTAGATATGATTAAACAATTTCCAGTAGGCGATTCTCTACATATACTGCATTTGGGAGTTATGAAACGCTTATTGTTCGCTTGGAGAGACGGCATTTTCCGCAGAACTCGAACAAAAATGTCGGCGGAACAAATCGCAAGCACTACGAAATTTCTAAAAAAGTGCAAATTGCCGTGCGAAATTCATCGCCGTATGCGAGGATTAGACTGTTTGGCACATTGGAAAGGCTTGGGGTGTCGTTCATTTTTATTGTATGTTGGCATAGTTGTGCTGAAGGATGCTTTGCCTTACGCAGGTTATCAACACTTCTTGACATTATTTTGTGCCGTCACAATTTGTGAATCATCAACTTTTGCGCCTTTACTGCCACTAGCGAGAGAAATGCTGAAACACTACGTGGCCTGCTTCCAAAAGATCTACGGCAAACACTATGTCACAAGCAATGTTCACAATTTGGTGCATTTGGTCGACGATGTTGAATTTCTGGGAGAACTGCAATCGTTCACCGCCTATCCATACGAAAACATGCTTGGAAATATCAAACGCTCTATAAGAGGACGCAGATACACCCTACGTCAAGTTATCAATCGTATGAGCGAAGTAACTGCTGCTGCTAGCACGATTGATTTTGATGACTTGGAAAAAAAAACACGGCGACATCATCATCACGATCAAGTATTCTCTCAATGCGGAACATTGGTGTGAATATCCAGAGCAAATTCAAGCCAATAAGTGGCGAGCCATACTTCTACTCCAAATGCGATTTCGGAGACTTCAGTATTAGTACTGACAGTGCTAATCAATGGTTTTTAACCACTGATAATCGGATTGTCTCCTTACATAATATTATTTCGTCCGACAAAGACGATAAAAAACCATTGTTCTACGGCATTGAAGTGACTAGTAAGACAGACTTTTTTGATTTACCGATACAATCGTCTACAATCAACATACACAGAGAGAAAAAAAGGGTTAAATTTGATAAAAAAATCATCAAATTGATGATTTTTGTACATCAATATATGGACGAGAATATGAGTTCTCAAATTGATATAAAATGCTGCATCAGATTGAACTCTGGTTTATTTTTTTGAGTTGATATAAATCTACTGATTATGATAAACAAATTTCTTATTTTGATATTATATATTCTCGATATTATTCTCAAAGCTTATAAACTTGTTGTATCAAATCAATACCAAAAGTATCAATTTAAGATGGAGTTGTATTTCTTCAAGAATTTGAGCGGAAGAAGTTGAGAAACCAAAAGCTCATTTTAAGAAATTCTGGAATAAAACTCTCAATCCACCGATGTTCCATTAACCTTAAACGGGATAAAAAAATCACTTTTTTTTTAAAAATATTCTTTTATTTCACATAAATAATTCAAAAATAAATTAATTATAATTTTCAATTATGGCTTAATCTAATGGCTTAATCTAAATATGGCTTAACATATTGTCTGCCATCTAAAAAATAATGGACTTGCAATGGTCTGTTTACATCATCACCAAGACAAAGAACTATTAATTCATTATCTTCCTTTTCAATAAAAAAGATCCGTAAATGAGAGTTAAATTGAGAGATTATAACTTGTTTAAGTATCAAAACTACCTTTTCATCAAAGATAAGTATATCAATAATGCAAAAAAACTTCTTTTTCATAAATAAATAATATCCGATTTTGTATTTTGTACCTTGTATTTGAGGTTTGTATTTTGTATTTGAGGGCAGATTTTTTAGCTGCAGAGATAGCAATATTAACCCTAGAAGCAGTTGAATTAGTATAATTCTTTATTTCCCTATGCTTCGATTCAAATCTCATGGACCAAAGCTTTTTTAGTAGTCCTGACTTCTGAATGTATGTATAAGATATAAAATATATACAATATAAAAGATATATACGAGATATATATATACAAGATATGTACGCGTTCATCTGATGAAAAATTCTCTCACTGAATAATGTCGTATCGTAGTTTTTTCTTCGAAAGTATTATATCAAAAAAAATTATTATCATTTCGATCTTATACGTTCAATTTGAGAGAAAAAGTATAAAATCGAGAATTTTTTTTCTCAATTCAATCTACGTAAGATCAAATCGAGAGTAATCGAATATTAATTATTTTCATTTCGATCTCATAAGCTCAATTTGAGAGAAAAATAATAAAACTGAGATTTTTTTTCTCAATTTTATATACGTTGATCAAACCGAGAATAATCGATCATTAGTTAGTTTCATTTCGATCTCATAAGTTCAATTTGAGAGAAAAGGTATAAAATCGATAATTTTTTTTCTTAATTTTATCTACGTGGATCAAATTGAGAATACTCGCGTATAACTTATTATTATTTTGATCTTTAATTTTCTAAAAGAAACAAAAAGGATTAAAATGAAAATATTTTATTCTCATTTTGACATTTGTGAATCAAATAACTGATGGGGAAGTAACAAAGTGATGTGTACTTCTCTGTTCAATTTGAGAAATGGAAATCTTATTCTGATTCAAAATTTTCTTATATTTATACAGTAAAAATGAAAAAAATTTTTTATTTACTCAAAACAAGAATAAATGAATTTCCTATTGTTGAACAAAAACAATTCACAACTTCAGTATTTCATTCTTCTATAGGATGATCGAATTGATAGTTTTTTCTCACTTTTAAAGTTTTGTTGTATTAAAATAATATAAATTTACTCGAAATGAGAATAAAGGTATCTTCTGTTTTTAATCATATATAATTCTCAATAATAGTATTTTATTCACTTTTTTGTGTGATTGAATTGTTAGTTTTTATCTCAGTTTTAAATTTCGGAGCATCAAAATGATTTAAATTTTCTCAAATTAAGAAGAAACTGAAATTTCTATTTTCAATCATACACAATTCTCAAATCTAGAAGTTTTTTTCTCTCTGTGTATACGCATCGGATTATTTTGGTAAAGAAAACGTCGAGGGCATTATTCGACCCTTCGAAAATAAAATGTAAACTAGTGCACCTTCAGTTTAGTGAAGTCACTAAAATATTTATACCACTATTGCATACATATCGGACTGAATAATACCTTATTCAGGTCTGATGCCGCTTATGTCAGTGTATTATCTCTTTCGAATAAAAAATAAGCCCTTACTCAGCTAAATCGACTTTTGAATAAAAAAATTATAAACGCCAATTTTAGCTAGTCATCGCCATATTCGTTTCTTTTGTTCTATCGTCATCATCGTTGTTACGTCTTATTATCTATATTTTTGGCTTAATTATTTTTATTCGTTTCATATTTTGTCTTCGTTTTATACAAATTACTTGAAAAATGTCCGACGATAGTAGTGATCATCAAGAAGAGTGTAATATGTGGTGGCAGGTGTTGGAAGCATCAGTAGGCTACCAAAATGAGACGCTCGAGGCAGAAATTGAGCTAAGCAGCAGCATTTCAGAATACACGGTACCCGAAGCCACCTCTGAGCACAACATGCTTCTGTGTCAAATCGTGGATACTCAATATAGACGTCAAGAGGTAGACAGTGATGAAGATTTAGAAATGCACAGCGGTAATGATGATCCTGGTGTTTCCGGTGTTGCAGATTTTGGCAGCAAAACAAAATAAATAATAAAACCACAGTGCGCGCGGTCGCATCATATATTGTCTTATCCGACATTTTACTACTTATTGTTTCAAAAAGAAAATGTTTTCTCTCGTATTATTATTTTATTTTTCCCGAATCAAAATCAATAAAGACAGCAGTAGCAGAAAAAAATATTAATTATTGTCAACAGCTATTTATTTTGGGCTTTGGCCAAATTTGATTTGTGCATTGTTTAAACTGCGATCATTTTCATGCCAAAATTGCTCTTCATCGGAGACGGTCCGATCCTCCTTTGCGCGTTTTCTGTTTTGTTTGCAATAAAAGACCTTATTCAGCGCTTATTCAGACCATATTCAGGCCTGCTACTCAGGTGTCTAACTTTACCTTATCAAAGGCTAAATAAGGCCTTATTAAGGTCAGTCTTATTCAGAAAAAATGTCAAGAGTGAAAAAGAAACAAATAATAGCGAAAATACGCAGAAAATTACAGAGTACTTTTACTGACAAATTTCGAAACTATAAAAGAATACCATTCACGTCATCATTTAATATGCATTTTTGAAGAAAAAATATTTTTTAAATATGAAATACATCTATCATTTCTTAACGTTACAAATTGCGATGTAGATAACGCGCTCGACTGATGTTTTGTAGATCGTGGGTTCAATTCCTGGTGTACTACATTTTTTTTATTGTTTTTTTTTTAATTTTTATTCAATACCATTGAAATTATTTTTTTTTATTCATGAATTCATAAAAATAATAAAAATTTCTTTATACGAATTTTAAAAAATTGATCTATAACGCAGTTTTTTAAAGTTATATTGCTACTGTCTTTTGCAATTTGCATTCAAGTCATCATGCTAAATAAATATTGAATATGTACAAAATTGAAAGTATATCTGTTACTGTTTGTCCTTTATGCGCTAATACATTAATCATCATGAAAATTTGGGAAGTTGTTTCGGATGAAGTATTTTCAATCAACGATACCATCCCTTACTCTATGTTATGGAATATTCTTTGATGATACGCTATTTTTTTAAAATAAATGTGTTTGGTAGTAGAAATTACAAGCTGTGTTACAACAACACATAAAAATCTTTTAAGAACAAGGTGCCACAACAACATGCTTTCTAAGGTGTTGATAGACGCAAATTTTTATATGATATGTTTTGATTATTTTAAATATAAAAATGTATATAACAGTTGCTTGGAATGCTGATAGATGTGAAACCCAGAATAATTTTAATGATTTTAATTTGAACATTCTGAAATTTTAATTTGCGATTATTGGAAGATACAAAAAAACACAGCTATTTTACAGATTTATGTTTTCACTTCTGTCAGCAGTCCTTAACACTGTCTTCTTTTTTTCCGTCTAATTATTTTCACAGAATTGCGTGAAAAGTATTCTGCTAATTTTTCAATTAATAACTTTGATGTAATTTTTATTTTAAATTTCGCTTTTATGCATGCGCTGATATTTTCGTGGTCACTATCGAGTTCAGTGCTAAAATACATACGCATTAAGGCCTTGTTCAGGTCTTGTTCAGGTTCAGGTCTTTTCCAGCCTGATTTAAAGAAAAGGATATATGACTTTCAGCATACGTAGTATATATGTCACAATAGACGAGTGGTAATGTGCACGACTAGCGACACGAAGGTTCCAAGTTCGATCCCCCGGGTGAATCTCAAAAAAAATTGTAAGTATATTTAACATTTGAAATAAATTTTAAAGAATAATAATAAATGTACTCTTCTCTCAATAAGAATTTTAGAATAAACTGCAGAGCAACCTCAGAGAAGAAAAAGAGGAAAAACGTTGAAATACACACTGCCAACGGATAAGAAAATTAGAAAAAAAATGCATAAGGCGCAATTTGAAAAAGTTGTTTTTTGTATTTTTCAATACGCCTGAATAAGCAGACTGAGTAAGACCTTATTTAGCTTTTTTATTCAGCCCATATACAGCAAACGTCAATGATTTGTAACACCTGAATAATGTGCCTGGGTAATGGCTTCACCAGCTATTTTTATTCAGTTCTTATTCAGAAAGACTTTTTAACGCCTGAATAATTTGACTTTATAAGGTCTTAAGGCAACACCTGAATAAGGTCTTTTGCCACTCGAGCTGATTAAGGTCTAACACAAGAACACTATACAGCTCTTAACCAGCTGTTTAACCTGTATAATTTCCCCGCTTTTGGCGCCCTTTGGTATTAATAAGAGCTGAATAAGGCATCGATAAGGTCGTACGTTGACGTTTTTGTAATAAGGGGCGGTAGGAGGGGAACATTGAAATTACTCGACTAAGGCCTTGTACATCGTTTATACGTGCCATATTCAGCCAAAATGTTTATTGGGTGAGTCTGAGTCTGAGTCTGAGTCTGAGTCTGAGTCTGAGTCTGAGTCTGAGTCTGAGTCTGAGTCTGAGTCTGAGTCTGAGTCTGAGTCTGAGTCTGAGTCTGAGTCTGAGTCTGAGTCTGCCTCTGAGTCTGAGTCTGAGTCTGAGTCTGAGTCTGAGTCTGAGTCTGAGTCTGAGTCTGAGTCTGAGTTTGAGTCTGAGTCTGAGTCTGAGTCTGAGACTGAGTCTGAGTCTGAGTCTGAGTCTGAGTCTGAGTCTGAGTCTGAGTCTGAGTCTGAGTCTGAGTCTAAGTCTGAGTCTGAGTTTGAGTTTGAGTCTGAGTCTGAGTCTGAGTCTGAGTCTGAGTCTGAGTCTGAGTCTGAGTCTGAGTCTGAGTCTGAGTCTGAGTCTGAGTCTGAGTCTGAGTCTGAGTCTGAGTCTGAGTCTGAGTCTGAGTCTGAGTCTGAGTCTGAGTCTGAGTCTGAGTCTGAGTCTGAGTCTGAGTCTGAGTCTGAGTCTGAGTCTGAGTCTGAGTCTGAGTCTGAGTCTGAGTCTGAGTCTGAGTCTGAGTCTGAGTCTGAATCTGAGTCTAAGTTTTGGTCTGGGTCTGCGAGTGAGTCTGAGTCTGAGTCTGAGTCTGAGTCTGAGTCTGAGTCTGAGTCTGAGTCTCAGTCTGAGTCTGAGTCTGAGTCTGAGTCTGAGTCTGAGTCTGAGTCTGAGTCTGAGTCTGAGTCTGAGTCTGAGTCTGAGTCTGAGTCTGAGTCTGAGTCTGAGTCTGAGTCTGAGTCTGAGTCTGAGTCTGAGTCTGAGTCTGAGTCTGAGTCTGAGTCTGAGTCTGAGTCTGAGTCTGAGTCTGAGTCTGAGTCTGAGTCTGAGTCTGAGTCTGAGTCTGAGTCTGAGTCTGAGTCTGAGTCTGAGTCTGGGTCTGAGTCTGAGTCTAAGTTTGGGTCTGAGTCTGAGAGTGAGTCTGAGTCTGAGTCTGAGTCTGAGTCTGAGTCTGAGTCTGAGTCTGAGTCTGAGTCTGTGTCTGAGTCAGAGTCTGAGTCTGAGTCTGAGTCTGATTCTGAGTCTGAGTCTGAGTCTGAGTCTGAGTCTGAGTCTGAGTCTGAGTCTGAGTCTGAGTCTGAGTCTGAGTCTGAGTCTGAGTCTGAGTCTGAGTCTGAGTCTGAGTCTGAGTCTGAGTCTGAGTCTGAGTCTGAGTCTGAGTCTGAGTCTGAGTCTTTGTCTGAGTCTGAGTCTGAGTCTGAGTCTGAGTCTGAGTCTGAGTCTGAGTGTGAGTCTGAGTCTTAGTCTGAGTCTGAGTCTGAGTCTGAGTCTGAGTCTGAGTCTGAGTCTGAGTCTGAGTCTGAGTCTGAGTCTGAGTTTGAGTCTGAGTCTGAGTCTGAGTCTGGGTCTGAGTCTGAGTCTGAGTCTGAGTCTGAGTCTGAGTCTGAGTCTGAGTCTGAGTCTGAGTCTGAGTCTGAGTCTGAGTCTGAGTCTGAGTCTGAGTATGAGTCTGAGTCTGAGTCTGAGTCTGAGTCTGAGTCTGAGTCTGAGTCTGAGTATGAGTCTGAGTTGAGTCTGAGTCTGAACCTGAGTCTGAATCTGAGTCTGAATCTGAGTCTGAGTCTGAGTCTAAGTCTGAGTCTGATTGTGAGTCTGAGTCTGAGTCTGAGTCTGAGTCTGAGTCTGAGCCTGAGTCTGAGTCTGAGTCTGAGTCTGAGTCTGAGTCTGAGTCTGAGTCTGAGTCTGAGTCTGAGTCTGAGTCTGAGTCTGAGTCTGAGTCTGAGTCTAAGTCTGAGTCTGAGTCTTAGTCTGAGTCTGAGTCTGAGTCTGAGTCTGAGTCTGAGTCTGAGTCTGAGTCTTAGTCTGAGTCTGAGTCTGAGTCTGAGTCTGAGTCTGAGTCTTAGTCTGAGTCTGAGTCTGAGTCTGAGTCTGAGTCTGAGACTGAGTCTGAGTCTGAGTCTGAGTCTGAGTCTGAGTCTGAGTCTGAGTCTGAGTCTGAGTCTGAGTCTGAGTCTGAGTCTGAGTCTGAGTCTTAGTCTGAGTCTAAGTTTGGGTCTGAGTCTGAGAGTGAGTCTGAGTCTGAGTCTGAGTCTGAGTCTGAGTCTGAGTCTGAGTCTGAGTCTGAGTCTGAGTCTGAGTCTGAGTCTGAGTCTGAGTCTGAGTCTGAGTCTGAGTCTGAGTCTGAGTCTGAGTCTGAGTCTGAGTCTGAGTCTGAGTCTGAGTCTGAGTCTGAGTCTGAGTCTGAGTCTGAGTCTGAGTCTGACTCTGAGTCTGAGTCCGAGTCTAAGTCTGAGTCTGAGTCTGAGTCTGAGTCTGAGTCTGAATCTGAGTCTGAGTTTAAGCTGAGTCTGAATCTCAGACTGAGTCTGAGTCTGAGCTTAAGTCTGAGTCTGAGTCTGAGTCTGAGTCTGAATCTGAGTCTGAGTCTGAGTCTGAGTCTGAGTCTGAGTCTGAGTCTGAGTCTGAGTCTGAGTCTGAGTCTGAGTCTGAGTCTGAGTCTGAGTCTGAGTCTGAGTCTGAGTCTGAGTCTGAGTCTGAGTCTGAGTCTGAGTCTGAGTCTGAGTCTGAGTCTGAGTCTGAGTCTGAGTCTGAGTCTGAGTCTGAGTCTGAGTCTGAGTCTGAGTCTGAGTCTGAGTCTGAGTCTGAGTCTGAGTCTGAGTCTGAGTCTGAGTCTGAGTCTGAGTCTGAGTCTGAGTCTGAGTCTGAGTCTGAGTCTGAGTCTGAGTCTGAGTCTGAGTCTGAGTCTGAGTCTGAGTCTGAGTCTGAGTCTGAATCTGAGTCTGAGTCTGAGTCTGAGTCTGAGTCTGAGTCTGAGTCTGAGTCTGAGTCTGAGTCTGAGTGTGAGTCTGAGTCTGAGTCTGAGTCTTAGTCTGAGTCTGAGTCTGAGTCTGAGTCTGAGTCTGAGTCTGAGTCTGAGTCTGAGTCTGAGTCTGAGTCTGAGTCTGAGTCTGAGTCTGAGTCTGAGTCTGAGTCTGAGTCTGAGTCTGAGTCTGAGTCTGAGTCTGAGTCTGAGTCTGAGTCTGAGTCTGAGTCTGAGTCTGAGTCTGAGTCTGAGTCTGAGTCTGAGTCTGAGTCTGAGTCTGAGTCTGAGTCTGAGTCTGAGTCTGAGTCTGAGTCTGAGTCTGAGTCTGAGTCTGAGTCTGAGTCTGAGTCTGAGTCTGAGTCTGAGTCTGAGTCTGAGTCTGAGTCTGAGTCTGAGTCTGAGTCTGAGTCTGAGTCTGAGTCTGAGTCTGAGTCTGAGTCTGAGTCAGAGTCAGAGTCTGAGTCTGAGTCTGAGTCTTAGTCTTAGTCTTAGTCTTAGTCTTAGTCTTAGTCTTAGTCTTAGTCTTAGTCTTAGTCTTAGTCTTAGTGTTAGTCTTTGTCTGTGTCTGTGTCTGGTCTGAGTCTGATTCTTAGTCTTAGTCTGTGTCTGAGTTTGAGTCTTAGACTGAGTCTGAGTTTTAATATAAAAGAAAACCAAGTCTCGTTTGCACAACTTCGAGAAATTTTGCAATATTTAAAATTTTGCTTTTATATTGCTATTTTAATTTTAAATACTTAACTGTTCTGGTTAATTCTGGATGTACCTAAATAACTCCAATTTCAAGGTAGTATTTTCTGTTACCTTTTCCTTAACAAAAGTATTTTATACCAATAACGACAATAATCCTATATATCGATTGCATTTAATCCCACCGCTGTCACAAAAAATAAAGATTTATTTTTGTAAATAAGTAAGCTATGGTTTTCTGGAATGTGCCTCCATTTTTAAACTCAGTCAAATAACAAATACTGTACACTATATGCTCAACAGAAAGCACAGATTGATTGAAAATGACGTACACGTATGCTGATGTGGTCATCAAAAAACAACAAAGTTAATGAGCTCTGGATAAATTTGAATGTGATTGTGAAAAGCTAAGTGATTTTCAACAGCATCAAAGTTTACGCTTTTATATTATCCAACATTAAACAAGACATATTATTGATCACCTCTTAATATTTTGACTTTTCAGAATAATAATATTCATTAGTTCTATCAAATAATATTCATTTCGATTACATTAGTATGCCTTTTCTCTAATTATATTCCATGTAATACTTTCCTAGAAAGGAGTTCAACGTAAACTAAACTGACATAAAAATGTCATATTTGTTAAGCACAAAAAATTGGGTTATTATTTGACTTTTGTTTTGTTATAACTCAATAAAAAAAGCTTTTGTATCTAGCGGAAGTGGAATGAGATATTAAGTGTAATATATATTTATTCATGTTTTAAGTTAGTTTGTTTTTCTCGTTTTAGGCCGAAGGATATATGGAAGATGAACCAGCTGTTGAAGATGAACCATGCTACGGAAGACATTGTATGGCAAACGAACATTGTTGTCCCGGCAGTGTTTGTGTAGATGTTGATGGAGGTAAATATATAACAAATACATTGTAGTAATAAAAGTTAATAGTTGAATTGTCAGTATACGAGATATATATACATAAAATCCTTTAACACATTAACATTCTATAATGCTAAATGTTTATATATTTTGTTTTTGTATGCTGATTATTTCCTAAAATTTAAATAAATTTTAACTGAAAATATAACATTAACTCCTTTCGTATCAAAAATGATAGCGAACAGTGAAGTAGGCAATATGAAAGGAAACGATAAATTTTTATGAACTTTTGTAGGCGTCAATCATATAAATTTTGTTTATGTTCTCTAAATAATGTGTAGTAAATAGTGCTAAAAATTGTTTGTTGAAAAAAGTTTTATGAAATATTATTTCTGATTATTTACACAATTGTAAATTGAAAACTTGTGTTAAAGTGATTCTTGTGTATCTTGTGTATATTGAAAGTTCTTACCAACGTATGAAAAAGATTAGTTCTTGTTGATTGTATGTTTGTTTATTTTTTGATCTACTGGTGTGACAACAACGCGTACTTCAGTCTCTGCAATTGATATATGAGTTAATGCGATATCACGCACCACTTGCAAAAGCAATGAGGTATCACTAGCCAAGGTCATATCTTTTGGAGTTCTGGCGAATGAACACTTTGCAACGGTAGAACTTCCAGTCTTAGGAATATTACTTGATGATAGCACGCTATTGCTTACTTGGTTTCCATCAGTCTTCATATAACTCTATATGTGGGCTTTAATCATTGGGGAAGACAGTGTCTCAAAAGATAAGGTGACCAAACGTCCCGCTTATCGCGGGACAGTCCAGATTTTTAACAGTTTTCCCGCGTCAAACGACGTTTTAAAAATGTGTCTTTTTTTAAAGCATGCATGTCAAGCTGAGGGACAACGAGAAAACGGGAATGAATATATATACGGTTTTAGCAAAAAATCACAATAGAGAACAAATAATTAGAAACATTTCATCATTTTGAAACAAACCATATTCCCAAAGAGACTATTAAATAAAAAAAGAATTGCGTTTCACAATTACATTAAAACAAACAAATCAAAAACCTTAAGAGAATATAAAGTTGCCAGAAACATGTGTTGGTTATTGATAAACAAAGAAATTTAATTTAATTTATAATGATATACCCATAATAAACCCGAAAGAAAAAGCTGATCTTCTTGGAAAACTTTTTTTGAAACCTCTACTGTAACTACGCTGAATTTCCAACTAAAACCCTTTCCTCCGTACATCTCACGAAAAACAAAAGCAACGATTATCAGATATGCCTAACAACTTAATAGATCAAATTTTATAGATTCCATAAACTATGATCTTAAAACAGTTTTAGAATGGGGTTACACAAACAGTGATGAATTCAATACAAGTAAAATACAGGTTGTCACTTTACAAGATTATCTACATCAAGATTATCACATTTTCAATCTTACAGAGAGCGCGACTCAAAAGTTAGGATATCTTAAGTGTTGCCGTAAGTTTTTCAATAGTGAACAGCTTCTTTTAATATATCAAAAATGTATTCGCCCCGCAAGGAATAATCTTCTCACATCTGGGATGAAG
Organism: Diogma glabrata; assembly: GCA_963693315.1. Taxonomy (NCBI): domain Eukaryota; kingdom Metazoa; phylum Arthropoda; class Insecta; order Diptera; family Cylindrotomidae; genus Diogma; species Diogma glabrata. The sequence goes on from OY856186.1 coordinate 243,667,857, forward strand.
CATACCCAACTTTCTTAAATTATTTAAACGCTGTCCAACGGAAAACCATTAAATTGTTTGGCAATTAAAATCTTACCAACGAGCTTTAGCCGTTACATCCATATAGAAGAAATATCGCTGATTTGATGATATTCTACAATTACATTATGAACGAGTTCTCTTCTGAGGCAATCAAATCAATACTACCTAAACCTGCTACTTTTTCTCGTTCCACCAGAATATCAACCATGGCCCATCCACAGCCCATTCATTCACATTTTAAAAGTGCTTAGTTTGAGAACAAGGTGGTCTGAATTATTTTAGAAATTCAAATATAGGGTAAATTGCAAGAGAACGGCTCACCTGATATTATTATTATTATTTATTTTCTCTCAAAAATATACAGATTGATACCTAATAATACATTATAATAAACTTGACAATTAATCAAATATAACTTAAAACATAAGAAAACTTTGAGAAAAAATCAACGGCAATGAAAATGTGTTGGATAGGTTATTGACTAGCCTATCCATAAAAAATACACAGTAAACACAGTTTTGCTTACACTGTTAAAAATATTAAGATGCCGAAGATCAAGCATTTCCTAAAGTATGAAAGTTGCAACTTGATCTAAAACTAAAATTTAACTGAACGTTTTGTGTTCTACACATATAAATATTAAAAGACGTGCATCTCAGACCAAATAATTTCAGTTTTAGATAAAATTTGTGATCTGGACAACCGGTTGTACGATTTCATATTTGACATACTAGTAATATTCATGAAGTAAAAAATATTTGAGTTTCTAGAAACATTTTAAAGTATTCAATATATGAGAACAGGGTGGTCCGAAACATTTCTGTAAATTCTAGCTCAGGATAACTTTGAAAAAAAATTAACAGAGAACGGTTCACTCGATATCAACGGTTTTATGTGTGTTGAAAAATTGACTGGCCTATTGGCTTATTCCCAAAATACATAGTAAAACTTTTGCTAACACTTTAAAAATACTATGAAACACTATGAAGTAAAATTTATAAGGATGTGTCAGTATCAGGATGATCAAGATGTATCACCATCAGGATGACCACAGTCAGATGTGGATCAAACAGTTTTTGAAATTTGTTTTTCATAAACAAAAGAGCCAACCTTACCCTAAAATATGTCAAAATATATTATATGTATAAATATATATTGTGACGATTCTGGAATATGATAGAACACAGCACAATAGAACATCTTTCGAGAAAATTCTCTTTAGAGAAAATAGTTCTACAAAAGAAAATTTTAGAAAATCCATTGTGTTTTAATTTCCTGATTTAGTGATCGAACTAAATAATTGTAACTCGGCGAAGAAACGTTACAATATCAAATTATTTTTTATTTCACATTTACTACTTATATTTCAAGTATGAAGTCGATCAAAATTGGTCTGGTTCAAAAATCAACTTTTTGGGTCGTCCAGCAGCCAAATTCTGTAACAGTGAAGCGATGAAGTGATCAAAAATTCTTCGTTTCTTTTCATTAAAAAACTTATCACTTCACAGTTACAGAATTTGGCTGCAGTAAACGAACTACTAGACCTATATTGACTCCAAACTTGATAAAAAGGTATTTAAGGCCAATATATGCTATGGCATTGATTTTCGGATCCGCAGGTTAATTGTAGCCCGAATTTTTTTTTCTGACATTTTGTAATATTCAGCGGTATGGAATTATTTCTGTTGGCTTTCGATGGTTTCGTATATCTCATTTACACCATACTAGTTATATTTGTAAACTGAAGTTTTTGTTGCTCCTTATACACTAAATGTTTTATCAAGAACCCCCTCCCCCTTGTTAATGGAGTCCCTCTTTACCAATGTGAGAATCTGATCACCTTATTATATGATCAAAAAAGGTGCCAATATGAAATATTGGAAAGTATCATAATTTACTATGTAGTAGGATTTATTGCTTAGTTATCTTTTCTTTAAAAAATATTGACTAGCTTCACCACAGCTCTGGAAACAAAATGTTCTGAAGATATAGTGAGCTAATAACCATCAATACTTCAATTAAAGGCTAACCGACATTATAGATTTCGCGTTGTTCTCATTATAAAAACATTAAGGAAAGCTGTAGTATCCATACGTAAATTCCATCGTATGAATAAAAAAAGTAAAAAGTAAAATTTTACTGGAAGTGACAAACCGGAAATTGGAATGGAGAACTGTTACAAATCATACTCTAAGCATATATACCAAGTTTAATCAAAATCAGTTACCAGGAACTGGTGTTATTGAAGTTTCAAATAACCAGGCGCTCAAGAGGCCACCAATTACCCCGATATAGTCCAAAAACTAATCAGTTTTTTGTCATCAGTTCTTGTTTCTATATGCTCCCAACAAACTTTAAAAACAAGTGTGAAAATTCAGTAGATGCATGGTGGATCCTTCCCTCTCAATGTGTCCCAAAAGTTGATCATTACCTTCTCACACTAATTGAAACCATATCCATAAATTTCATGATAAGACCCTAAAACAGACACATAAAACACTGACAAAATAAAAAAAATTCCAAAAAAATGTTTACTGAAAGTGAAAAACCGGAAGTTGGGAGGCAGAACTTTGTGAACCGTGCTAGGTGCCTATGAACCCACCTCATCCAATTCGATTATCAGTTACAGATGTTAATGAGCTTTCAAAAAATGAAGTACTCGGGAAACCCCCCACTACTTTGTTCAATATCGCTCAAAAGTAATCAGGTTCTTGCCATACATATTTGCTTCTTTTTTTAAAGTGTCATGAAAATTCATTCACGAGCGAATGTTGTATGATACCAACAATAATAAAAAACTTAGAATAAAAACATAAAAACCTATTGTATGGTGGAACCCCCAACACTTTTTCCAATGTATCCCAAAAGCTAATACAATCTTTCTCATATTGATTGAAACCTTTTACCAACGTTTCATGAAAATCAATCAATAATTGCAGGCTACAGTAGGGATAAACACTTCAAAAAGACTTTTTAGCCAGAAGTGACAAACCGGAAGTTGGGATGCAGAAATATTGGAAATAGTATCAAAAGCTTATATACAAAGTTTCAATAAGATTGAAATCCAGGATTAGAAGTTATTGAAGATTCAAACCTACAGGTATTCGTGAGGCTTCCCGCCATTTTATCCAATTTGAAATGAATCCATATCTTCCATTTTCGAGTTAATCTGGATCATGTACCAAAGTTTTATCAAGATCCTATGCGGTTTTGTCAAACCACCCACCCACCACCCACTTAAGTTTGAATTATAGAAATAAATAAAACGAGTGTAAATATTTTGTGAAATCTACAAAACCATTGAGAAATGGTAGAGTTCTTAAAAGAATGCCGTTTAAAAAAATGGTCTTTTTCTTTAAAAGTTAAAAACTTCAAAGAAACGACGACCATTCAATCATCCACCCATCATTAACCAACACCACTCCTTTGTTTTTAATAAAAAATTAAATCTCACAAAAAACAATTCTCAGTCAGACAGTATTTTTGCATAAATTTGGAATACAGAATTTACAGGTTTTGGTTAATCCAATTGTTTTAAAACAAATGTCAAAACACAATCGTTATAAGTTATATCACTTTTGCTCAATTCAGTCACAGCTAAATTACAGAATTACAGTTCGATCACAACTTAACTTTAATCTTTGACCGTTCCTAAATTTGATTGTGTGAAAACTAGTGAAAAAATATTGCGACGCTGATGCATAGGCTGACTTCACCACAGCTCTGGAAACATAGTGTTCTGGATATACAATGAGCTAATATCCATCAAATACTTTAATTAAAAACTAACCAATGTTAAAGACTTCGTAGTTCTAATCATAAAAATATTAAAGAAAGCAGTAGTATCCCAACAAACATAAATTCTATTGTACGAGAAAAAGTAAAAAAAAATTAACCGGAAGCGAAAAACCGGAAGTTAGGATGCAGAACTGTTGTGAAACGTACTAAATGTTTATGTATCAAGATTCATTCAATTTTATTATCAGGTACAGATTTTATTGAGCTTTCAAAAAAACAGGTGTATGGGACACCCCCCACCACTTTGTTCATTATCGCTCAAAACCTAATCAGTTCCTTGCCATAAATGTTTGCATCTTTTTCTAAAGTGTCATCAAAATTCGTTCACGAACGAATGCTGTGTGCTCCCAACAAACATTGAAAAAATGGTGACACAGTAAACAGGTGTTCGGGAGGCCCCGCACCACTTATCCCAATATTGTCAAAAAAACTAATCAGTTCTTTGTTATTTAAGTCTCCATCTTTAGTCAAAGTATCATTAAAATAAATTAATGAATGAAGTCAAAAAAACAGGTGCTCCAGGGACCCCCCACTATTTGGTTCAATATCGCTTAAAAACTGATCAGTTCCTTGCCATATATGTTTGCATCTTTTTTCAAAGTGTCATCAAAATTCATTCACTAATGAATGTTTTATGCTCCCAACAAACATAAAAACATAGTGGAAAAAACCACCTGTTGTATGGTGGACCCCAAACCCTTTATCCAATGTACTACAAAAGCTGATAAAACCTTTCTCATGTTACTTGAAAGCTTTTACCAACGTTTTATGAAAATCGATCGGTAATTGTAGGACACAGTAGGGATAAACACCTGGAAAAAAAACATTTTAACCGGAAGTGACAAACCGAAACTTGGTATGCAAAAATATTGGAAACTGTGCTAAAACCTTATATACAAAGTTTCAGTAAGATCATAATCCGGGATTAGAAGTTATTCAAGATTTAAACTTAGAGGTGTTCGGCAGACTCTACCGCCATTTTGTCTCAATTTGAAATGAATCCAGATCTTCCATTTTCAAGTGAACCTGTATCATTTGCCAAAATTTCATCAAGATCCTATGCAGACAGTACTAACCCACGCTTACACAGACGTACACCAAAATTTTTATTGGCTATTTAGACAAAGGATGGTCCAAAACAAAAGAAAAAACAAAATTTGGGGTATGTAAGATTTTTTTTCACGATAGATTGCATTACTTCACACAATTTAAAATTGTGGTGAAGTAAAAAAGCACGAATTAATTTTTTTAGTGTACTAACGACTACCGAAGTTTCAAAAATCAGAAAAGATCGGGTTCAACATGCTTGATTTGTTAACGTCTTGATTCGATTTTCCATTTATTGATTTTTAAAATAAGTTCATAAACAAAATGATTGTTACAAGCTCGACTTCAACTTTGGTCCGTTAAACTCTGTAACTAGGAAGATTGCAGATCAACTAGCCAGAAGAATATTCTCCTCCAACAGAACAATTTAGACAATCAAATCGTTCGGACCGTTTAAATTCCCAGGAGGCGATGGAATACTTCCTATCGTATACAGCAAGCTTAACCCTTGCGTACATTTCTCATATTTGGAGAGAAGCTAGAGTAGCATTCATGCTCAAGCAAGGAAAGAAACCGAACGAAACCAAACCATACAGCCCAATAAGTCTCCATGTTTTCTTCTGGACACTATGAAAAAGGTGCTAGATTACCACATTTGGCATGTAATGCCTTAGGCAAAACTCCCTCAACTCGTCTTAGCATGCCTATCAAACCGAGAAATCTACTGAAGCGGCATTCGTAAAAGAGATTGAGAGCAAAGCAAAATACAAGGTCGTAAAAGAGATTGAGAGCACACCAAAATACAAGGAGACACTTGCATGCACATATATAGACACACAAGGGGCCTTTGATAGTGTCTATTTTCAGGTTATTACTGAAATAATCTCTAAGAAAAATTTAAACATTCATATTTTCTCGTGGATCATCTTCCAGGGTACACTCTCTGTTGCTTTGGTTATTAGTTGCTGATGATTTTCTAAATAAACTGAAAAATTCTGGCTTCACCACAGTAGACTACGTCGACGATATAGTAGTCATGGTGAGAGGTAAGCATGTCTCTATAGTCGGTGAATAAACTAAAGCAGTCTTGGACCTCATGATGAGTTGGCGCAACAAGGTGGAGCTGTCTATCAATCTGCAAAAACCAAGTAACGGAGTCTTTACTAACAGAAGGAGCTTTAATTTCGATCCTCCTGATTTTAATGGCAAATGGAACCAGGTAGTCAAAGAGAATAAATACTTAGGTGTAATCCTAGGCAGTAAGCTCACTTGGAACTCACATTTACAATACATCGTGGCTCTATGGTATAGGCGCTTTCAGAACCATACCAACATGAGTATAATGAAGATCATTCTCCTACTCCTTCTATTACACCGATGCATCAGATCTGCAGCAGCATCAAGCGCCGACAGGCTGAACTCGTCGGAATACTTAAGCCTGGCAACCTAACTGGCCACTTATGATCCTCTCGGAACTGCATATGAAGTGGAAGCGTATTACTTTTCAGACTGAATGCCAAATACTACTAATCTTGACAAATAGTTTATTTTAAAAATAGAAGCAAATGGAGACATTAAGAACAACTTTCGTTCACTACCATCCAATGCCAACGTCTGTTATACGGATGGCTTCCGAATCAATGAAGACACTGGTGCACAATGAAGACGCCGGACACCTCAGCACCACTCTGCCACTCTGTGTGTCAAGAGATAATGAAGAAACACAGATGTATACATTATTTTTGACAGTCAAGCGAAGCTATTTGCTCAGAGTTTAATATGCTTCAATTCAAAGCTAGTCTGAAAATGCAACCAAAATTAACAAAAAATGACAGAAACCAATCCAGTCATACTTGCGTGGTCACAAGGGAATACACGGCTATGATCCCCTAAGATAGGCGCCACTACAAAGTTTATTGGTCTAGAGCCGTGCGTTTTACTGATCAAGAGTTCGTTAAAAATGCGTTATTCAAAGCAGAAAAGAGAAATAAAATAGACTATTGAGAAGGAAAAGAATCATTCATTTTACATTCTAAACAATTTCAGGGAAACTTCACTGTCACCCATCTAAAAACAATCGATCTTGGTATAGAGAGTTTCTGAAGCTCTTAACATGGTGCGTGGCAGGATACGGTTTTCCGGGCGATTATTTTACGGGCAGCAAAGTAGAAAAATACACTAATGTTTTATATAGCAACGGGCTTTTATTTTACGGGTGTATAGTTCCACTTTCAACCACGATAACTAGGATGTAAAATGTGTTTTACGATTCGTTTGTGCATAATAGTTATTTTTGCACGATCAGGCGAATTTGCATGTTTTCTGATTCGTAAATAAACATAGTAAGTTTCGTTTACAAATCACAAGTCGGTAAGTAATTACTTATCGATCATGCAGGCGGTAAGTAATTACTTACCGGTAAGGGAGATCCCAGGGTGTGAATAAAAACGATTTTTATTTAAATAATTCTGTAGGGCAATTTACTAGCTTCAACTTTAAATAATATTCTTTAAAAAATATTGCGATTAAAAGATTTCAAAACAATTTATTTTGAAAAAATATTCGACGACAGTTAGATTCGCAACAAAAAAAAAGTCAGACAAGTGCGAATAAAATTCGCTCGTCAAGGGTTCCGTGAATGTAAAAGAACACAATATCAAAAATTATTGACAAAAAGTTGTGTTGTAATGTCCTTATATTTTCAGACCATAGACACATAACAAAATAAATGTTAAATTGTAAATGTCAATAGTAAATTACAATCAAATCTACATTGATCAAAAATGGCAAAAAAAATGTTAATTCAGGTTAAATATTATCCATAGATGTTTTTGGTAACTTAAAACAGATTCAATTACACCAGCTTGTAAATGGATTAAATTTGATTATTTTTTCGGTCAATCGAGTGTTGAAATTTAGGGGTGTGGAAAGGCTACATACTAAAAATTTTTTTTTTTTAATAACACCAAAACTCTGCATTGCAAAATTCTAAAAAAATTGTAACATTTCTTAAATTAAGTGCTCTTTCATATGACAGCCCACTCATTTGGGTCAAAAATGGTTTTTTTTCCCTCCCCACACCCATCCTATAAACACACAGAAATATAATTATTTGAGTCTTCGATATGATTTTCATTCAAAATTTACCAATATTCCTGTCTCTGTGAATATTTTCAAATTTTTCAGTCAATCATCATCGGAAGGTAGGCGGCGGCACGATCTGAATTTAGCCCTTTCTTATCCATAACTCAAAAACTGTGCTGTAGTTTTCATACGAAACTTACCAAATTTCCTAACTCTGGGAAATTTTCCAAATTTTTCTGTCATTTAGTGTCGAAACGTATGGAGGTTGGGGACGGTCTGAATTTTGCACTTTTTCAACAGTAACTCAAAAACACTCGCTTGGGTAAACAAAAGTTTTTTTTACCCCTTCTACCCCGGTCTTCTAAACACACAGAAATATAATTATTGGAGACTTCGCTATAGTTTTTGTACAAAATTTACCAAATTACCTAACTCTGTGAATTTTTACAAATTTTTCTGTCAACCAGAGTCGAAACGTATGGGGGGAACGGTGTGAATTTTGCACTTTTTTCACAATAACTCAAAAGCTGGGCACCGAAAAATTCTAAAAAAAATTGCAACGAATTCTAAATTAGATGTTCTTTCAAATGATATCCCACTCGCTTGGGTCAAAAAAAAATTATTTTTTACCCCCTCTACCCCGGTCCTCTAAACACACAGAAATATAATTATTGGAGACTTCGCTATAGTTTTCATACAAAATTTAGCAAATTTCCTAACTCTGTGAATTTTTACAAATTTTTCTGTCAATCAGTGTCGAAACGCATGGGGGGGGGGGACGGTCAGGACTTTGCACTTTTTTGACAATATCTCAAAAACTGGGCACCGCAAAATTAAAAAAAAAACTGCAATGAATTTAAAATTAGGTGCTCTTTCAAATGACACCTAACTCGCTTGGGTAAAAAAAAGTTTTTTTTTACTCCCTCTACCCCGGTCTTCTAAACACACAGACTCTGTGTCTCAGACTCTGACTCTCTGTCAGACACAACACTACCTCTGTGAATTTTTACAAATTTTTCTGTCGATCAGTTTCGAAACGCATGGGGGGGAACGGTCAGGACTTTGCACTTTTTCGACAATATCTCAAAAACTGGGCACCGAAAAATTCTAAAAAAAACTGCAACGAATTTCAAATTAGGTGCTCTTTCAAATGACTCGCTTAGGTAAAAAAAAGTTTTTTTTACCCCCTCTACCCCGGTCCTCTAAACACACAGAAATATAATTATTGGAGACTTCGCTATAGTTTTCGTACAAAATTTAGCGAATTTCCTAACTCTGTGGATTTTTACAAATTTTTCTGTCAATCAGTGTCGAAACGCATGGGGGGGAACGGTCAGGACTTTGCATTTTTTCGACAATATCTCAAAAACTGGGCACCGCAAAATTCTAAAAAAAAATTCCAAATTAAGTGCTCTTTCAAATGACACCCCACTCGCTTGGGTAAAAAAAAGGTTTTTTTTACCCGCTCTACCCCGGTCCTCTAAACACACAGAAATATAATTATTGGAGACTTCGCTATAGTTTTCGTACAAAATTTACCAAATTTCCAAAATTTGTAAATTGTAAATTTCCAATTTACAAATTTTTCTGTCAATCAGTGTCGAAACGTAGGGGGGGGGGAACGGTCTAAATTCGCACTTTTTTTACTATAACTCAAAACCTGGGCATCGCAAAATTCTAAAAAAATTGCTTTGTTTTTTAAATTAAGTGCTCTTTCAAATGACACCCCACTTGACCACATTTTAAATAGTGTTTTTACCCCTCCTCATTTCCACCCCCTTAATAAATCTAAGTATGTAAATATGACACTTTTTTATATTGTTTATTAAAAACGTACTAATTTTTCTATTATTCCAAGTACATTTGAAAATTTTCGATCAGATAGGTTCGGAGCTAATCGAGGTAAGAAAACGCGAAAAAACGTCATTATTCAAAATTATACAAAAATGGTGAGGTGTAAAATTCCAAAATAAATTTTTATGGAATACTGAAATAAAGCCCTTTCATATGATACCCTACTTGAATTTATAAAAAAATATATTTTCTCAAAGGTCTCACATCTCAGCCCTGTAAACCAAACGAAAACCACTTTAGTTTTATTTGTATCCGTCATTTCATGTGGACAGGTTAGTTTTATACGCATGCCAAATTTCAAGTCCATAGCATTTATAGTTTACGAGATAATCGATATAATGTGAAAAACACGTTTTACTCTCACCAATAGTGTTCCGTATAAAAAACGGAACCCTAAAAACTATAGAATTATGATGAAACGCAGAGCTTACTATTTTCAAATAAAATTTTAAGAACTTTTCTTTAATACATTAAAAATTAGAAATTAATTTTATTATTTAAATAATTTTAATTGCGTTTTTATTGATCGTGCAAAAAATATAATAAGCATTTTGGGCATTAAGAGTTTTACCGATTTTGGATATATTATTAGAGATCTCAACTTCGTCTCGATCTCAAAACATATATCCTCACTCGGTAAAACACTTTTACTGCCCTTAATACTTAAATAACTATTACATAACGAGGGCTGAAAGTAAAAGATTCCGCCTGCGGTCCATATTGAAGCCCGACGCGAAGCGAGGGCTTTTATTGCACCAAGGGCGTTATCTTTATTTCAGCCTGAGTGTATGTACAACGTTTTATACACAACTGCACCACTTAATTGTAAATTAAATCATTTTTTGAATTTTTTAAACTCGCTAGAAATTTTGAAAATTACTAAACATACCATGATTTTCTCTATAAACTTCATACTAGTTATTTACATATCAAGGGCTGAAAGTAGAAGATTTCGCCTGCGGTTCACATTAAATCCCGACGCGAAGCGAGGGCTTTTATTGAACCAAGGGCGTAATCCTCCTTTCAGCCTGAGTGATGGAACAACGTTTTAGGCAAAACTGTACAAATTAACTGACGAATAAATCAATTTTTGAATTTTTATACTCGCTAGACATTTTGAAAATTATACCAAACACGCCATGATTTTCTCTATAAACTTCATACACTAATTTATTTGTTTGTTCTAATTTTATGATTATTTTCCGGGTGATTATTTTACGGGCGGCAAAATAGAAAAATACATAAACGTTTTATATAGCAACGAGCTTTTATTTTACGGGCGTTAAGTTCAACTTTCAGTCACGATAACTAGGATGTAAAATGTGTTTTACGATTCGTTTGTGCGTAAAATAATTTATTTGTTTGTTCTAATTTTATGATTATTTTAAATAGTTGACGGGCGATTATTTTACGGGTGGTAAAGTAGAAAAATATACCAATGTTTTATATAGCAACGGGCTATTATTTTATGGAGGTGAAATTCAATTTTCCGCCACGATAACTAGGATATAAAATGCGTTTTACGATTCATTCGTGCGTAAAATATATTTTTTATTCGCCTATGTATTAAAGTGTTACTTTATTACTGTGATTTGCGGCCTTAAAGTGTTACTTTTTAACCATATATTTTGTTGTCATAGCTACGTCCAAAAAAGTAAAAAGCATTTGTATTTGTTTAAATTCTATAAAAATAGAAATTTTTATCAAAGCAACCCTTAAATTCAAAATTTCATTATCCTATTAAAATAGTTGTTATCGTTTGTTGTCATAGTTATACATCATTGGTAGATCATTAATATTTTTACTGATAGCCAGGCTATCAGTGCTCTAAAAGCTGCTCTAAAAGCTCTGGGAAGTTATACTATTAAGTCAAAAATAGTGTAAGAATGTTGTAGGTCCTTGAATTATCTCGGGCTCAAGAACAGCATATCACTGATATGGAGACCAGGGCATAGTGGGAATCTCGGGAACGAAAAAGCTAATGATTTAGCAAAGAGCTCCGCAGGGAGGCTCATAGGTCCTGAACCAGCAATTGGAATATCGAAAGGTAGGATAAGATCGCTGGTCGAACAAGTTCTCTTTCGGTCCAGTGACTCTCAATGGAGGAGCACAGAAGGCTGCAAGGTCTCCAAGATGTTCACTCCAGAGCTGAACCAGCAAACCACCAAATTCCTGTTAAATCTTACTCGGTCAGACTGCAGGATAATGGTGGGACTACTATAACAGGTCATCATCGTGTGAACAAACATATGGTACGGCTTCGAGTAGAAAATGATCCAACATGCCGCTTTTGTCTTGAAGAGGATGAAACAGTCCCTCACATTGTAGGAGAAAGTTTGGCTCTCTCAGCGCTCCGAAGCGTCATGTTAGGATCAAACTATCTAAGGATAGAAGATTTCTGCAAAGCAGACCATTCAAGGCTGTTGGCTTTTTTCAAAAAGCGTCTTCAGCTCTTGCATATGAGGATGGCATAAAGGACTTAGCAGTCTACATGTCAGGCTATGACTACATGGTCGGCTCGTATAAAAAAAAAAAAAAATATACAATAATTTGGAAAAGATAACAAATATTTTGTCAAAGATAACTTGTTCCACATATTTTTATTTCAAAATTTATGCAAATAATTTTAATTTAGAATAAACATTTTTTTTTTAAATTTGGCTTGCGGCGAATAAAAAATAGTATATGATGCACGGACGTAAGCTATTTTGGACTTAATGTGGGTGCAAATCTCGGCTAGCGCCTCGATTTGCAAACTACACATACGTTCAAAATCTCTAGCTTTACGTCCCAGCATCATAATATACTATTGTAAGGAGCAACGCAAATAGCATTTTACTAAGCAAATAAACAATTTCTAAGCCAAGGCGCAAAATTTATAAATATTTGTGAATTTCAAAAAATTATTTTGGCATGAAGAAATTGAGAACGAAATATTATAGATTTTTGCTTTCTTATTTAACAGTCCTATTCAACAGTAAAGAATTAAATTTATATGGTTCAAATTTAGCTCTAGTCTAGCTATAACGTGTGTAATAAAAAACAGTTCTTTCTCGTGACAGCAAGTTTTTGAATAATCAAGTTGTAAATTACTCGATAAAAATTGTCGAGTATCGAGTAGTCGGGTACTCTTTCTGCATAGGATCTTGATGAAACTTTGGCAAATGATACAGGTTCATTTGAAAATGGTAGATCTGGATTCATTTCAAAATTGGACAAAATGGCGACGGGTCTCCCAAACACCTATAAGCTTAAATCTTGAAAATCCTTCTAATCCCGGCTTATATTCTAATGGAAACTTGGTATATAAGGATTTAGTACTGTTTCCAATATTTCTGCATACTTCCGGTTTATCACTTCCGGCTAAAAAGTTTTTTTCAGGTGTTTATCCCTACTGTCATGAAACGTTGGTAAAAGCTTTCAAGTAACATGAGAAAGATTTTATTAGCTTTTAAAGTACATTGGATAAAGGCTTGAGGGGTCCACGATACCAGGTGGTTTTCTCCACTATGTTTTTTATGTTTGGGAGCATACAACATTCGTTCGTGAATGAATTTTGATGACAGTTTGGAAAAAGATGCAAACATATATGGCAAGGAACTGATTGATTTTTGAGCGATAGTGAACAAAGTGGTGGGGGGTTCTCCGAGCACCTGTTTTTTTGAAAGCCCAATAACATCTGTACCTGATAATCGAGTTGGATGAAACTTGGTATATAAGCGTTTAGTACGGTTCACAATAGTTCTGCATTCCAACTGCCAGCTGTTCATTTCCGGTAAAAAAAAGTATGGTCTGCGTCGGACCAGACGGTGGAAGTTATATTTCTTTGGCCATTCGCACGCACACAGACAGACAGATAGGATACAAAAAAAAAACAAAAATATTATTTAAAAAAAAAAGAAAAATAAAAAAAAAAATATTATTCAAAAGAAAAAAATATTATACAAAAAAAAAATATTATTCAAAAAAAAAATTATTATTCAAAAAGTATAAGAACGTATAATCGTCGATTTTTCGTTTTCTTAGTCAAAAAAATATTATCCAAAAAGAAAAAAAAAATATTATACAAAAAAAATATTATTCAAAAAAAAAATATTAAATATATAGAAAAAAATAATATTCAAAAAACTAATAATTATTAATTACTAGAAGGTACACCCGCACTGCGATACCCGTGCTTCCCAGATAAAGTGGTGGAAAACTGTTTTTTTTGAGTAAATTCTCCTATAGTTTTTTTAATGTCATTTAATTTAACTTATTTTATTAGTAATTTATAAGAAGTTTGAAAAAAATGTAATAGTATCATTTTACAGTCAGCAAAAGCCATTAGGTAAATGTCTCTAAGGCTATAGATAAATTTACATATTAAATGTATGTTAAAATTAAAACACATTGATAGACAAATAATAATTAAATAATTTTTATAAATGTAGATGGCAAAAGATTAAGGTTAGAAAAAAGTTAAAATTTTATTCCAAAGATTTAATTCAAATAATTCAATGTGTCACGAACAATTAGGTGAGCGTAAATATATTTGTTTATTGCATGTCACAATTGTTGATTACTTACTCCGAAACCACCGTACTCGTCATACAAAATAGGTACACTGGTTCATTGCTATTGGTTTAGCGTCGTATTTCATGTAGACTTATCATTTATCAATCCAGAAATTTTGCTGTTCTGAAAAGGGTCGTATTGCAATTTGCAAATATATTTTATCGATTGTCTGCAATACTCTACTACATTGATGCATACGCCGGGTGGGTAAAGAATACCACCATTTTTAGTGAATATTTTCGTTTAATGGGTTTTATCGCTTTATGGTCATCGTCTTATTTCGACATTCCTTCCCACAACTTAAAACAAAAATTGGAAAAAATAATAATAAGACTAATTTCATTTGTAAATTCAGACTTATATATTATTATTAAAACAGTCAAATCACAACATTTAACATATTTGCATATATTTTATAGATCCCTTGCAATAACAATAATGGTTTTGAAAGTAATGGAGAAGCATATTTCGCTCAATAAGTAAAACACTTTAAACCTGTAGCTTTGATATTGTTCATAATCTTTTTCTTCGGTACTAAGGTTCCAATGGAAATTCTTGGTTCATCAATGTTTCTAAGAAGAGGAAAAGAAACGTCAATTTCCGATTTTTGGAACATTTGAGGGCAGTTCTGTTAATGCAGGTTTGTTTAATCATATATAAGCAATGCTTATATGTATCGTATTGGTGCTAATGCATGGAAATATGTACATATTTTATATAATTGCAAACCATAAGAACATATTTGTTGTAAATTAGAAATATGTATTTGTTAAAAAATAATTTAACATAATTTTCATATAAATGTACATATTTGTTTGTCACATTATACATTAACTATTCATTTTACTGATAATTCCGAAAAGTGAAAAAAAAAATTGATCAAAGATAACTAAGCGAATAATGTTTTATTACTATAGAATATGATTGATTTAGTAATTTCGTCTTTATTACCATACAGCATAAGGTTGATTTACAAATTTTGTCTTTATTACCATACAGCATAAAGGTTAAAATATAACTTCAAAAAGCGTGACGCGGTTTCTCGACCAACACCCCATCAAAATATTTACAACGAGCGTAAAGAAGTATAACTTCAAAATTTTTTTGTACTTTTTTGAAGAGTTTGTAGTGTCCTTATACACACTACAGCCTACAATAATGAAGTGATTATGATGAAACCTATGGAAAAGGTTCCAATTAGTGTGAGAAGATAGTCATCGTCTTTTGGGACACATTGATCAAGTGGCGGGGGGTCTGTTACAAATGCTGACTTTTCACACTTTGTTTTTAAAGTTTGTTGGGAGCATACAGACTTCATTCATTAATTTATTTTAATGATACTTTGAATATAGATGGAGACTTAAATAACAAAGGACTGATTAGTTTTGAACAATATTGGGATAAGTGGTGGGGTCCCCCCGAACACCTGTTTATTGTGTCACCATTTTTTCAATGTTTGTTGGGAGCATACAGCATTCGTTCGTGAATAAATTTTGATGACACTTTGGAAAAAGATGCAAATATGTATGGCAAGGATCTAATTAGTTTTTTAACGATAGTGAACAAAGTGGTTGGGCCCGCCGAACTCCTGTTTTTTGGAAGCTTAATAACATCTGTATCTGATAATCGAATTGGATGAAACTTGGTACATACGCATTTAGTACAGGTACATGGTACATAGACATTTAGTCACAACAGCTCTGCATCCCAACTTTCGGTTTGTCACTTCCGGCAAAATTTTTTTTTACTTTTTCTCGTACAATAGAATTTATGTTTGTTGGGATACTGCTGCTCTCTTTAATATTTTTATAATTAGAACTACAATGTTGTAGATATTGGTTAGCTTTTTATTAAAGTATATGATGGATATAAGGTTATTATATATCCAGAACACTATGATTCCAGAGCTGTGGTGAAGTCAGCCTATGTATGCATCAGCGTCACAATATTTTTTTTACTATAAATATAGTTTTGATCAGTTTGACTGTGAAAATTGAAAATTAAAAATTGCTATTATCTCGAAATGTCAAAAAATACAAGCTTCCACTTCTGTGCTTAGCACGGCAGTACCTTATTCCCTTTAGATTATCTATAAACTAAATTCAAATATGGCAGCTCCAATTTAGTTTATAGGCAATTTTTAGACAAAGAGGTAAGAAACGAAGAAGTGATGCGTTGCACTGCATACAAGTGTGGAAAGAGTCATTATCTATTTCACAATCAAGGGTTAATCATCGCCATTACTTGTTATCACCATATAATATCAAATCATACTAAATCTCATGCGACTAAAACGAGTATAAATTTTCGTGTTCTAAGAAGAAAAACAAACTTGAAAACTTTTATTCCTTCGAATCATGTACAACATAAGTTTTTTTTTATTTAATTTATAAAGGTTTTCTTGGTTTTGCATAAGAAACGTGAAAGGTGATAGTTGAACGTTGTAGGAAAAAATTAAACAAAAATTTAAATGTTAATTCAACATAGAAATTTGAAAGTTGAAAAAATGGAATGGAAAACTTTTTAATTCACAGAAGTGGAAACATTTATTTTTGTTTTTTATTTTGGGTTTAAATTTTTCAAGCATAAAGGATACCAAAATCGGCACTTAAACATGTTTCAAAATTAGATTTTTTGAGTCGGGTGTAGGTTTTTCAACTAATGTACCAAAGAGTTTATGTTTGTTAGTGTTTACGATTTGTACATGACCTGTGTTCTAGGAATTCGTATTTAACACGTTTGGGGTTAACAAACTGCTAACGAAATAAAATTGGAAAAGCTAACGAAAAAAAATTGAATTAAAAAACTGGACGCTAATGAGTAACTACCGCTCGTTTTATACGCAGTTACAGAATACAGATATCGATTTTTCTACTGTAATTTATATAAACAAAAATATTTTTAAAACGAACGTCATGAGAATAGAGATTAATCACGATACTTACTTAAAAAACAGTAACACAAATTTAATTAAGGTGCGCTCTTTTTCTTCCTAATTTGTTGTTTTAGGTTATCATATTTTGACTGATTCAGGTAATAAACTTTATTTATTATTGTAATCAATTTCCTACCTATCAGTTTTTGAGTTAAACATAGAGCGTATGTTTACACTTTACAGGGTTGTATGTAAAGAAACCCGAAAACTTATCTTTTAATAAAAAAAGTAAACAGCAAATACAAACTTGTTTATGATTCACTTCACTTTATAGTCTACAACTATTGAGGGATTATGATGAAGCTTTACCACCTGCTCGGGTTAACACGAAAAAGAACGGAAACAAATTATTAAGATTTCAACAATATTGTCACGTTTTTCGACGTTACTTCGGATCCATTTTACCACTTTACTAATTTTAAGGTTTTTTAAATATTCTACTGCAGTCTACTGCAGTCTGAGTCTAAGAGTGAGTCTTAGTCTGAGTCTTAGTCTGAGTCTGAGTCTGAGTCTGTGTCTGAGTCTGAGTCTGAGTCTGAGTCTGAGTCTGAGTCTGAGTCTGAGTCTGAGTCTGAGTCTGAGTCTGAGTCTGAGTCTGAGTCTGAGTCTGAGTCTGAGTCTGAGTCTGAGTCTGAGTCTGAGTCTGAGTCTGAGTCTGAGTCTGAGTCTGAGTCTGAGTCTGAGTCTGAGTCTGAGTCTGAGTCTGAGTCTGAGTCTGAGTCTGAGTCTGAGTCTGAGTCTGAGTCTGAGTCTGAGTCTGAGTCTGAGTCTGAGTCTGAGTCTGAGTCTGAGTCTGAGTCTGAGTCTGAGTCTGAGTCTGAGTCTGAGTCTGAGTCTGAGTCTGAGTCTGAGTCTGAGTCTGAGTCTGAGTCTGAGTCTGAGTCTGAGTCTGAGTCTGAGTCTGAGTCTGAGTCTGAGTCTGAGTCTGAGTCTGAGTCTGAGTCTGAGTCTGAGTCTGAGTCTGAGTCTGAGTCTGAGTCTGAGTCTGAGTCTGAGTCTGAGTCTGAGTCTGAGTCTGAGTCTGAGTCTGAGTCTGAGTCTGAGTCTGAGTCTGAGTCTGAGTCTGAGTCTGAGTCTGAGTCTGAGTCTGAGTCTGAGTCTGAGTCTGAGTCTGAGTCTGAGTCTGAGTCTGAGTCTGAGTCTGAGTCTGAGTCTGAGTCTGAGTCTGAGTCTGAGTCTGAGTCTGAGTCTGAGTCTGAGTCTGAGTCTGAGTCTGAGTCTGAGTCTGAGTCTAAGTCTGAGTCTGAGTCTAAGTCTGAGTCTGAGTCTGAGTCTGAGTCTGAGTCTGAGTCTGAGTCTGAGTCTGAGTCTGAGTCTGAGTCTGAGTCTGAGTCTGAGTCTGAGTCTGAGTCTGAGTCTGAGTCTGAGTCTGAGTCTAAGTCTGAGGCTGAGTCTGAGTTTGAATCTTAGATTGAGTCTGAGTTTTAATTAAAAGTCAAGTCTCGTTAGCACAACGCAACGTCGAGAAATTTTGCAATATTTAAAATTTTGGTTTTATTATGCTATTTTAATTTTAAGGCCGTGTATCAATACAGCTAAATCTAAAAATAAATTTTCTTACCATATGTTAAAAAAAAATTAGCCTATGTTGAATTTATTACCAAAGTTTGCTGTGTCAATTGGCTAAATCTAAATTGTGACATATCGAAATAATTACAGTACCTGATCATTGAATTGTACTCACGATAAAATTTTTAAACAAATGTAAATTACATACCCGTATAAACAATTTTGATACCAAATGTTGGTTTATCCTAAAATTGATTATGATATGTGTGAATAGCTAACAAGGGGAGCTGTCAAAACTTATGCAGTTCAGATGATAGTAAAAAGGTAAATTGAAAAATACGGAGTGAATGATTTTAATATTTTATGCAATTTTGTCTATAAATTAGTGAAAATACTGACATATATTTAAGTTTTATAATTTTTTGGTAAGTCTATAATCTTTTACAATACATATGACAAATAATAAGAATTAATTAGGGCGCCAATTTCATGCAATTAGCGGAAAATTTAAACGCTGTTATGGGGACCGGAAAAACAATTTCCGTGGCAGTCAAACTGCAAATTAAAGTGTTACTAGAAGAAACTAATATGAGCCAACGCGAAATTGCAAAAAAATTCAATGTCCCCCAATCATTAGTAAAAAATATTAGTAAAAAAGTAAAAAACGGCGAAAGTTTGGAGCCACAGTATAAGGGATCACAAAGGAAAACCACCTCCAGGGAGGATAGAAAAATAGTACACTGTGCTGAAAATCTTCGACGAAAACCTCTTCGAGTAATCCATCAAAATATTTTAACTGCCGGAGTTCAGGTTTCAGAAATGACTGTCAGAAGACGGTTGAAAGAAGCAAACCTTATAGGTCGTCGTCCAGCAAAAAAAACAAAAACTGGCTCCGAGTATGATTAAGAAGCGTCTGATGTGGGCAAAGAGATATAGACATTAGACTGAGTCAGCTTGGATGAAAGTAAGTTCAAAAAGATATTAAACTGCAGTTGTAAGTTGATAAATTTTAAATTCTTTTAATATATTTTATATCCATAGGTTTGCTTCTCTGATGAATCTATGATACAGATCACAGATGAGCGAAATATTTTTGTACGTCGCCGTCCAAATGAAAAGTTTTTGCCCCAGTGTGTTACTCAAACTGTTAAACATCCAACACAAGTCATGATTTGGAGTATGATTTCTGCCAAAGGGGTTCGAGAAATTCATTTTGTTGATGGTAGTATGAATACTCAACAGTATCTAAATGTAATGCAAACAAGTTTACGACCCCAGCTTCGATCTTGGTTTCGTCGAACGGAGCATTTTGAGTTTATGCAAGATGGAGCACCCTGTCATCGCTCAAAAACAATCTCTGATTATTTAAAATCAGAAAAAATCAAGGTTCTCGAGTGGCCAGGCAACTCTCCCGACATGAACCCTATTGAAAATGTCTGGGCAGCTCTAAAAAAAAAATTGAGTGAAGAACAATTGACGAATAAGTCTGATTTAATTGAAAAAATAAAATATATTTGGAAAAATGACGGTGACATTAAGAAAACAGCAATCAATGGCATTAAAAGTATGCCAAAAAGAATAAAGCAATTGTTAAAAAATAAGGGCAAGTGGACAAAATATTAATTTTTTTAACCAACATCAATTATTCTTGATTTGTTTTTATGTAAGTGGATGTTCTAATAATTAATAAATTGAATTATACCATTTTATGGTTCTATAAAAACTAAAATCTTTGTTTTTTATATAATATTGTTAAAAATTTGAGTGAGTACAATTCATTGATCAGGTACTGTATATTTGCTTTTAACAAATTATCTTTGAAATTAAAATGAACAAATTAAATAAAATGTATTTTCAATTATATTCCAATATATTTGTTCCATTTATTCAAAACAATAAACTAATAAACAATAAAGTAAACAAAGTAATAGTACATTATTTAATTAGGAGCTAAAGTGATACTTTTTGTGTTGAGTCTATAGTTTGACGACCGACCGAAGGGAGGCCGACAATTATAGACGAAACACAAAAAGTCACTTTAGCTCCGAATTAAATACGCACTATTTTTTCGGCAAACGTTTAAATTTTTTTATAAATATGAAATTAATACATTAAACTTTTTCTAAATATGAATTTTTAGCGTCATAATTACTTCCAAAAAAGAGAAAAAAACATTTAAATTTGTATGAATAAAATTTTTTTATCAAAGCAGCCTTTTCAAAATTTCATAATCCAATTGAAATAGTTGTTATTTTGTTGTCATAGATATACAATAATTCCAAATTTCATTATCCAATGAAACTGTTATGTTTGGTTGTCATTGTCAATGAGAATCAACTTATTTTTTGTTGTCATGGTTATACAATATGTTTGAAAAAATAACAAACTAACAAATAACAAATGCTACTTTACAGCCTCCGTAATATAAAATAAAAATGGCGTTACTTTTGCTGTCGCTAGACGTTACTTTTGCTGTCAGACTAAAAAGACTTTAAAAGACTTTAGCTAACTCCCTAGCGGCAGTAAGGTTAAACTTTACAGCCGTTCGCTGAAAAAATCATTTTTGTTTCTTTCTATTTTAGATTCCCATGTCAAAATTTATACTAGGTCTAAAGCAGGCAAATTTTTTTTCTGGTGAATATAAAGAAAAAAATTAGTTTTAGACTTCAAAAAATTAGATTTAGCTGTATTGACACACGGCATAAATGATCAATTTATCTGGTTAATTCTGGATGTATCTAAATTACTCTAATTTCAAGGTAGTATTTTCTGTTACCTTTTCCTTAACAATTGTATTTTATACCAATAAACCTATATGTCGATTGCACTTAATCCCACCGCTGTCATCAAAAACAAAGAATTTTTTTGAAAATTGAGTAAGCTATTACTCAAAGCTATTTAAAAAGCTGAGTAAGCTATTACTCACTCTTTAAACTCATTCAAATAACAAATACTGTACACTATGTGCTCAACAAGAAAGCACAGACTGATTGAGTTTATAAAAGCGAATCATCTAAAATGACGTACACGTATGCTGATGTGGTCATCAAGAAACAACAAAGTTAATGAGCTCTGGATAAATTTGAATGTGATTGTGAAAAGCTAAGTGATTTTCAACAGCATCAAAGTTTACGCTTTTATATTATCCAACATTAAACAAGACATATTATTGATCACCTCTTAATATTTTGACTTTTCAGAATAATAATATTCATTAGTTCTATCAAATAATATTCATTTCGATTACATTAGTAAGCCATTTCTCTAATTTTATTCCATGTAATGCCTTCTAAGAAAGGAGTTCAACATAAACTAAACTGACATAAAAATGTCATATTTGTTAAGTCTAACTTGTTTGGTTTTTAATTTTTCTGCCAATCCAGAGCACTGTTCAATTCAAACTGTTGTGGCCAAGGTGGAAAGGGTCAACATAATCACAAATGTTCATGGGAGTAAATAAAACACACAAAAATTTATCGACTCTTTTGGTTATTGTTGTATTTTTTTTCACTTTCGATAATTCTATTTTATAAATCACTTTAACAATCGTGTATTATTGTAATAATTTTACTTAACTTAGGTTGATAAATTAGCTTTTAACTTTATTATTTTAGGCTTATAACACGACTCTTTGTTTTATATTTTTCGCGCAACTACAATTTCTTAAACTTATACACGACTCGACGGTCTTGAACTTTGTACTATACTCTCAAAAATTTAACTTCACTCATTCGATTTTAAATATTCAACTCTAAGAATCCAACTCTTGATTAAACTCTACTCCCGATTAAAATTCAACTCTAATTATTCAATTTCTTCAAATCAACTTTTATGTAAAAATTCAACTTGACTCTAAAATTTTGACTACACTTTATTTTCTAAAAATTTATCTTCACTATCTAAATTCAACTCAACATAATACTAAAATTTACTTTAATTTATATAAAAAAATATTATTTAAGTTTTGCATTTTTAACTAAATAATTATAAACAAAAAATATAAACAAAACATTTAACTTTTTTAATGAGGAAGATATTTATTGCAGAGTGTTATGTTTTTTCATGGTTAGTTTATATTTTTTGTTGTTCCGTTTTTTATAAATTTTACCAAGCTAATGGTTTTACTTATAAATGACAGAATTTGAGATTGTAAAGAGGCCATTAGTTGACATTGGCTCTTTACAAAACTCCTCAAACATTTATTTTAAATCAAATTAGAAGTCATAATCCGTTATTATAATTTTTTTCCGTTAAACTAATCGTAAATATTTTATTTTAATTTTACTTGTCGTCAAACCAATTAAAAGATCAATCGAATTCGCCAACAAAATCAACAAAAGTCAAAAACCCTTAGTTAAAGTACTTAACTACTAAACGTTCGCATAATTGCTGAGTATTAATAAATATTAATATTATTTTTAATATGTTTTGTAAATAAACATATACAAAAAATTTCAAACCGAAGGAATTTAACTTTTATTTAATTATATTGGGAAATTCGAATATTGAATTATTATGAATTGTATTCAAGTTAATTTTAAGCTTTTGTTCAAGAGTATAATGACAGGTCGTGATACCCTAAAGTAATAATTTGGTCCATATAATTATTAAATTATTTACCTAAATGGTGATCATTATCTAAAATTACGATTCAATCATACAAATTTCTAAAATCTTTTCTTATCAAATAACGAAATAGGACGAAAAGTAACCAGAATAAAATAAAACAAACAATAATATGTATGTAACCGTAAACGGATAGTTTAAAAAAAATTGATTTTATTTTATTCCTCTTTTCTTTGAACGAAATAAATTAAAAAAAATAAAATCTATAACGTACAAAAATTTATTTCTAAAGTAAACTTAAAATATCTGAGGGCGAAAAATAAGAAAGTAAAATTTAGTTAGCTCTTTGAGTGCAGATTTTAATTTATATGTATTTTATTTTGGGAGACAAAAACTTTTTAAGGGCAAAGTAAAATAAAAATCGGAACACTGTCTCAGATATTCAAATTTACATG
Organism: Diogma glabrata; assembly: GCA_963693315.1. Classification (NCBI taxonomy): domain Eukaryota; kingdom Metazoa; phylum Arthropoda; class Insecta; order Diptera; family Cylindrotomidae; genus Diogma; species Diogma glabrata. Next base: position 243,691,683 of record OY856186.1, read on the forward strand.
TCATTTACCTTTGACACGGACAAGGGCAAATGTTGGTTGATTGTGAACAAAAGTTAAACATCTTCATCATTCATAACACCCATTACAAACACAAGCACAATTCTGGTGAAACAATTTTTCTAAAACAATTTAAAGTAAATTTTACTCAGTTTAATAATTCGATCATTTTGTTTTTTGTGTTAAATCTCCCATCCTTAAAAAGGAGCATACAATAAATTTTAATTTGTAGCCACCTACGTATTCTTACAAGTGGCAATTTTTTTAACATTAAATGTTTGATTAAATTAAATGAAAATTATAATTTTCCGTTAATCAATTATTCCATTACAATTAGGGGTGGGCCAGTAATAAATTAAGAAAAGTTTAAAAATGAAGAAAACCATCCTTGTTCTTCAATCGAAAACAATGGTTGGTGCTCAATAATTGAAAACAATTTAAATTACGTAATTAATTGGAACGTTAAATATTTATCACTGTATTTACGAAATAATTAACTTGGATGGAATCGAAAACGCAGACATCACACAGTTAGACGCTCTTTCAAATGACACCCAGCTCATTGGGGCACAAATGTTTTTGTTCACCCTTTCCCACTTCCATCACCTAAAAGCACAGAAATACAATTATTTGAGATTTCTCTATATTTTTCGTTCAAAATTTATCAAACTTTCTTTGTGAATTTGTTACCTACCCATTTTCATTCCCACCCTCTTAAGAAATATAAATATGAGTATTTGACACTAAAGTATTTTTCATTAAAATCTTACTAATTTTTCTATCATTCCAAATATTTTTTAAGATTTTCGATCAATTCGATTCGGCGCTAACCGAGAAAAGAAAACAAACAAAACGCCATCATACAAAAAACAGTGAGGCACATTCAAAATAAAATTTTTAATAAATACTGAAGTGAAATTCATTCAAATGATAGCCTACTTGACTCGATAAAAAAATGTTTTCTGCTTAAAGGCCTCACATCGCACCCCTTTTAAACAAACCAACACAACTTTATTTTTATTTTCTCTATCCTACCATGAAATTTTTGTCTATGTTATATTTGATATGTGATAGGATTTATTGTTTAGTTTATTCCTTCTTAAAAAAATATAAAAAACAAAAAACGCAAAGATATGCTTCCATAAACATTTTGGAACCTATGTTATTGTAGGACCTTGATCTTTAAAGGTTTTTATGTGTTGTTTTAACACGAATTGTAGTGCATAGTCACAACACGTTTTATTAAAACAGAAATAGTGTTCCGTATAAAAAACGGAACCCTAGAAGAGATATGAAAGGTAAAATTGTTTCTATTGTGAATAATTTGTCTAACTAAGCACATGGAAACTTACGTGTAACGGACCTATAAGGCTTGGAGGCTATTCAGGGACCCTATTCCCTAACTTAAATATGTATGTCAATCGTCAATTTCACCAAAAGGTTTCACGCTTTGTAAAAAATGGTACATATCATATTCCATAACACACATTTGTGCATCGTTTAGGTTTGTTTTTTGTTACGAAATTGTAGCAGTTTTCCGTATTTGTGGTATTGCAATTGTATATCTTGTACTAAAACTATCAAAGATGTCGTTTTAAGCAAATATTTTTACAGCTAATTTTTTTAATGAAATATCTATAATAAAAATTCATTTTTTATTTCCTTTTTCTTTTATTTAAATAAATTTCTTGTTTTAAATTAAAACAACCTTTTTTATGTGTTCGGGAATAGAACCCCAGATGAGTTCTATACTCTGTTAATTTAATGTTGGTAAAACAGTCTTATTGATTCCACACAATTTTCCAAAAATATCGCCACTTCAAATCTATACAACAAAATACTTTGTTATTTATTTGTTATTATTTCTGATTATTATTAACTTGCTGCTGAAGACAAACTGTCTAAGATATTTAATGCTTCTTGTTACTTCATAAACTGGTTTGAAGACTGTTAAATCCATTACGTCAACTAAACATCTTTGGTTCCGTCATTCAAAGTTTGCTCAAATTTATCAATCTGTTAAGTTGTAGACCGGGTCAGTTTTATTGGCTTAATAAATACTTTTTACACTAACCGCGGTTTGAACATATAGCCTATATGTACTAAAATAAATAATGCTTCAAGTATTATCTATGTAGCTCCGATATATTTATTTACTCTTATTAACCATGGTTTGGGTTGGCTTGTATTTATATGTTAATATGTTGATATGTGTTAAATGTTGATATGGCTTAAATTTATTTATTCAATGCTTACTTAATATGAATTAATCTCATTTAATTTTTATAAGGTTAAACGCAAGTGTTTCAAGCATTTGCATAAATTTAGCTTTCATCTGATCAAGAAGTATCGATGTTATTTCAGGATCATTTACGTAAAATGCGAATGGTCAATGGAACCGTTACAATATTTGTAACAGTTTTTACATCATAATAACATAATTCCACCTATAAGTCCGGGTAAGAGCTATCAAAGTATTTTAACTAGACTAAATCACATTGAATACGAGATTTATTTAACTTGATTGAAAACCATACAATTTATTGGTTGCATCGGATTCAAAACAATTTATTGAACGCATATTTCCATAATATTTTGTATACGAAAATGAAAATAGATGAGACTTTTTTTATAATATTTTGGGAGAAAAACTAAGATTCTGACAATCAGGTCATTTGAAACCAACGTCACCGCAATTTTATACTAAATGCACTCAGGCGCGCACACAGAAAAAGTTTTAGGGGGGTCCAAAGAATTTTAATTAATAAAAAGTGTTGTGTTATAGGAATTACAATTTGTGTCACAACAACTAAGACCAAGGTTCCACAACAACATGCGTTCTAAAGTGTTGACACACGCTTTTTCTAAACTTTCGTGGATTGAACGTCCCCCAGACTATTGATTTGTGCAAAGCATTTCGTTTATGCAATGTACGGACAAAGAAATCCCATTGCATTATGTCACTACAACAGTGAGTAATCACAACATTTTGACTGTTTGCACAAACCGATTGACGAGTAAAACGGGGAAGAAGAATATGTTTGAGGCATAATGGATCTGATTTTGTTCGAGCACTTCTGGTGACGGTATTTATAAAAAACAACGAGATCAGCTACAGTACGACGGTGTTGTAGGGAATCAAGATTTGATGTTAAATTTCGATCACCCACAATTCGCATAGCACGCTCTTGTAGAGAGTCAGAAAGGCCCAGGATGGAAACAGGTGCAGTGCCCAAAATTTAACAACAATTCTCCATACAAGGACGAATATTGGAACTTATAAATGTAGAGTAATTGATGCGGAGTGAAATATTTTTAAATCTATTGAGGAGGTCGAGTTTTTTTAAGGTAAGGAATAAGAGTAATTTTAGAGTTAGGAATAAAACTGATCCTTACTGAGGGGCACACCAGAGTTAATTAATTTAAACTCAGAAGAAAAGTCATCGATGGGTACCGAAATGTATCGGTCGGTGAGAACATTTTTAATCTGCTTTAGGACTGTGTGGTGAAATCCTACGCTCCGAGGTATTTAACTCTCTTAAGATTTTTTCGACAATTTTGGTTTTGAAATCAAGATCTTTCATGCTAATTCCTGACGATTGGATTTGGCGTATTTCTATAGGTGTATCCAAAACGATCAAGTTTAAAGCAAAGGGTTCCGCGAACAATGTGGCTTTTCTTGCTGTGTTAGTGACGATTAAACCACCGTCAATAATAGGACAAATAAAAGATTTGGAACTAGACTTTAAAGGATTATTGGCACTGTAAAAACTTCGTTTCTAAGGGCCAATCTGTCTGCCTTGGAAAACAAATATTTTTGTTGGGGTTTCGTTATTGTAAATGGAACGAATTTGTTGATACTAAAACATTTTGGTCAAATAAAATTTTTACTATATTATTATTATATTATTATCTTATTTTATATTTATTTTCACTCAGATAATATACCAACCTACCCAGGAAATCTGGAAAGTTGGTATATTATCTGAGTGAAATAAATAAAAAACATTCCTGGCAAAAGTAGTGAATAGTTTTTGACAAATGATCTATCGTTGGTACAAATAAAAGTATCAGAACCTTAGGTGGGTCAGATCATAATTTGATTTCCACACATTTAAATTAACAAGTTCTTAAGTAGTTTAAAACTAATCCTGGTCTTGTTTGGGATTATAAAGCTGCAGATTGGCAGGGACTTAGAGATATCTTTAATTCAAACATTTCTGCTTCTAATTTTTTAGAAATAATAAACCATGGGTATGCGCAATTTTTTATTCCAATTGATCGTTCCCAAGGCTGATCTATGGGTTTTGAGTAAGTACAAAGAAGCAATAAATTTAAAAAATGCTTTTCGAAAGTATAACCAAAATAAAGCTGATGAAAACAGAATAGAAAAACATATATTATGTAGAAAACTAATAGATGCAGAAAAAAATCTTTTTATTACGGAAAAAGCTACTAATTTTCCTGAGCACTCACCGCAATTTTTAAAAAGTCATTAGTGGAACCTAATTTGCAACCCAATTCAGTTCCTGTAGTTTCTATCAAAATGGGGCGGATCATTTTTCGTAAAACTATAATTTGGAAAATGCTTTTACAAGTTAATACTAATAAGGCATCTGGGCCAGATAGTATTACTTCAGTTATTTTTAAAACATTTGCTACGAAATTAACATCAATCCATGCTAAAATTGTCTATTTGTCATATAAGATTTGGAGTTTTTGAAAAAATGAGGAATGTACACCCAGTTCCAAAAAAGGTGCCTAAAACGGATCCAATATATTACAAACCCATATCAATCTTGTCAGTTGTTGATAAAATATTTGAGAAGAACATTAATTTTAAAATATTCTCTCATCCTATGAATTCGTACTCAGTAATATCTAGAAATTTAATACAAAAAATTCCAAAGAAATGCAATTTTCAATATGTAATCATAGATGAACTAGATTCAACTTAAGTAAATATGATAGATTCAACTTAAGTAAATATGAACAATGATAAAGTTTCAATTTAGAAATTATCTGAACATGAAAACTTAGCTGCTGTGGCTAAGTTGTGTAAGACACACGGGATTTGAACATGTGTCTATAATGAGTGTGAGTTCGAATCCTGGAACGAAACACAAAAAATTTTTCTAAAGGAATTTTAGAGAAAATGAAAAATTATTTCGAATTGCAAAATTCAAGTGACTTCCAATATGTACTTAAGCTTAATTGCTCACAAAAAAAACCCTCCAAATTAAAAAAGTCAAGTTGTCTATATTTCCTAACCAAAAATATAGCAATAAATTGACCTTGCGTCAGATAATAGTTCGCATTGATTGACAACAATCAATAATGAGTGTAATATTCGGAGACGTTAATCTTTAATTTATTATGGTTGCACTAAACAATTCCTAACTTTAAATAAAAAACATGCTGAAAAATAATCGGCTAGGGGGGGTTCCGGACCCGAAAACAATCCTTATACAAAATCTAAAAAAGCAAAAACTTAAAATTACATAATTGTAATTTGTACATGAATTCTAAATTTATAGAAGTCTATGGCTGTATTCTAAACGACGACTTATTTGAAACTTATTTATGTAGACTTACTTATTTACCGCCATTTTAAATAAGTATTTAAAAGCTATTCTAAATGATTTAGCTTTCTTATTTTCACAGCAACAAAAAGCAAATTCGAAAATAAATTTAATTAGATCGATTTATTTAATTTGATCAATTAAAGAGTTTACAAAACTTCTTTTTTTTCATTTTAAATTACTACATTATTTTATTAGGGATCGAAAAAGAAATTTTATTGCTTAAAACCATTTTGTAAACAAGCATAAAAATATTTGACACTGTCAAATCGAATTAGATTTTTCTATGAAAAAAAAATTTCAAATAAGTCACCTATTTAGGTTACTTATTCAAATGAGTAAGTCTCCACAAATAAGTTTCAAATAAGTTTTGGCTGAGAATACAGCCAATATGTACTATTTTTTATAAGATTACTAGATTAAGAAATAAATAAAGAAAACCTTAGAACTGACAGTAATTTTTGAATTTCAAAATTTAGCGATATTCGAAAAGTTGACCGTTATATTAGAGCCGCCATTTTGATTTTTGAAAACCTGCCATCAGATTCGTCCTAACCGACTTTAATAACCTAAAAGATGTCGATTAGTTCTTAGAATCAAATTTTAAACCCAGCTAAAAACGAATAAATTAAACGATAAATAGTAAATACGTATACATATTATCAATATTCAAACTTTGTGAATTTTTATCTCGATAACAGTAGATCTTAAAAAAAAATTATCATAAACATTTTCGTCTTAGAAGTTTAAGTAGAATACGATTGTATTTTTTAAATTTCAAAATTGGGTAATTTTTGAAAAGTTGGCCGCCATACTTGATCCGCCATTTTGTTTTTTAAAAAACTAACATTAGATTGGTTATCAACGAGCCCAGCAATTTCAGAAAATATTATTATTTTACCGTTTTTTTTTCTCACAGGATGAGAACATACACTAAAACGAGGTCTTTTCACCTTTAGCTTTTTTTTGGGCCAGTTCCTGGTGATGTCCATCACAAAACAATAATTAATCGAAAGGAGATAAAAGAAAGAAGAAATTAAAAAAAAAATTAAAAAATATCGTGACATATTTCTCGAAACCTCGATTTAAAACTTTTAACCCTCAAATAAGGGTGAAAACTACCCCCCACAACTTTAAAAATATTTTTATCGTAATCTCCAGAAAAATTTCTAACAAATTGATATATATGCGTTTTCTTTTCAGTCGCACCCATTTTCTTAAATTCACAAGTTTGTGGTCGAGGCAAAATATCGAGTTTTATGAGCGCCACTGACGGCGAGGCGATGGTGTGAGTCAAAAAATCTGAAAAGAATTGATAATTGTTTTCTCATAAAGTACTACCTATTCCCCAATTTTGAGGAACAAATTTTTTTTTTCACACATAGTTGGCATGAAATGCCCCATATATTAGAACATACTTTTGACAATATGGTAGCGAAGCGATCTTATAACCACAATTTCTGCAAGGTAAAACACAATTTGGTGGTGATCTTATATCCACACAACTTACACAAATTGCTGTTCTTATATTAATATTTTTTGTTAATTAAAATGTGTTGTGTTATAGGGTTTACAATATGTGTCACAACGACACATAAATACCTTTTAAGACCTAGGTCTAGACCTAGGTCCCACAACAACTGGCGTTCTAAGGTTATGATGAACGCTTTTTTTAAACCTCTGCGGGTTGAAGTCACCTGAGACTAAGAATTCCGGCAAACTATTCCATTTGTATGCAGTTCGGACAAAGAAGTCTTTCTGCGATTTGCCAGTATGACAGCGTGGGATCTCGACCGTTTGACTGGTTGCGGTAGCCGATTGTCAAGTGGAACGGGGGTAACAATAAGTTTGGGGCATGATGCTACTGATTTCATCTGAGCACTGTTGATGACGATATTTGTAAAAACAACGAGGTCAGCAACAGTGCGACGATGTTGTAGGGAATCAAGTTTTGATGTCAAAGTTCGATCACCCACAATTCGTATAGCCCGCTTTTGAACAGAGTCCAAGAGGGCCAAGATGGAAACAGAAGCAGCACCCCAAACTTGACAACAGTACTCACTCTATACAGGGACGAATATAGGACTTATAAACATGGAGCAATTGGTATGGAGTGAAAAATTTGTTGCATCTATTTAGGAGGCCGAATTTTTTAGACGCGCTTTTTGCCATCGCCATTACATGATCGTTCCAGAGTAGGTCATTTGAAACTGTGACATCCAATAAACGAACGCTTTTACATTCACCTATTGGTTCATCACACACACTGAATAAAATATCTTTGGGAAACACGGTCTTTGATCTGGAAGCACACAACAGCTGTGTTTTGGTAGAGTTGAAATCAGCCAGGTTTTGGTCACCCCAATCGGCGACATTTTTTAGAACTTCATTTACGTTTATGGCAGCGTCTCTCCGGGCGGGATTAATTCGTTCATGCATTTTACCTTTTGAAGGAAGGGGCTCGAACGGCTTGTGCAGAGTACTATCATCTGCAAAACTATTTATTGGGTTGCTGGTGATTTTCAACAATTCGTTGATATAAATCAAAAATAGGGTTGGGGATAATACTGAGCCTTGAGGTACACCAGCGTTAATTAGTTTAGACTCAGAAGAAAATCCGTCTAGGGAGACCGAAATGTATCGGCTGGATAGCAAACTTTGAATCAGCCTCACAATATTGGGATGAAAACCATACGCAATGAGCTTGTGGATCGAGTTGGCATGCCAGACTCGATCGAATGCCTTGAAGAAGTCTAAAGCGATAACGTATGTTTCACCACCTTTATCAAGTATGCTGTTCCAACAATGCGCTACATAGTTTAATAGATCGGTGGTTGATCTTTTGTTTCGAAAACCGTATTTGCTGTCGGATATTAAATTATTTACATCCAAAAATTTTGAAATGTGTGTATTAATATAATGCTCGAAGACTTTGGATAGGACCGAAAGTAAAGCTATTGGCCTATAATTTGAGATATCGGATTTCGGTCCCTTTTTGGGGACGGGCTGGACATTCAGCACGACGGAAACTTCCAGCACGAGGGAAATATACCAGATTTGTAGGATTGGTAGAATATTTTAGTCAAAGTTGGTGCAAGCTCTTTAGAAAAGGTTTTTAAAATGATGGGTGGAATATTGTCCATTCCTGACGCTTTGTTGATGTTTAACCCCTTTAAAAGTTTGGCTACTATTTTGGGTTTGAAGTGAAGTTCATTCATATCAACTCCTGAAGACTGGATTTGGGGTATTTCTTTAGGAGTTTCCAAAACAGCGGAGTTCAGAGCAAAGCGTTCAGCGAACAAGTTAGCTTTTCTTGCGGGATCATTGACGATTAAATCGCCATCAGTAATAGGGGGAATAGAAGATTTTGTACCAGAATTTAAAGAATTAATGGCACTGTAGAAACTCTTGTCAGAACTAGACATAGACGTAAGTTTTGAAGCTTTCGCTCTGTCAATTTCAGACTTTTCGTTTGAGATAATCTGGTTAGATATTTTGTTGGCCCTTAGATATTGGGATCGATTAGCGGGAGTTTTGTTATGAATCCATATGTTAAATAATCTACGTTTGTTTCTAAGTACCGCTTTGGCAACCTTCGAATACAAGTATTTTTGCTTGGGTTTTACAATGGAAAAAGGGACGAATTTATTGATAGCAAATTGGATGGTTTCTATTAGTCAGTCGCCGTCTGTGCCGTTACTGGTTGTATTTTGTAATCCAAGTTGAGACTTTTAATAAAATTAATTAGCTCAATTGGAGTGACGTTTTGTGGTAGTGGAAGTGCTAGTCTTCTATGACCAAATTGATTGTATCCGTGCCAAGAGAGTTCAGGACAGCTGCAGATGACGTGTTCCATAGTTTCCGAGTAACAGAATCTATACCTGTTGGAAACAACAAGGCCCATTTTGTTAAGATGGTGGTTTAAAGAGCCATGTCCAGTAACGCACCACGTTAAAATTCTTAGAGACTCTCTGTTTAAGTCGATTGTTTTTAAGGGTGAAACAGGGAGGTTACTATAACCATCCTTTCGCGCTTTGCGCTTAAATATTGGGTGAGACGGGCCTTTGTCTCATATGTTAGTGTTGAAGCAGTTCTATGAGTTCTTGTAAAAATAATATTCAAAACACATAAATTGATCAAAATTCACAAACACTATTTAACAGGGGAAAAAAAAACCACGATCAAAAACACAAATCCTAAATAACAAAACACACAAAAAATTAATTATCAACGTTATAATTTTATTTTTATTTAGCTAAAATGGTTCTTGTTTTATAACTACAATTAATATAAAAAGGAAAGTTGTACGAAAATTCTTTTTGATTCAATTGAACACAATAAATTTTAAAATTAAATTAATATAATAATATAAATAATACCAAATGTTTTTTTTTTGATGATCCTGCTGATTGTCCAAATCTTTATAATCGCCGCTATAGTTTTCTTCTAATTGATGTTTAATTGTTCAGCTTGAACATTTCCTCTTGGTTTTTTTTACCTTTTTTTGATCTGCAGTCGATGACCACCAAAAACGAATAGACTCATATAATATTTTTAATTTTTCATCTTCCAAATTATAATTGAAAATCTCCATAAATTTTCTCCAAATTATTTATGTCAATGGGTTGGTTGTCCTGCCTTATGAATTTTTCGAATACATTTTCGATTAAAGCATATGTCGTGGATTTAATTTTAAATTTTATTTGGCTGGTAAAATAAACAACAAAACCCATACTCGACGAAATATTTATACTTGTTGCCATTCCAAAATCTTCATTCCATTCTTCTAACGAATTTCATTTAACTTGGTTCATCTTCCAGCATTTGCTTAACGATTTGCATTTTAAGTTGGTTCAATTGTTTCATTTAATTTTTCATTATTTATAGTTACAAAATTATTTTATTTACTTTTGCTCTAATTATAGTATAATTTTCAAATGTTTATAAGTTACAAACAGTTTTATATTTTACATTTTTTTTCTTTAGTTTAAACAATTTTTTTCTTAATTAGATTTAACAATAAAGAGATAAATTTTATTATTTTCAAAAAATGAGTAAATAAAAAAATAATTTAATTTGTTTTCAAAAATAAAAGGATGAATGTTACAATAAAAAAAGGTGTGATAAATTAATTTAAATACAAAAAATGAATTGAAATGAAATGTTTGACTCTATTTGAAATTTTGATTTAAGGAATTAAATAGTTTTAAGTTAAACAGACACAATCAACACAAAATGAGTGGACCTGGCAATTACCAAATGAAAATACTTCTTGTCGCGTTACATCACACCATTGCTGGGTTTTCGAGAGCATTTTGTTGTACTACCCAAGAAAAATATAAACAAACAATGAACACAGCAAAATGCTCTCGAAAGTTCCAGAAATGACGCGGATTCTTTCGAATACTTTCCTTCACCTTTCGAATAAAAAAATTTTAAATCTAGAACATGCAAATAAATTAACAGTTTTAACACCTATACCACAATAACTAACAAACTCTTAAATTAGATTAACACCTAACGAAGATAAATAAACAAATTATATTTAAATAAATAATGAAAAAAAAGAAATCGTTTTGTTAATCCTAGACTAAAGCTCATCTGGGAAAATAGAACCCAACGAGAGCTCATTTCTTGAAAAATTTGTGACATGCACTTTCCTTTCAAGAAGCTTTCAAACCGTTTTCCACATTAACCACATTGAACCATTTACCAAATTAACTTTGGAAAAGGGTATTTTAAAATCTTAAAACTAGCTTGCTATGCAAATATACCTAATTTAATGCAAGCAACAAAAATAACTAACATTTGTGAGTTTTTAAACCAAAATTTATTTCTAACATGTTGATTGACATGTTTGAAACATTATCAAATTCAAAAACACACGAATATATACAAAAAAACCAGGTAGGTGAATTTACTTGCCACTTCGAGTGTGCTGCAGGAAAACTAAAACACCCAGACCTAACACAGCACCTCATACAAAGATCATGCGACTAGCGCTATCCCTACAAGTAAACACCTGCCACAAAACGTGAAAACTATATTTTCAAACCTTAGAACTAACATGCAGAACATGTAACCGAAAACTTAACTAACATGCAAATCATGTGACCAAAAACTTAACCTAATATAACTTAACCATCCACCAAAACACTGGTAGAAAAGAATTTATTTTTTCGAGCGCGCTGCAAGAAAACTAGGACAACCCAGACATAATACAGCGCCCTCTCTTGTAGATTATGTGACTTGCACATCACCTACAAGTAATAACCAAATGCAACTCTGCAAAACTATGTACCTAAACCTTAGATCTAACATGGAAACATGTAACAAAAATCCTATGACTAACATGTCCAACAGTAATTGGAAGCCATGTACCTGAAAACCTAAACCTAACATGCAAGTCATAAACTAAGATAGTAAATTTAGACATTTAATATATTTGAAACAAAATAAATTATCTTATTATATAGAAACAACATCTTAACGTATAAACAAATAGCACATAGTATCACAACGATAAACACATTAAAACAAAGCAAAATTTCTATGACTTAAATTAAACATTAAACACATTAAAAGGGAGCAAAATTTATCTGACTTATGGTCCAAATACATGTGCAGAATTCCGCATGCAGCGAAATTAGAACATGTGTTGTTATATGAGAGCAATTGCATGTAAATTCTGCATGCAGAAAAATTCTGCAAGATATCTCTAATTCTAATTTCGCTGCACAGAGGCAGTGCTACCACAATAAAAAAAACAAAAACTACTTGAAAACTCAGATAAAAATGGATGATTTTGACATTTTGTTTGAAAATGAATTATTTTTTTTATAACTCAAATAAAAATGAATGATATTTTTTTGAAAATGAAATTATTTTTGTAATGATTATTTGTTTATAAAGATATTCAAATATTCTAAATAATCCAAATTATAAAATAATTAAAACTAATATTATTTATTTATTTTATTTATTTATTTATTTATATCTTTTCGTATATTTATTGTAAATAAATAAATTTTTGGAAAGGATTATCGGAAGCAGTGGTATATGTAATTTGAACTTAAATTTTAATTTAGACATAAAAGTTTTTACAGGCAACGATTCAATTATTTTCTTCTATCTTTTAATTAAAAAGATAGTTTTCTTTAAATTTGGACAACTTTCACTAATAACTACTTCATAATACGTAAGAACACGAACTGTCATTTTTTCGAAAATGCTGCACGTCAAATATATAAAAATTCTGCACATCTATTTTAGATGCAGATATGCATGCAGCACTGCGTGCAGACTTTCTGCACATGTATTTGGACCATTAAATTAAACATTTAACACATTAAAATGGAACTAATTCAAATACATTCACGGAGTGATTTTCTTTAGCTTTATATTTCCTTATGTCGTTTGCGTGGTATTTTGCTGTATACTTTCCTTCCAGATCTTCTAAAATGTAAGATGTTTGACCGATTTTTTTCTTGACGCGAGCTTTGATATACTGTGGCGCTAGTTTAGCATTAAAACGTTCAGCCATGTTCGACTTCTTGAAGGATCTTCTAAGAACAATTTCATCTTCGATGAACTCAGTTGGCCTGGTTCTTAGATTGTAATGATTAGCGTACTTCGTATATGCGTTTTTTAAATTTTGAGTTACTGCTTTTCTTACAATGTTAAGATTTGCTAGCCTGTCATTCTCAACTTGTTCTTGTGAATTCAGATTTACAACTATATCTTTTCCTAACTCCATCTCCTTGCCAAAGTTTATTAAGTACGGCGTATATTTTGTTGAGTCGTGTACCGCTGTTCGTATCGCGCATGCAATTTTTTGAATGTTTACGTCCCAATTTCGTTGATCGTCCTTGATATAAGCCCTAACACTCGCTAATATCACTCTGTTGATTCTCTCTGCAGGATTGGACTGTGGATGATACACAGCATTTAATAAATGTTTAACATTATACTCAGCAAGCAGTTTTCTAAATTCTTTAGAAGTAAATTGTACTCCATTGTCAGAGATAACCGTACGGGGTATGCCAAATATAAGAAAAACTTCATTTTCCAGAATTTGAGTTAGAGATTTTGCTTCAGCTCTTCTTACCGGTTTTAAAATACAAAACTTACTGTAAACGTCTACTACTACCAATAGATGCTGGTTTCCAGCTCTGCTTCTAGGGAATGGTCCCATGTAGTCTACAGCGATTACTTCCCATGGACTTTTCGTTTCTTTTTGTGTCCCCATTGGTGCTCGGTTACAGGTATTCGGATGCTTGTTTTCCTGGAATTTTCCACACTCATTAACATGCTTTTTGATTTCGCGATACATATTAGGCCAATAGTATTTGTTTTGAATTTTTCTCGCTGTTTTTGACACACCTAAATGACCTCCTAATGGACTATCGTGATAAAACTGTAAAATCTTTGATCTTTGGGTCTGAGGAACATAGTATCTCCATTCACTGTATTGAACTCCCTTTTTTAAGTTCTTCTTGCAAACTTTATAAACCTTACCATCTCTAATTGTAAAATTTGGAAATTTTTCTGGATCTGAAATAATGTTTTTTTTTAACACTAGATATAAATCATCACCATCTTCTTGAGTTATTTCATCCACTTCGAGCAACCTGGATAATGCGTCCGCTACAACATTTAATTTACCTTTTCTATGTTTGATCTCGAAGTCAAACTCTTGTAATTTCAGAGCCCACCTGGCTAGTTTGGAAGTAGGATCTTTGAGATTGATAAGCCAACGAAGTGATGCGTGGTCTGTTATAACGTAAAATTTAGCTCCTTCAATATACGATCGAAATTTATATATTGCCCTTACTACCGCCAAACATTCTCTCTCTGTAGCTGAATACTTACGCTCGGTATGACTTAACTTTTCAGAGTAATAGGCGATCACTCCTTCATGTTCTCCTTCTCCTTGTGTAAGTATTGCTCCCATGCCGAGTTCTGATGCATCGCACTGTATAGTGAAAGGTTTTTCATAATCTGGGGTAATTAATATTGGAGCTGATACAAGTTCTGTTTTTAATTTTATCAATGACGCTTGCGCTTCTTTAGACCAAACAAATTTTCCCTTATCTTTTTTTAACAAATCACTGATTGGTGCAGTAATTGTCGAAAAATCTTTTATAAACCGACGGTACCAATTTGCCATCCCCAGTAACCGTCGTACGTCTCTAACATTTCTCGGATGTGGTATATTGAGAATTGGCGCAATCTTTTCGGGATCAGGTGTAAGGCCATTTTCGTCTAGGACATAACCTAAGTATCGTAGCTCCTTAGCACAAAATCTTGCCTTCTCTAAACTTATTGATAGATTTGCATCGCTCAATCTTTTTGCTATTTCACTGAGTAGAAATAAATGTCGCTCAAACGTTTCGGTTGTAATTATAATGTCGTCAATATCGACAAAAACTTCGGGCTCCAAATCGTGACCTAAGCATTTTTCAAGTACACGACACATTGTTTGTGCGCTGTTGCATAATCCGAAAGGCATACGTTTGAACATAAAATGTCCTCGGCCTGGCACAATAAATGCAGTCTTCGGGCGTGAAGACGGATGAAGAGGTACTTGCCAAAACGCATCGGACAAGTCAATTGAAGACATATATTTTGATGCTCTAAGTTGCCCCAAAATGCTGCCAATATGCGGAAGTGGGTAAGCGTCCTTCACTGTTACTTGGTTTAATGCTCGAGCATCCAAACAAAGTCTCACTTTGCCGGTAGGTTTTCTAACACACACAAGTGGATTCGCCCATTCACTTTGTGTTGGTTCAATAATGTCCAAACCTAAAATCCGATCAAGCTCGACATCAACTTCCTTTTGTAGATATGGCGAAAGTGGATACGGTCGTTTGATTACTGGTTTTGCATCTCCTGTGTCGATGTAATGTGTGGCAATGTTGGTACATCCAATTTCACCCTCTTTTGATGCCTTAAATTTATTTATTGTGGCCTCTAAATATTTATTTTGCATAGGATCTAAATTTGATCGTTCTTCATTTACCTCAGAGCTTATAGCGTTGCAGTCTAAGATCACATCACAAAGCTTATGTTTAAGCCCAAAATGTTCCCAAAAGTGAATTCCAAGAATTAACGTCTTCGGCAGTGATGGGATGACATAGGTTGGCACAACTTTTGTCATGTTAAGTGCTGTGAATGGTATTTCCACTATAGTTACGGCAGGATGAACGGTGCCATCTACGGTTTTAATAGCTGTTGATACTGACTGACCTGTTAAGTTCAATTTTTTTATAAGTTCCAATCCACCGAGCCCAAGAATAGTGCAACTTGCGCCGGAATCCATAAGGCCTTTTAATTCAAACCCAAGAATATTTACCTTTAAATATGGTCTTCCGTCCTTAAGAAGATTTACAACAGAAGACATAATTTCTAGTTTAGGGTTTAAACGATTGTTTGATCCATCTCGTTGGGGGTGTTTTGGTGCTGAGAGTTTCTCGGAAGATCCATGGCACCGGTTTTTAGTTCTTCCATCACTCCGTTTCCCGAATTTCCTCTTCTATTGATAAAATGTTGGTTTTGAATTGGAGGATTAAATGTAGCCAATCTTCTTGAACGAAAATCAAAATGGTTTCTGCAGAACTTTGTTGTCACCCCTGGATTTCCACATGTATAACAGAATAATTTTTGTTGTTGTTTATTACACCTCTTAAAAGAATGACCTGGTTCATCACAGTTCCAACACTGAAATCCTTTTTGAAATCTATCAGTTCCCAATGGTTGCATACCTCCTTCTCGATTCTGATTGCAGAGCTCTTTATTTGCATGGTTTTGTAAATAACAAATATGATGAGTTTCAGGTTCGTTACCTCTGGCAAAATGTTCTTCTTCTGGTTTCACGGAGCTTTTGAAGTTACCAATTAAGTTAAGTGGATTTTGTTCACTGTAATAAATATGATTATGGCATTTATCCGGAGTAAAATCATCAAATTTTGTGCGACTCAATTCATAGATTTGATCTACGCAACCAACTACAGGATACCGTGTCGGGCGTTTGAACTGCTCTTGTCGATTTTGATCAACTGAGTAAGAAGGTTCGACCATAAATGATGAAGGAAGTGGTGTCATGTATGAACGTCGTCCAACCAACAATTTCACTTCGTCCATTCTTTTGCACAATCCGATTATATCATCCAAAGTTTTCGCGTTAGTCATTGCCAAATTGTAGCTATATTGTGGAAGCATGTTTTTTTGTACCACATAAACCTTAAAGTTTTCCTCCAATGGAGGGTATGCTCTACAAAATAACACTTTTAGATCTGTAATGAAATTTGAGAACGGTTCTGTTCGACCTTGCAGGCGGTTAAGTATTTCTTCCCTTAACATGAAATCATAGTTTCTTGGAAGAAACTCGTTTTTTATATTTACCACAAATGCTGCCCAAGAATTAAAAGAACCTACGCTACCCCAATACCACCGTTCAGCCTTGTCTTTCAATAGGTGATGAATATTTGTAAGCAGTGTATTTGAATTAACGTTTTCACCGCGAGCATATACTTCTACTCGGGTCAGAAACTCATTTAATGAAAGTCCTTGCCCATCACCGCTGAACCTTATATTCCACCTAAACAGCTGCTTTGAATCACCTTGGTGATCTCTTTGAGACGGACGTACAGCGCGGAGTTCGTTGCGATTATTAACGTCATCCTGGTTTGGATTATTCACCTGGTGTAATTCGTGATCGGCACTGGTTCTGGACATCGAACTACTCAGAATTCCTGGTCTGCCCCTCCTATGATCTAGTGACGCATGTTCGGGATTGAAAAAAGAAATATTGGTACTTACTGAAGGTGAAACTCTTCCTCTTCCTCGTCCGGCACTCAAACGAGTCATACGGCTTATCAATTCTGCAGATTCTTCGTCGGCTAGCTTTTCCTTTTCAATTGCCGATCTAATGCTATGGCTTGATACTGCTGGAGATACTCGTAAATTAAAATTATGACGTTCATCACTTTGAGCTGCTGCTTCTTTGTATAATTGCTTCAACTCATCTAATACGTTCCCGAGGCCTACAATATTTTTTTCTTTAATTCTTCCCACGCGAGTAATCCAGAGTGCCACCCTTGATTTAATTATTTGGACAAGACCTTGGTCATTTTGTTTTTGTGCATTAGAGAGTTCATCCATGAACATGACCAACATAGCTCGTGCTTTGTCCAACTCTTTTATTGGGTTTTGAGGATCAATCAATGGAAAAATGTTCAGTTCCGTGTCTTTGAGCAATGCATTGCGTAATGCAGCCGTTTCACTACGAGCTGTACCCAGTCCTTCTATACCTCTTATATAAAGCTCGTTTCTACGCTCTTCCTCACTCAAGTGAATCGGTTCGTAAGTATAACGTTCGTTTTGTGCCATGATCTGTTGTTAATCTAAACTTATTATTTTTTTTTATTAGACTAATACACTACACAATTGAAAATCGAGAATATTCAAAATCGAGCAAATCGACACAAATCAACCACAAATTATACGCAAAAATTTTATTTTATTCAAGTTTAACAAAAATTACCAACGTTGAAGCAAACGACAATAATAAAAATCAGAAATATAAATATACGCAAAAGGAAATTTTTTTATTTATTGCTATTTTTTGAATATATTTTTATAAAAAAAATTTAATACGATGTTCAAAGAATATCTTAACCTAATCACTAACAAGTGAAATACAAATACAACCTAAGGATATATAAAAAAATAAATATGAAATAATAACTTCTAGAACTTTTTATTTTTTTGATTAGTTCTATAAAAATAATACGATTTCAATAAAAATCACAAAACCTGGAAAAACACTATTCAGTAATAATGAAAAACAAAAAATATTCACTAGAACAACACATTTAAGAGCTTTGCAATAGCTTAGCCACGGTGCACAACCAAATTTTTATAATCTTTAACTAAATTTATCTAATAACTTTATATAATCACCAATCACCAGAAAACAAACACAATTTACAAAAACAAATAATTTAAACAAATTGATTATTTTTTTTTTTAACTTTAATAAGCATAAGACATATCTTGTAAAACCTGAATGCGTCTTCGTTTTTATTTTTTTAATTTCACTGGATGTACTTAATAAAATAAATTTTATTTGTAATCCCTTACGTGTAAATGTACGAAAAACACATCAGTTAAATCACTGTCGAATAGCTTGATTTATTTTAAATTCGCTCACGATTTATTTAAACTCACTTTTACCATTACCACATTTAACACTACACAATTACGCAACACAAAAGCACAAAAACACATAAATTTCTTAACAAAACTATTTTTTTTTAACTATTTAACCTATAAAAAAAATGAAAATTTTTCACAAAAACATAACAAAGAACTATAGAAGTGCTTCATCACACATGTGGTCGACAAAGATGTTGTTGTTCTGGATGTGTCTCCCCACAATGAGATGCCAAATATAACCGTCCTTTCGCGCTTTGCGCTTAAATATTGGGTGAGACGGGCCTTTGTCTCATATGTTAGTGTTGAAGCAGTTCTATGAGTTCTTGTAAAAATAATATTCAAAACACATAAATTGATCAAAATTCACAAACACTATTTAACAGGGGAAAAAAAAATCACGATCAAAAACACAAATCCTAAATAACAAAACACACAAAAAATTAATTATCAACGTTATAATTTTATTTTTATTTAGCTAAAATGGTTCTTGTTTTATAACTACAATTAATATAAAAAGGAAAGTTGTACGAAAATTCTTTTTGATTCAATTGAACACAATAAATTTTAAAATTAAATTAATATAATAATATAAATAATACCAAATGTTTTTTTTTGATGATCCTGCTGATTGTCCAAATCTTTATAATCGCCGCTATAGTTTTCTTCTAATTGATGTTTAATTGTTCAGCTTGAACATTTCCTCTTGGTTTTTTTTACCTTTTTTTGATCTGCAGTCGATGACCACCAAAAACGAATAGACTCATATAATATTTTTAATTTTTCATCTTCCAAATTATAATTGAAAATCTCCATAAATTTTCTCCAAATTATTTATGTCAATGGGTTGGTTGTCCTGCCTTATGAATTTTTCGAATACATTTTCGATTAAAGCATATGTCGTGGATTTAATTTTAAATTTTATTTGGCTGGTAAAATAAACAACAAAACCCATACTCGACGAAATATTTATACTTGTTGCCATTCCAAAATCTTCATTCCATTCTTCTAACGAATTTCATTTAACTTGGTTCATCTTCCAGCATTTGCTTAACGATTTGCATTTTAAGTTGGTTCAATTGTTTCATTTAATTTTTCATTATTTATAGTTACAAAATTATTTTATTTACTTTTGCTCTAATTATAGTACAATTTTCAAATGTTTATAAGTTACAAACAGTTTTATATTTTACATTTTTTTTCTTTAGTTTAAACAATTTTTTTCTTAATTAGATTTAACAATAAAGAGATAAATTTTATTATTTTCAAAAAATGAGTAAATAAAAAAATAATTTAATTTGTTTTCAAAAATAAAAGGATGAATGTTACAATAAAAAAAGGTGTGATAAATTAATTTAAATACAAAAAATGAATTGAAATGAAATGTTTGACTCTATTTGAAATTTTGATTTAAGGAATTAAATAGTTTTAAGTTAAACAGACACAATCAACACAAAATGAGTGGAATTACCAAATGAAAATACTTCTTGTCGCGTTACATTACCTAGAAACTTCTTGGAGTGTACTAGTCCCTCTCTGCTTCTCCATAGTTTAGCATTTTGTTCCTGTTCCCATGTTTGGATTGTGCTTTTGAGTGAACTCTTGGCCAATCCGAAGCATGGTTCCGGTTCAACAACTTTTTTATTGGCACCTTGCTTTGCTAAAGCGTCAGCAATAGCATTTCCTTGAATTTCTGTGTGGCTGGGTCCCCACACAAGTGTAACTTTATTATTGCTGGAGACTTTTAGTAGATTTTGTTAGCATTCCCATACCAGTTTTGAATCAAAGCGCGTTTGGTATTGTCTTTCAGCGTATAGAAAAGCGCAACTGCTAATTGCAAAAATTTCGGCTTTAAATATGGTTGTTGTGGTGCCTAAGGCAACCGTTCGTTTTGTTCTAGGACCGAACACTCCTGCTCCCGTGCCCACATTGGTTCGAGAACCATCTGTGTACCAGATGTTGGCGTTATGTATGTGGCAGTGACCGTATGTAGTTTTTAATACGATATATCCAATATCCTGGCCAATCTTGACATCAATGTGCCTATCTAAATCTATTGGTTTTGGCATACAATCGGAAATATGGTATGTATGCAGTTCAGCTTGTAATTCAGCAAGGATTTTAAGGCTTAAACCCTTCTGTGAGCTGCAGTATATGAACGCTCAACACCGCTACAGATTTTACATGTAGAGCTTTAGAAGAATCTCCTTTGCTGACGTTGGCGTGGTTTTGAAACCATCTGTGGCACAAAGAAACACAAGCCTTTGTATTTTTGTAAACATATTTTGAGCAGATATTTGGTGCGTTTTAGGCCACCAAACTAAAGCTGCATATGTAAGAATTGACTTTATAATACTTTGGTGCAACCAAAGTACCATTTTTGGGCTAACACCCAATGTTTTCCCAAACAGGTTTCTGCATGTGAAGAAAACTTTGTTTGCCTTATCGGAGATATACTTCAGGTGTGAGTTACAGATTAGTCTGCTATCCAGGATCACACCTAAATATCTAACCTCTTTTGATGTTTGTATTGGATCGCCGTTTAGAACAGGAGAAATGAAATTAAAGTTTCTCCTGTTTGTGAAAACGACAATGCTTGTTTTTGGGGGTTGATCGACAGTCTCAATCTGTTGCACCACTTTGATACAAGATTAAGAACTGCCTGGGTTCGACACCAGTGACAATGGCATCATGTTTCCCTCTAACTATGACTGCCAAGTCGTCGGCATAGCCTACAGAGTGGAAGCCGGAATCATGTAGCTTGGTGAGGAGATCATCAGCCACCATTAGTCAAATCAGTGGAGAGAGCACACCCCCTTGCGGGCAGCCTCTATATGCAGTAACAGTGACTGAATAATCACCTAGTGTAGCCGTTATCTTCAGACTTTGTAGCATCTTGATAATCCACGCAATGATATGCGGGTTTATATTTTTCTTTGTGGCCATTTCAATGATAGCATTGAAGTGGACATTGTCAAAGGCTCCTTCCATGTCCATAAATGCACATACAAGTGCCTCCTTGTATTTGAGGGTGCTCTCAATTTCTTTCACCATTTAATCCAACGCCGTTTTAGTATAGATTTCCCAGTCTGATAGGCGTGCTGGCTAGAGTTGAGAGGGTTTTGTTTAAGACATACATGATGGATGTGATAGTCCAACATCTTCTGTTTTTAATAAAAAAGATGTAAGACTTATAGGTCTGTATGATTTGGCTTCATTTGGTTTTTTTCCTGGCTTGGGTATAAAAACAACTTTAGTTTCTCGCCATATCTGAGGAATGTAAGCAGGGCGAAAGCTTGCTTTGAAAAAAACGCATGAGATATGGAAGGATGATTCTTAGACCCTTTTGCAGAAATACTGGGAAAATTCCATCACATCCCGGAGATTTATACGGACCCAATGATTCTATGAAAATTGGAATGAAAATTGTGTTGGCTAAATGATCTGCAGTACTTTTAGTTGCAGGATCTAGAAGATTTACGTCTTCGTTGGCATTATCTTTCGTGCTCCATTCTATTGAGCCCGGAAAGTGGGTTTGAAGTAAAGTATCTAGTGTCTCAATGCAGCTGATGGTATACGTACCATTTGGTTTGCTGAGCCTAGAGAATTTGTGTGATCAGAAGATATCAATTTTTGAAGTCCAGCTGCAGCAGGCAGATTATCTATCGTATTGCAGAGCTCTTTCCAGTTATTCCTTTTTGATTGTCTGAGCTCTTTAATATAATTGGTTAGAGCTACTCGGAACTCTGATCAATTATTTGTTGTTTTTGCTCTGTTGAAGAGCTTGCGAACTTTATTCCTTTTCCTCGCCAAGTTACTATTCTACCAAGGTATATCTCTGCACCTTTTGGATTGAGTTATTGGAGTATTAAGGTTATATGCTTCAGTGATAATTTCTTGTAAATTATTTGCTGCATAGTTAAGCTCAAATGTGGAGTTGGTACTGCCGCAACTATTTACATTATTATGAAGATATGTTGTGTAAAGTTTCCAGTTGGTTTTTCTTGGGTTTCTGAAGTACTGGATGCTCTTCGGGTAGTGTTCTATGTTGAAACATATATAAGCATGATCAGACATAGAAGCTTCCTTCAAAACATGCCAGTTCTTAATATGGTTAGTAACGTTTATGTTTGTTAAAGTAAGGTCATGGACCTCACCTCTGATTGCGTTTCTAAAGGTAGGCTCACTACCTTTGTTTGCAATAAACATATTGTTTGTATAAAAAATTGAAGCATACGCTCGCCTTTTGTGTTAATGTTACTACTTCCCCACACGGCTCGATGAGCGTTAGCATCACACGCTATTATGAGGTAATAGTGGTTATTGTTGCAATACTTGATGAGTTCTCTACCACTGTGTCTCGTTCTCATCCCCCGGGAAGTATGCAGAAGCTAAAATGAATTTACGAAATCCACCTTGAGGAAGATGAATTTCTATCTGGACCGTTGTAAGATCTCTGCAGATAAATTCATTAAATGAAAATATTTTCAGATGTTTGTTGAAAATAATCGCGGTTCTCGTTCTTTCCACATCTGAGAAATAGATCAGTTTTGGATTTTTGTTTAACGATGGACCTTTTATTCTTTTACTGTCGGTCCACGGCTCCTGTATGAATGCAAGATCGTGAGCATCCTGTTTAATTAACTGGCTCAAATTAACTGAGACCATTTCTGAACTGTGCAGATTAATCTGAACGCAACTTAATTTAGGTACTAGAGATTTTTGTCTATATCGTACAGGTGTTCTGTCTAACTTAGAGTAAGCTGGTGAATCAGGCTTACCCTAGAGTCAGACATGTTGTGTGTTCTATCTGAATTAGGATAAGCTGATAAATCAGGCATGATCCTAGACTCAGACATGGTATATGTGCTGTCTGGCTTAGGATAAGCTGATGAATCAGGAATGATCCTAGAGTAGGACATGGTGCACAGTTTTGTTGTTAGTTTATGTGATACGTTTTGAGAAGCATCGCTCTCATCTAAAATTTTATTGTTTTCCATACAATATTTATGTAGAAAATAGGAAGGTACATTGGTTGTGGTTGTTTATTTATTTATTTAGCGTATGGTTTTTGTTGTGACACATTAAAAACAAAAATAAAACAAAAATAAAACTTAACATAGGTAGATTTTCCTATAAAATCTACATAAAAAAAAACATGAATACACATTAAATGAGCTTACAATCGATTTGATTGCGCGTCTTGTGTGTGTTGTGATAAGGCATTTATTAAAAGTAAAACTGAAGGGCGCGAATTCAGAGCTAATATAATGTTTTTAACAATTTCGATGTATTTTGTTTAAGTTAGTTTGAAATTAGTTTAAATTTATTTAATTTTTGTACATGTAGAATGTGTCAAATTTAATTTGAAGTTTTGTTTGCACAAATTCTGTTCTTATAACCCTTCCACAAATTGCACAAATTTTAAAATTGACAGACACAAATTGTGTTTTACCTTGCACAAATTGTGTAAGTTGTGTGGATATAAGTCATAAGATCACAACCAAACCTGCACAAATAATTTTTTTTCTGCCACAAGAAATATTTTTGTGTAATTTGTGTTGCACAAATTACACAAATTGTGATTTTAAGAACAGCAATTGTGTACGCAACACTTGCCGCAATTATTATAAGAACAGCAATTTGTGTAAGTTGTGCAATTTGTGTAATTTGTGTGGATATAAGATCACAACCTACCTATATATCAAACATTTGTAACATATGCTATAGGCACAAACATGACATTTCAAACCAAAATACATATATAAAATTATTATTGCTAACAAAACAAACTTTTAAATCAATTATTTGTTTTTCTGTTTAACTTGAAATAAATTTACTTTAAGAAAACATCAAAAATTTGCTTGATATTTTCTTCCATACAGAAGTTTTGACTTCGAAATTTGATTTGACTGAAACAACTGAAAAAATAACAACAATTTTTTTTTTTTTTTTTTTTAATAAAATGTGATGTGTAGTAGGCATTACAATATGTGTCACAACAACATATAAAAACCTTTTAAGACCAAGGTCCCACAACAACATGCGTTCAAAGGATGTTAATGGACGCAAATCTGTTTTTTTTTTTTTAATATTTTTTTGTTAAATAATGGATAACTAAACCATAAATCCTATTACATATAAAATATGACATAGGCCAATATTTCGTGATAGGATAGGGAAAATAAAAATAAAATAAGAGATAAAAAGCAAATTTGTTTTAAAAATTTGCAGGAACAAAACTAAAATTGGTTTGCCAATAGTCCAGCTAATGGCATAATCCTTGATTATGGGACGCAGTATATTTTTCAATGATTAAAGCTCAGATATATAGTTATATGAAGGCTCGTTTCTTCTAGCAAGCTACAGCGTTCCAGCATCAAGGAATATTCATTAGCTAAGATTGAGAGTGCTACCGTTGACTGAATACAGTTCATCCGCCAGCACCCCTAAGATATCACCTTGGCTAGTGATATCTCACTGCTATTGCCAGTGGTATGCGATATCTCACGTTAACTCACATGCCAATAGCAGGGACTGGAGTACGCGGGGTTGTCACACCCGTGGATCAAAAAATAGAAAAAAAATTAACAAATTAATAAAAACTGATCCCTCATGCGTAAAATATTATACATACAATTTTTTCAGTTGCTTCAATTGCTTCACTTTCAGTCAAATCGAACACGGTTATTACTAAACTTGAAACCTTACGTCACGGCAAAAAAATATTGGGTTTTAGGG
>OY856186.1:243717417-243915417 GCA_963693315.1 Diogma glabrata
ATTTTATTTGACAGAAAGAGACAGCCTTACAATTAGAGTTTCTAATGCGGATATCCGGATATCGAATTATCCGGATTATTCGACCATATTTTAACTATTCGAGTATCGGGATACTTTTTTGCAACTATCCGAATATTAAAAAACCCTTTATTTTGCAAAAAAATAATCGAATTGCGTTGCAAAGTTCAAATAAATATTAAGTTGCGTTGCAAAATTTGTTAGTGCAGTGAAGTGACTATAAGTTTTAAAAATTTCTTTACAACTCTAATGTTTTGAAAACTGTAATCATTGAATATTTTATGAAACACTTCGTGAATCTGCAGTGTAAAGATATTTTACTATTATTTATTTAATGCTATATTAATTTTAAAAAAATAATGTTTTATAAACTTGTGGCCCTTTCAATAAAATCTGAAGTGTTGGCTATTTTTTTAAAGTTTATGAGAGCTGTACTTCTAAATTATGACTCTGAGGAAATCACTAATGAAATTACTATTCAAAGTGGAGATGAAGAAAGTCTAAGTAGTGAAGTTTATATAAGAAATCGTGACTGCAGAAAGTACTTGAGAATTCTATTGCTTTAATTACTTATGTTGAGAAGCAGAAAAAAGATTTCATTTATTAAAATAATTATAAAAAACGGACGGGCAATTTAAATATTCTAAATCGCGTACTATAGACTGAGAGCCAGTGACCGGCAGACTTACTGTATTTTAGCAAACTCCATATTTATGCTAGGTATAGTTTTTCACCTGCCGTAGTTGAAATGGGTATTCACTATCCCCGCCGATGGTTCCTTTGGGCGTGTCCGCAAGTCAAAAAACGTAAAAATTGACTTCAAAAACGTGATTTCAGCAAGTCTGCCATTTTAATATCTTAAAGTATACAATCTTTTTTTAGTAAAAAATCCAATGGCAGACACCTACTCCGGTTCCGAGTATTTTTTTTTAAATTTCAAAGTTTTAAAATTTCATGAAAATTTACTTTATAGTCCAGTAACTTTATACATCACAGTAGTTCGTCAAATATGGTAGTTCTGATTTTTTGCAGACTTGTCTATGAAGTTGGCCTAATAAATAATCCAAGTTTGTGACCTCGAGCGCCAAACGCAACTTTGTCAAAAATCGAAAAAACCGCGAAAAAATCGTTATTTTTTCAAATTTTGGCGATTATAACCCTAAAGGACTAATTTTTCCTTTATACTTTCTTAGGACGGTTTTAAAGTAGACTAAATTTGCTACAATATGATACTAGAACTGTCTCTGTAGACCCAACAGTTTCCGAGATTAAGCCTTAAAAATCGAAAAAATTGTTATTTTTTCAAATTTTGGCGATTATGGCCCTAAAGGACTAGTTTTTGAAAAAAAAAAAAGGAGACTAAATTTGCTACAATATGATACTAGAATTGTCTCTGTAGACCCAATAGTTTCCGAGATTGAGCCTTTCAAAGTTTATCATTTTTTTAACTTCGCAATATTTTACAATGTTTTAGACATTATTTTAGTTACTCGAAAATTCATTCAGAACGACAGAATTGCAAAAAATTGCGAATTTCGAAAAAAATGATAAACTTTGAACTGCTTAATCTCTGAAACTATTGGGTCTACAGAGACAGTTCTAGTATCATATTGTAGCAAATTTAGTTTAGTTTAAAACCGTCTTAAGAAAGTATTAAGAAAATACTAGTCCTTTAGGGTTATAATCACCAAAATTTGAAAAAATAACGATTTTTTCGCGGTTTTTTCGATTTTTGACAAATTTGCGTTCGGCGCTCGAGGTCACAAACTTGGATTATTCATTAGGCCAACATCATAAACAAGTCTGCAAAAAATCAGAACTACCGGATTTGACGCATACTGCGATTTATAAAGTTACTGGACTATAAAGTAAATTTTCATGAAATTTTAAAACTTTGAAATTTAAAAAAAATACTCGGAACCGGAGTAGGTGTCTGCCATTGGATTTTTTACTAAAAAAAGATTGTATACTTTAAGATATTAAAATGGCAGACTTGCTGAAATCACGTTTTTGAAGTCAATTTTTACGTTTTTTGACTTGCGGACACGCCCGAAGGAACCATCGGCGGGGATAGTGAATACCCATTTCAACTACGGCAGGTGAAAAACTATACCTAGCATCAATATGGAGTTTGCTAAAATACCGTAAGTCTGCCGGTCACTGGCTCTTAGACTACTATTACCAATAAAACCGACACCGACTGCAACGGTGCGGGCATTTTCAATTGCTGGTCTTACCAGAATAAAAATTAGAACCCGACTCAATTTCGAGACATTGTAATAATTAATTAATTACTGCAATAATTTTTCTGAAATATGCATTTTTATAAATGCATCAATAACTTGAATTAATGAAATATGCATTTATAAAAATGCATATTTCAGAAAAATTATTGCAGTAATTAATTAATTATTACAATGTCTCGAAATTGAGTCGAGGTCTAATTTAAATCCTAATTAAATTTATCAATAACTTTATTTTTTATTATTTTTATGATTTGTTACTATTTTTGTTATTTTGTAACTATGTATAAAAATTAATTAATATACACGGAAAATATACATAAATGATTTAAATACCGCAAAGTAAAAAACAAGTTTTATTTATTGTTGTTGTAAATGCAATGTAAACGCTCTTATTGTTCATAGGGTTTTTCTTGTTCAACTATACATTTTTATTTTATATACTGTCAAATTGGTTATCAATAAAATAATTGTATCTTGGCATAATATACTAAACAGGTGTTTGTTAATTATTCTCTGCGATCAGGTTATGTGCCCAGATTTAAAAAAAATCTAATAATATTCTGAGCATCCGTAAATTTTTTATAATATTAAATAGTGTTTATTAAAGTAAATATAATCACTTTTGCTGTGTGCAATATTTTAAAAAATTTGGTGCGTGCAAGATGGGAAAAGACCATTTTGAAATCGACAAACTAAAAGGTAGTGAAAACTACCATACTTGGAAGTTTGCGATTGAAAATTATTTGGAAATGCATCAGCTTGAAAAATGTATTCAAGCGAAAGCAAATAATCCGGAGAGTCCAGTTGAAGAAAAGGCGGAAAAGTTAAGTCAGGCCAAAACACGTTTGGTTTTGTCCTTAGACACATCATTGTATGTACACATACAAAAATGTACTTCGGCCTTAGAAATTTGGAAAAAGTTTCAAATTCTATATGAATACAAAGGTTGGCTTCGCAAAATTGGGTTACTTCGAACGCTAATGTCTATCCGTTTAGAAAATTGTGCAAATATGCAAATGTACATAGAAGACATCATGCGAACTTCAAATAAATTAAATGGTATTGGTTTCGCAATAAACGATGATTGGCTTGGTGCTATCATGTTAGCTGGCTTAACTGATGATTACAAACCTATGATTATGAGTTTTGAAGGAAGCAGTGCGGAAATAAATGCTGATACAATCAAAATGAAGTTGCTTGATTCACAATTTGCAGAAAGTTCCAGTAATGACGCAGCATTTTTTAATAAAGGTTTAAAACCACCCAAAGATAAATTTAAAAAGGTACGTAAAAATATTAAATGTTATACTTGTGGTAGAAAAAATCATTTAAGTTCAGAATGCCGTCATAAACTAAATAATATAAAAAATAATGACAACCAAGAAAACAAAAAACAGAGTGATGTTACTAAAAAAACATTTGCTGTGTTTCTGGCAAATAATACAATACAAGATGAGACAAATTGGTACATTGATAGTGGAGCATCGAGTCATATGACATCAAATGCAAGTTTGTTATATGAACAAAAACCATCTTCTGTTAAAGAAATAACGACAGCAAATGATGAAACAATTAAAGTAGAATGCGAGGGTAAATTAAATTTAAAATTTGAAAACGTTGACATAGAAGTAAATGAAGTTTTATATGTTCCAAAATTATCAGCTAACTTATTATCAATTTCAAAAATGGTACAAAAAGGGAACAAGGTCACATTTGATAAAACTGGTTGTACTGTCTATGATCAACAAAATTGTAAAGTTATTAGTTGTAAAAATAGTCATGGTCTCTATAAATTCAAAACCACTGATGTAGAAAGATGTATGCTGTCAAATGAGAATCAAAGTATTGAAACATGGCACAGGAGGTTAGGTTTCAAGATTTATATAAAATGAAAAATGGTGTTGTAGATGGTATCAAATTTTCAAAACCTTATAGTATGAATATGCCAAAATGTCAAATATGCTTAGCTGCAAAACAGTGCAGATTGCCATTTAAATCAAGTGAAAATCGTTCACAAAATGTACAAGACATAATACATTCCGATTTATGTGGGCCGATGGAAAATTTGTCTATTGGTAAAGCTAAATATTTTTTGACATTTATCGATGACTGTTCTAGAAAAGTTTTTGTATATTTTCTTAAATCAAAATCTGAAGTTCTCGAAACTTTTATAAATTTTAAAGTATGGATAGAGAACCAAACAGAAAGAAAAATAAAAGTATTCAGAACAGATAATGGCACAGAATATTTGTCAAAAGCGTTTGAAAAATTCTGTAAAGTGAATGGCATTCAACATCAAAGGTCAAATGTGTATACGCCACAACAAAACGGAGTAGCTGAACGCATGAACCGTACGTTGGTTGAAAAAGCTAAATGTATGCTTTTTGACGCAAAATTGGAAAAAGATTTTTGGGCAGAAGCTATAAACATGGCTGCATATATTGTTAATAGATCGATTAGTTCAACGCTGGTCAATAAAACTCCAGAAGAAGTTTGGACGGGAAAAAAGATTGATTTATCATATTTGAAAATATTTGGCACACCAGTTTCAGTTCATATTCCAAAAGAACGCCGTAAAAAATGGGACACCAAATCAACAAAATTAATATTTGTTGGGTATGATAGCAATAAAAAAGGGGTTCGTTGTGTAAATCCAGGATCTAAAAAATTAATAATTAGCCGAGATGTGGTGTTTCTTGAAAACGTTGATGAAGCTAGTCCAAAAATACTGATGGAAGAAAATATAGTTGAAGTGAGGGAAAGTGAAACTGCAGATACTGGAGCTGTAGGTGGCGATATCTTGGAGGGTGACGACAGTTTTGAATCATCATCGGGCGACCATCATCATGAAGATGGATTAATTGTTCCAAATCAAGATCCAGATTATGAGCCGAATGTGGAAGTATCCCCAGTTGATGAAATAAGAAAATCAAAACGTACTCCAAAATCTCGAAATTTCCAGGATTACGTAAGTTATTTAACATACAATTTAAATAGCTCTGATCCAATTTCAGTTACGGCAGCTTTATCAAGTAAGGATTCAGAATGCTGGTCATTAGCAATGCAAGACGAAATCAATTCCTTAAATGAAAATAATACATGGTCGCTGGTACCTTTACCACCCGGTAGGAAAACCATTAAGACTAAATGGATTTTCAAAACAAAATATAAAAATGACGGAACAATAATCCGACATAAAGCTAGATTGGTGGTAAAAGGTTGTTCCCAGCAGTATGGGATAGATTACATGGAAACATATTCTCCTGTGGCTAGATACACATCCATTCGCTTCCTCGTTGCACTGGCTGTAAAAAAGGGTCTAAAAATAGATCAAATGGATGCTATTACAGCTTTTCTCCAGGGCGACCTAGATGAAGATATATATTTAGAACAACCAGAAGGTTACAATGATAAAAGTAACTTGGTGTGTAAACTAAATAGAGCCATGTATGGTCTAAAGCAGGCTGGTAGGCAGTGGAATTTAAAATTGGAAGCTGCACTAAAATCATTTGGATTAACTAAATCCAAAATGGATCCTTGTATATATTTTTCTAAAAATTGTAATTTAATATTCGCTATATATGTAGATGATATATTAATTTTTTGGAAAGATCGAAATGTCCTTGAAGAAATAAAACAAAAGTTATGTAGTGTTTTTAAAATGAAGGACATGGGAACAGCAACAAACTGTGTTGGAATCAATATCACGCAAAAAACCAATAGCATTGAATTGGATCAATCTGCATACATCAAAGAAATACTCAACAAATTTAATATGAATAATTGTAAGGCTGTTTCTACACCAAGTGATTTAAATCAGAAATTATCAATCAACATGACGAGTGATGATAAAAATGAATTTAATGAAAATATTCCTTACCAAGAAGTTGTTGGATCATTGTTATATTTAGTCCAGGGTACCAGACCTGACATTACATTTTCAGTCAATGATGTAAGCCGGTTTAACACTAATTTCAAAACTGTTCATTGGAAAGCAGTGAAAAGGATATTAAGATACCTTAGTGGTACAATTAATTATAAATTAAAATATTCAAATGAAGGTGATTGTAATTTGATTGGATACACTGATGCTGATTGGGCATCTGACATTGACAAAAGAAGATCGTGTACAGGATTTTTATTTAAAATGTCTAATGGTGCAATTACATGGTGCAGTAAACGCCAACCTACAGTAGCGTTATCTACCACTGAAGCTGAATATATGGCGTTGTCGTCGGCCGTACAAGAAGCAATGTGGTTGAAACAACTTGGTCAAGAGCTGATGGATGATTTTAATAATCCAATATTATTATTTTGCGACAATCAGAGTGCAATTAAATTAGCCGAATCGGACGGGTTCAGGCCAAGATCAAAACATATTGATATCAGATATCATTTTCTGCGAGAAAAAATTGAAGATAACACTATCGTATTAAATCATATAGCAAGTGAGGAAATGGTAGCAGACAATTTGACAAAAGCTGTTACAAAAGAAAAACATAATTATTGTATTACAAAAATGGGGTTATGTTAAAATTTAAATTAACTGTATTTTTCATTGTCATAACTCCATAAACAACATAAAATTTAACTTTTTAATTGAATTATTTAGATTATAGTTTTCTTGAATTTACAAAAAATTGTTAAATAATTGTTATGAATTTAAAGTTTTAACAAGTGAGGGTGTTGTAAATGCAATGTAAACGCTCTTATTGTTCATAGGGTTTTTCTTGTTCAACTATACATTTTTATTTTATATACTGTCAAATTGGTTATCAATAAAATAATTGTATCTTGGCATAATATACTAAACAGGTGTTTGTTAATTATTCTCTGCGATCAATTGTTTAATTATCCGGATATCCGGATTATCCGGATAATGTATTGTTTATGTATTCGATATCCGGATAATCAAATAAGTCGGATATTTAGAAACCCTACTTACAATAGTTATATTATTTTTTATGTTGGTATGAATTTAGTAATGCTTTCTGCAATTATGTTTTTGTTTTTGAAATGTATAAAAATTTTAATGATAGAAATGTTTTAATTTTTTTTTTAAATGAAATCTAACAGTTACACTTACATTGAAAAAAAATTAAAGTATTGTCAACCACATATCGAACTTTATAGGGTATTATTCAAACAGAGAATAAATAATTTCAAACAATTTCACTGTGATTGGGACAGCTACATGTTAACATTTTCTTAACAATAGAATGAGGTTTATTTAAAATATAACTTGTTACATCCAATATAATAGTAGTTGAATATAGGTAATAACTATTTACATAGTTCTGTAACTGTACAGTTGTTGAATCAATTTCGGACTTCAATTCGCGATATCTGCTCCCGCGATGAGGTTGAGACAACTGGATTTCGATTGGAAATTAAACATGTTTTTTTCAGTGTAGTCTACTTTTGCCCCCACCGAATGTAAATACGGAATTATCGAAAGGAGGAAGCTGAAAGCAATTCTACAGAGTAAATATTAGAATTAGTATAAACTTAAAAGTAATCCAACAGATCTAATTCAATCGAATCCTTACAATTAATTACAAAAATATTCAATGACAGTTCACAAACACAACTACAAAACTGGATCATATTTTTTCATTGAATAAATATATAAGGAAGTGTCGCTACGTGTACGTACACAAATAATCGGTGAAGCATTTTTTTTTTAAATTTTTTGCTAAGTTTGCCAATCTGTCAATGTCATTTCATTTGTTTACGTCGTATTTCAAAACAAACTAAAGAGTTTTTTTCTGTATTTTGTTCTTAAAGTATTCAATTGTAATTCAGTTTTATACAAATTAGTATTTAAACTGTTTTTTTTTTACAACAATTAATTGTGTTTATACAGTTATTTATTCATAAAAATGGCGTACTGCATCAAAACATGTAAAAAAATTGTCAACATTCCAAAGCATTTTGCTGCTAAAATTACAATTATCAGATAAGGATATTTTGATAAAAAACGTTAAAAAAACAATTTAGTATATATTTTCAATATATTTACAATAAGTTTGTGTCACAAAATTAATTATTTTCTAATTTAATTTTTTACTTAAATTTGAGAAATTAGGTCGTTAAAATTAAAATAATTAAAATTTAAATTAAAATCATTATTTTAGGAAAAATTTGTCTTCAAATGTTTTTTTACCCGTTTCCTACTTAAATAAAAGATAATGAATAAGTTATATATTTTGTTGATTTTATTTTAATAATTTTTTTCTCGATATTTTTAAACATTAAATACATAAAAGCAAAATTGTGTGCCATCATCTTCAGCAATAGTATCACACTATCAACAGTCGAACATCATTACCAGCAATACAAATGAACACATCTTTACGAATACAGATTTGTAAAGCTGTCCTCTATCTAAGCAAATATTTTTATTTAACTACAAAACTTCTATGAACTAACTTCTATAAAAAAACTTATCTAAAATCTCTATCGTATTCAGTTTTTTCTAACAGTTGCCATTTTTTAAATATAACGAAATTGGCATGGGTTGAAAATACTCCAAAGTACCTTTAAACCCACTTTAAAAGATGACTGTTCTTAAATATTGACGAAATTAGCTTGTACTGTCTATCAGAGATGAGAAAGAAACGTTCTTCGAACGAATATTTAAGAATGTTTTGAAAATCCAATCGCATTTATTCCTTTTTTTTATTAAGGAAAGAATACGAATATATAAAGAATAGAAATAAGAGAAATGTTTTCATTCGAATGTTTTATATTCTCCAGCACTCGTGTTTTAAAATATCTGTCGTTTTTATTTTATTTCATTTATTCTTCCTATTCGCTTTATAATCATAACATTTTCTTAGTTTTTTTTACTATTTGCCTTGTTGATTAAAAACGAAAAACTGCGATTTGAGGACGATATCAATCGATATTCGTGTTCGTTTTGAGTGAAGCAACTGAAACAAATGAAAAATTATATGCAATTGTTGTTGTTTTTTCAGTTACTTCAGTCAAATCGCACGCACCAATATTATTTAGTTTATGTATGATAATTGATGGGGGGCTATTATTTTGAAAACGTACATTTTTTTGTTGATTTTTAAATTTTTGATTTTTAAAAAATCTGAAATTTTGATATATTGTTGGCATTGACGAAAGGAAAAAAGTAATTTCTGCTTTTATTTTTTGTGTACTCTGAATCGGAGTTATGCGCGGTTGAATTTTTGAGGCTTTTTCACGTAGTTTTGGTAATGGTGTCAATGTTTTGTTAATAGATCCCATAAATTTCATGTGATTTACGTATATTTTTGCACATAGGGAGAAAAATTATTGAATAATCGAAATATGTAAGTTGGAAATTAATAATTTTTCTATTTTCCGCTAGGCAGCGCGTTAAACCTTGCTTTACTTCAAAGCCCATATCTCAAAAAGTCACTTTTTTTTTTTATTGTTTTTCACAAATTTTAAAGTAAACATATGCAGCTATGAAATTGAGAAATAAAAAGTCAGCAATTCAATATGGATTTTTTCTTACGATTTTTTGAAGTTTGGTATATGAAAAATTCACATGTGTTTTTTTATTAAGTTAATAATCCTGTACTAAATGTGGATCTAATAAATTAAACTTTTCATATTTTAACACCTGCAATAAATTTGAACCATTTTCTGTGTATTTCTGATTGAGAAACAGGTTTTAATTCAGAATAAGAATAGGAGATCCCAATGATTGAATATTTTGTTATAATATCAACATATCAACATCACCAACACTAACATTAGAAAAAAACATTAAAAAAACATTTTTTCTATAAACATTATAATTTAATCAATATTATACATAAATACATTAAAACATTAATTTATATAATTCTTTTTGCCTTTAAATTGAAATATTTATGATTATCAGAAAAAGAAAACATTTTGGCAACTATTTTATCGGGTGTAGTGTTATCCGGTAAAAAAACAGTGGAATCCTTGAGTTCCACTTATAGTTTTAATGTCCGAAAGCCGCATTGAAAGAAATTGCTCCTGTAGTTCGATATCTCCTGAAGACGCATATGAAAACTTCATAACGTGGTTGGTTTTTTTCGATCAAATTTCCACCCATTCAAATAATTCCCTTGCTGTTGATATTTTTTCTCCTCTAAGCTAAGCTCTCCGGGCTTCTCTTTTAAGTGTTCCTCCAATCCCATCGGATGGATCCTTTCCGTGGGCAGTTGCAAAGAAATGCCATTCTGCAGGTATTTTAAAATCATCAATATTTGCAGAGATTTATGAAATTCTTCTTATTTTTATATTGAGCTGCTGAACCATCAGTAAAATATGAAATTTTTTTGATACTTTTGATGGATATATTTCTTGCTGTTTTTCAATGAATTCAACTTTTCTGGTATTTATGAACTGCAACTGTGTTATGCATTAAATGATCAGATATAATGACAAAAGATAAGACCTCTAGTTTATCATTACATGATTTGTAGTAAACTGTGCAGCTTGTATCTCATTTTGCGTTATCATTGAGTATTCTCGATACGTTGATTTGACCAAAATTTACGTGGTAGAGTTGTCAACAAAAACACTTGTTTTGATTTAGAGCTGGCATCTTTAAATTCCTTTTTAAGCTTCATTAGCCATGATGTATATTCACATTCCTCCTTTGGTGATAACACTTTAACTGAATCTACTTGAAATATTCTTTGACTTATTGCCGATGTGACACTTGCAATTTTTTTATATCTTCCTGTTGTAATATGTTTTTGATAGGAGATACGGCTAACCTTCCAAGAACATTGTTAATATATTGTCAAAGTGTCATTAAATAGTTCAAGAACTGGTGGAGATATAGTATCAACCGAAACTGGTGATGGATCTAAAGATTCTGAAGGTATTTTAATATTTTCGTTCGTTGAAACATTTTCAACATCCTGATTTATAGAAATAATTTCAGTATCGATAGTTTCCGAACATGAAAGCTGCTGTATAGAAAATATTAGTTGCATATGAATTTTTATTCATTTTAATAAAATAATTAAATTTACCTTATTTTTATAGATATAAGTGCGACATGTTTCACATATAAACTGGTCATCACGCAAAGTAAAATTTAGGTTCGCAGATTTTTGAATAACAGCTGGTGTGACCAGTTTCACATTTTTTGATGTCCGCTTATGATTTTTGAGACCGTACAAGT
This sequence comes from Diogma glabrata, assembly GCA_963693315.1. NCBI lineage: Eukaryota > Metazoa > Arthropoda > Insecta > Diptera > Cylindrotomidae > Diogma > Diogma glabrata. The sequence continues at coordinate 243,728,851 of OY856186.1, forward strand.
TACTGCACAATTTGAAAGGCATTTCTATTATTATCTTTTCTAAACGTTATGTCTTCTAAATATTTTTGAATATAATTGATATAAGGCAATCACATCAATATATATACCTTTTAAATAGTTTTGACATAGGTAGAATCAGGTAAAATTAGGTAGGTACAATTTAATATATTTTGATTGGATGCAAGTATAATTTGTTCCAAAAACCGTTTGTGGGCGTCATTAGAAATTTTAAATGTTAAAATTATGAGTCTAATGAGATTTTAATTAGTAAAAAGGGGCTGAATAGACATTTTTTAAACTGAATAAACATTTTATACACCCTTTTAATAATTTAAATTCCTTTATTTTACCACTTAACTTAAATTAATTTTTAATAAGTTTTTAACCTTTTAACCGCGCAGAAAATGGTTCAAATGTATTGCAGGTGTTAAAATATGAAATGTGTAATTTATTAGATCCACATTTAGTACAGGATTATTAACTTAATAAAAAAACACCTGTGAATTTTTCATATACCAAACTTTAAAAAATCGTAAGAAAAAATCTATATTAAATTGCTGACTTTTTATTTCTCAATTTCATAGCTGCATATGTTTACTTTAAAATTTGTGAAAAACAATAAAAAAAAAGTGGCCTTTTGAGATATGAGCTTTGAAGTAAAGCAAGGTTTAACGCGCCGCCTAGCGGAAAAGAGAAAAATTATTAATTTCCAACTTACATATTTCGATTATTCAATAATTTTTCTCCCTATGTGCAAAAACATACGTAAATCACATGAAATTTATGGGACCTATTAACAAAACATTGACACCATTACCAAAACTACGTGAAAAAGCCTCAATAATTCAACCGCGCATAACTCCGATTCAGAGTACACAAAAAATAAAAGCAGAAATTACTTTTTTCCTTTCGTCAATGCCAACAATATATCAAAATTTCAGATTTTTAAAAAATAGTTGTTTTTTTTCGATGTACGTTTTCAAAATAATAGCCCTGATAACAAATCGGAACGAAATTATCATATTAAAGGACGCAAGTTGAAGTTTTAATTAAATAAAATTCGACTATTGTTTATTTAATATATTAGATTAATTAATTTAACAATTTTTTTAAAACTTGAAATCATGGAACCAGAAGGCTCTGGCGTAAACAAAACTGCGTCATTTATTTTAAATAAAATTAACGTAAATGTTTACAAAATATTTAAAAAAATTTCAATATGAGTAATAACTTCTAGTATAAATAATTAATTATTTTATATTAAAATGATATTTTTGCTTGTTAAAAAAGACCTAATGAATTTAGAATTAAATATTTTTTTTATTTTCAAGCTCTATTACAAAGACTACCTCTATTTTCTTTTGACAAATGGTGGTAAGGGTAGGAAGTTGCTACGAGGTGTCAGGACTTCGGTTTGTACGAAGGGTTTAGTATTTACTTCATGAAAGGTGAGAGGGTGTTTGTTTACTTCTAGCTAGAGAAGTAAAAGAAAACCAATACAAAACATAAATGCGATGTCGTAAACAACAAAATATATTATCACATTACATTACATGCTTGAGTTTAATTCCAGCTAATCCGTTGCGTTTTTTTATAAATACAATGAAACGATTCATTTTTATTTAAAAAACATTGTATAAGCCAAATGATTTATCAACCCAAATTTTTGATGCATTTGCAATCTAGTGATCTGACCCTAGAATTTAACGGCGTAAAAATTTTGAATCTCGGCCAAGTAGTGTTCAACATTTCGTTGTTTTTCGGTCCAAAGACAGACTAAAATTATACTTAGTATTAAACTCCGCATAACATAAAAGTCCAAAAATAAAATTTTAAATTAATTTAATAAATATAAACTTCGAGTTAGTAAAGTATTAATACAAAAAAAACGTATAAAATTTTATTTTTTTAACCCAAAAAAAATAATCCCAATCCTAAGAATATATTCGCAAATACATTTGCGTTTCTATTCGCATAATTCTTTATTCCTGTTTTTAACTAAACCATTCGAATATAGAGAATAAACAAAACAGAATAAAAACAAACAGAAACATTTTAATAATTCTCTCACTGTTTTCATTTGTTTTAAAATGAGAATACAAAAGAACACGAATATATAAAAACACTCGTTATATGGGAAACGTTTGTTTCTTAGCGAAGAACGTTCTTTTCTCACCTCTGCTGTCTATTGGTTTTAAAATTCGATTTTAATTTATATTTATAACCATACTTCGACTAATAAGCTAATAATAAATATATAAACATCGTAGATAAATTGAAAATCCTTATGGTTATACACATGTGTTTGAACAATATATTTCACTATTAAAAGTTTTAGATCAAATCCGTTTAAACAGTAAATCATATTCAAATTTATATTTTTTACACACATTTTTTATAACCAACAATAACTTTATACAATCCCTGTGAATGGGCGTGTCTAACAAAATTGTTTTGACATTTTGGCAAACTTACATTTGAGAAATTAAGTAAAAAATTAAATTAGAAAATAATTAATTTTGTGACACAAACTTATTGTAAATATATTAAAAATATATACTAAATTGTTTTTTTCACATTTTTAATCAAAATATCCTTATCTGATAATTGTAATTTTAGCAGCAAAATGCTTTGGAATGTTGACAATTTTTTTACATGTTTTGATGCAGTACGCCATTTTTATGAATAAATAACTGTATAAACACAATTAATTGTTGTAAAAAAAACAGTTTAAATACTAATTTGTATAAAACTGAATTACAATTCAATACTTTAAGAACAAAATACAGAAAAAAACTCTTTAGTTTGTTTTGAAATACGACGTAAACAAATGAAATGACAATGACAGATTGGCAAACTTAACAAAAAATTAAAAAAAAAAATGCTTCACCGATTATTTGTGTACGTACACGTAGCGACCCTTCCTTATATATTTATTCAATGAAATCTACTTATTTCAAAGAACAGTTCATGCTGTCACCTAAGTTATGTTTGTGTAACTATATACAAATTATACACAGTACCACCATACGATTAAATACAACCACCATCAAACGCACCAATACTACATATTAGATGCTTCACTCAAAAAGTCTAGTTACTTTTCCTTAGATATTTATTCAATGTATTTTTTCATGTTCTTTTTATGAAAAAAAAATCACTTTTTCGCTCTAGACAAATTGTTTCCGTCGTTTAGGGAACCTGAAAAACTTCACTGAATCTTTTCCACTTCTCTTTCCACATTGAAATACGCAACAGGTTATTACCATGTTTTCCAGACACCAAAAACTGTTCCTGTTGACAAAATCGAAAACTATAATTTTCACTACATGTATGTACATTGTACATATATGCATAATTTTATTAGATTTTACCAATTTTATTTATTTACCCTCACATTTAGTATCCCAAATGCATTAAAAATTTAAGAGCACAACACAATTAACAATTTAATTAATTATTGTTATCAAAAATTCACTTTTAAAACACTTTTTTATTCGCCTACATATTAAAGTGTTATTTTATTACTGTGATTTGCGGCTTTAAGGTATCACTTTTCAACTATTTATTTTGTTGTCATAGCTACGTCCAAAAAAGTAAAAAGCATTTGTATTTGTTTAAATTCAATGAAAAATAAAATTTTTTATCAAAGCAACCCTCAAATTCAAAATTTCATTATCCAATTAAAATAGTTGTTATCATTTGTTGTCATAGCTACACAATAATTCGGAAAAAATAATAAATATTTTGTCAAAGGTTACTTGTTCCACGTATTTTTATTTTAAAATTTATGAAAATTTATAATTTTAATTTAGAATAAACAACTTTTCTTAAAATATTTTGCTTGTGGCGAATAAAAAATAGTATATGATGCACGGACGTAAGCTATTTTGGACTTAATGTGGGTGCAAATCTCGGCTAGCGCCTCGATTTGCAAACTCCACATCCGTCCAAAATCTTTAGCTTTACGTCCTAGCATCATAATGTACTATTAATTGCAATCAAAATAACCAAATTTGCAAGGAAAATCAATCAATTTTGATTATTTTACATGCACAAATTAAAACAGCTGCTTTGAGCTGTCAAAATATTTTGGGGAAAATGCTCTTATAGAGCGATTTTTCTGTTCCGGTGTTTACCGCAATGTCGCTGCAAAAGGGGGATAAGAGAATAAATTCAAAAAATTTTATATGGGATTTCATACAAAACACAACTTGAATAATTTTAAAAACTATCTATGAAATTTCTCATTTTACTACAATGAAATAATTTAAATTTGTTTATGAACTATTATTGACTATATAATAAGCATAGTATATAAAATATTTTATTTTTTCTGTCCGTAAAACAAATACGAAAATGGGTTAAATTTTTGATACAACTTTGTATGGGAAATTTTGGCAATTTTTGTGTTTCTTTTTTGAGAGACTTAAAAATAATATTTTATATACTACGGTTAATATATAGTCAATAATACTTTATAATCAAATTAAAATTGTTCAATTGTGGTAAAATGAGAAATTTCATAGATAACTTTTATATGTTTTGTAAATTTTTGTGATTTTTGAAGTGAAAACTTCTTTAGCCGCGTTATGAAATTGTGTTTGGAGTAAAATTTGTATATTCGCCGATTCGCGTCATCAATTTTAATATGCAAAAAAAAACATTTCTATCTATCTATATTTTGTAAATTAAATCTATCTGTCATTTCTTAAAGTTTTAAATTGCGTTGTGGATATCGTGCTTGACTGATGTTCTGTAGGTAGTGAGTCCAATTCCTGGTTGGTACATATTTTTTATTGTTTTTTTTTTAATTTTTATTACATGCGTTCCTTTGGAACGGAATAGCTGCTCAAAGCAGCTTTTGAGTAGATCACCAATGGAACGCCGAAAATTGGAAAAATTTTCAAATATAGCCGCACAATTTTATTACTCTTAAAATCTTTTATTTTGGGCTGATGTTTAGATCTAACTGGTCCATTTTTTTATTAAAAATACCAAAACAAGTTTATAAACGATCTAAATAAAATCGAAAAATAAACTGCTTTTCAACTACACAACTTGTTCGAGGTAGAGTAGATCAAAGTAAATTTGAGTAAGTTTGATTTTCAATGGAACGCGCCTATTAAATACCATTAAAATTATTTTTTTTATTCATGAATTCATAAAAATAATAAAAATTTCTTTATACGAATTTTAAAAAATTGATCTATAACGCAGTTTTTTAAAGTTATATTGCTACTGTCTCTTGCAATTTGCATTCGAGTCATCATGCTAAATAAATATTGAATATATATACATATATAAAATTGAAAGTATGTCTGTTTGTCCTTTATAATTGTAAAATATTGAATCAATATTGGAAAATTTTTTGTCGACCCGTGGCTGCTAGCATCCGTAAAAACTCCTACGTGATTTATATTACCTTTTCCAATAGCTGTTCTGAAGTTTTGTATGGCCAATGGAAATAAAACATTGCGCACTACTGCTTGCGTTTTTGTTCTAGCACAAGAGAGTTTAAACGCTGTTCTAAAATCTTGAAAAAGGAGTGTATAAAGTTTTGTAGAACAATCATTAGATCTAAAGCTGAAGTGATGTTTCAGTGTGTGGTACGATAAAGTAGTTTTGCAAGCAGATGCTGTATCCTCTTCTTTTGATGTCAAAAAAAATTCTTCCAGCGACTGGATATCTCTATTGAAGCGGTATTATCTTTCAGTATTTTTTATAATTATTGCAAGAAAAGTTTAAAAAGAGGATATTTAGAGGACAAAAAGATAACATTTAGAGGACAAACTGCCAATAGAGGACAAAAAAGATTATGGTGTCAAAAAGAGGTAGGACAAAAAGAGCGGAGGTCGAAAAGAGGATAAATCCTCTAAAAAGAGGACGAATGGTCACCCTAAGTTATACAATCTAGTATCAACTATTTACAATAGATTACTGTTATCAGCAAAATTTTATATTTTTTATAAGTACATAAATCGATTATTTAAAAGGTAAGAATTTTCGTAATATTTAAATTCTCACGATCAGTAAAACAGTGACTCTACTATGAACGCGAATTTTTATATATTGGTATGGTATGGAAATTCATTTCAGGACAAATTTTTTTCGTTAATTTTTATTGAAAATGGTAACATTAAATATTGTAGTTAATTTAATTTTAGTTTTATAAAATAAAATATTCAAATTTTGTATCAAACAATAAAATTTGGGAATATTTCTATTTTATCCCGAATAGCGATATTTTTTTAGATAGATAGAAAAATTAGGACATCTGCATCATAATTATGAAAAAAAAATTTGCGAAATTTAGGGGTCAAAAGTTATGAGATCAAACTTTCAATTTTACCTTACAACAGAGTTTGGAACGCTCCTTATATCACACCTTTGCTCTGTTCTTTCAGAGCGCGTAAAAAAATAAAACACTCCCAAATACTGCTGGAGTGAAATACTTTTTTTTTTTTTTTTTTTTTTTTTTTTAAGGCGTTCATGCTCCATGTAGGAGCGTTGCCAGGCTAATCAGCTTCGAATATTCACCACGGTCATTCGCAACAGCGACATAGTTACCATGGCAGCCGATTTTTTTAAGGTCGTTTATTACGTCAGTCTCCCATTGTAGTCGTGGTCTTCCTCGCGGTCTACCACTCCCTGGGGTACTAACGTACATTTTTCTAATCATTCCAGACTGTGAATCGGCTCGTTGAACATGCCCAAACCAAGCAATCCTGTTAGAACGGATACAACCTATTATATCAGGACCCTCAAGAAGGTCTCTGATCTCAAAGTTATACCGGGTTCTATACTCTCCACCGTCTGTCTTAAGTGGACCAAAAATGTAGCGTAGGATCTTACGCTCAAATACAGATAAATGCGATTCGTCATTTTGTGTAAGGGTCCACGTTTGTGACCCATACATCACAACCGGTCTACTCAATGTCTTGTATAACTTGAGCTTGGTGTTAGTTGATACATACGGCGATCCAAGGAGAGGTTTAATTGAGTAGAAAGTTCGATTACCTGCAGCGATTCGAGCTTTAATATCTGAAAGTATGCTGTTGTTTGAGTCAAGCATTGATCCCAAATATTTAAAAGATTCAACTCCCTCAATTCGTTTATCGCCGCACATCAAATTATTATATTGGGATTCACAACTATGAATCCATTTGGACTTTTCCACGATATGTATTAATAATAAGGTAAAACAACATATATATCCGACAACGAAATGTTCCAAACGGGTTGGAAATTGGGAATCTCTTTCCTAAATTTATTTATCCTAGCATTGAAAGAACTAAATATCTAATAATATATATATAAACAATAATAATAATTAAAAGAAAACTTGCTTTTATTTAGTTGTTGATGTGGACGTTCCAGGTAGCTGCCACCTCCTAAATTTCTTTTCATATACATGCAATAGCCAAACTGAACGTGTCTTCCCTTTCCTGTCATCAATTCACAAACACATCACTGGATGCAATGGTAGCTCTTCTTAATAACAATTTACCAAAACACAATACACCAAACCGGTATACACACTATTGACAATAGCCCAAGTAAACTAAATAGCTTCCTTACTGCCATCAAATTCATCATAATTTTATACATAATTTCCTTTTGACAATAGTCCAATTAACAACCAGCTTTCCTTACTGCCAACATTTCACCAAAGCTGTATACATTACGGATCTGCAATGGCTGCCTCCAATGTTGATGTGTCCACCCACACAATGTAGATCAAGATAACCAAAAGAAATAAACACAACTCTTTTGTAAATAATGGTAATTTTTTCTTTTATTCTTGATTTTTTTCTTTAATTCCTTTATTTTATTATTATTCTTATCTTTTTCAGTTAAATCGAGAATTGAAATTTATCTCTCGTATGCAAGTTGAACACGGAATGAATAAAATTACAAAATCCAATTTTTAACATCGAGAAAAAATAATGAATCCACAAAAAAAATGTGATTTTTCTTTGACATCTTCTAATGTCATCGTGTAATACTAAAGATTAAACAAAATTGAGTAACGACATCTGTTCGTTAGAATTGAAATAAAATTGGGTACGTTCGTTTGTTTTTATAATTGTTATTCGAAGTTGAACTGACCGTTGGAAAATTTGAAATTATTATTAATGTAAAAATGAACTGAAATTATGGAAATAATTTTTTATTGAATTAAAAAAAGAAGATGAATTGGTTTTATTATTGTTTAGGCGAATATAACGGACGTTACACCATGAATTCAAGGTAAAAACCAAGATATTTACCCTTGAAATCACAAAAACGTCGTCACCCCCTCTACGTCAGAAACCATCGAACTACTTCCCACAACTAATCTGTATCTGGGATCGATACAACCAGTAAAATATGACACTGAAGATGTGAACCCCAGAGACGACAATCAGCCAGAGGAACAACCCTACCGAACGTAAGAAATCATTCCCTGATGTCTTTCGCGTGATGGACTCCAAGACTCTTACCGCTCATATCTATGCACTCATAAAGTACATTTCCAATCTTAGTCTTAATCATCGCAGGTAAGAACTTTGGAGCCAATTTTGCCGAGAATTTTTTTGTAGCGTCACTCAAATGATGTTGCCGTACAAACACACGTTGTTGTGGTTGAAAAGTCCGTAGGTTCGATCGCAGGTTGTACTGATGTTGCGATTTCTTGAAAGCTGCTTTTAAATTTTCCTGAACCCGGTTCCTGAGCAGAGTCAAATGATCAGAGCGTTCTAATTCCTCACCAGCATCTTCACCAAGCTTGTGTAGTGATCTCAACAATTGGTAAGTATTTCCATCCGATATTGGATGTTGACCAAATAATAAATAGTACGGTGAGTACTTGGTAGCTGAATGTACTGCGGCCCGCAGTGCATATGCGATTTCACCAATTTGTGAGTCCCACTTGGTATGTTGACCTTTTATGAACGCTCGAATTGCTGCTAGAACTGACCTATTGACCCGCTCTGAAGCGTTGCTTTGAGGACTATAGACACCGGTCCTAATGTGTTTAATGCCGAAATCTGACAAAAGACTTTGAAAGTTCCTACTAGTGAACTGTTTACCATTGTCACTGTGTAGAAACTCTGGTACCCCATATGTAAGAAACACTTCATTCCTTAGAAAAGCATTCACCTTCGGTGAAGTTGCGTTCCTAAGTGGTTTCAGTAGTACAAACTTCGTAGCATGATCCAGAACTATCAATAACACCGTATTCCCAAGTGTAGAACGAGGGTACGGTCCCAAAAAATCTATATAGACTCTCTGCCATGGACGTGCTGTTTCGAATTGATATTGCATCGGAGGACGCAATATCTGATTCGTGGCTTTTGTTTGTTTACATGTGTCGCAGGACACAACATAGTTGTGTACCTGTGACGCCATGCCCGGCCAATAATAAAGACGTCGAAGTAATTCTAAAGTCTTTTTCACACCCCCATGAGCAGCAGTACTATCATCATGATGTTTCTGAATCATGTTGGAAGTCATCGGTTTTGGTACCCAGAGTTTCCACACAGGAACATCGTTGGGTATTGCATCAGGTCTTGGCTCAATACGTATGTATAGCTTATCATCCACGACTTTAACTGAAGGAAAGTCCTTTGGTGATGATTGAACTTTAGCTATCATATCTGTATATTCGTTGTGCCGATAACCTTCATTGTCAATTTTAATGTCGTTAATGTGATGTGCTAATGCTTCCGTCAATTCTTCGTGTGTATCGTCATAAAGACGAGATAGAGCATCAGGGACTATATTTTGGGTACCTTTTTGGTGGACAATGGTAAAATCCATATGTTGGAGTTTTAGGCTCCACCTAGCCAGACGACCACTCAAGTCTTTCTGTGACATAAGCCACTTCAGACTTGAGTGATCAGTCACGATTGTAAATCGGTGACCTTCAACATAGCCCCTGAATTTCTTCACACTCAGAATTGCCGCAAGACATTCCAGCTCAGAAACTGAGTAATTCCTTTGAGCTTTGTTAAGCTTCTTCGACATGAAGGCTATCGGACACTCTTGTCCGTCAGTATCAACCTGATACAACACACTACCTACCCCTGTCAGACTTGCATCGCATCTAATAAAGAATTCTTTATTATAGTCAGGGTTGATTAATACTGGTGCTGTAGTCAGTAATCGTTTTAAATTTTCGAAAGCAGCTTGCGCTTCCAATGTCCATTTCCATTTTCCCGAACTCTTTTTTAATAAATCTGTAATCGGTGATACCACGCTTGCATAATTTGGTATAAAACGTTGGTACCAACCGGCCATTCCTAATAATCGACGTATTTGTTTAACTGTAGATGGAGCTGGGTACTCTGCTACAGCTCTTACCTTGTCAGGGTCTGTTCGAAGACCATCTTCACCAACCAAAAATCCCAAGTATTTCACCTCTCTCAGAACAAATTTGCTTTTCTTGAGGTTTATGGTTAACCCAGCCGCTCTTAACAATGAAGAGACTTTGGACAGCAATTCCATATGTTCCTGGAACGTGGAAGAGACTACCAATAGATCATCTAAATAAACAAAGACATTTTCGTGATATTGATGTGGTATCACTTTGTGCATTAGCCGACACATTGTGTGATGGGTGTACACCATATGATCGTTCTCTATATCATGAGTAAACGACATTTGTACACTACCTTGATCTGACTGCGTATTTATTTCTTTTTAAACTTTAAACTTTTGTTGGTGGTAAAATATACCACAAGAGATATTTTAACACTGCCGTCTATATGTACGTAAGTCCAAATCAGTCCGGTTTTTCAATGATACAGTTTGCCGAAACAACTTTGCACCAAGGAAAGAACCGTTAGACCCGTTTGACGTGCGTCAACTGAGGTCGTCGGGAGGATCAGAGAAAGTAAAACACTATTTAAATTCAAACTGATTCTGATTTTTATTTGTTCGAAAACTTTCTTTTATACAATTTTTGGATTTGCATTTTCATTTTCCTAATCCCCACTTAAATCAATCAATATATTTATTTCAAATTAATTATGCTAGAAAATGCAATTCTAGCAAAATGTACATATAATATATATGTCAATTTAATTACTTATTATTTTCCCCTTAATAAAATCTGTATCATCATAATTATTTACCTTTTGTTTTTATTTAAAATTATTTAAAATTAGTTTCAATATTTTGAAACATGATATATGATGACACACTTTGAGTAATGTATAATTCATAAAGTTCATAAAATTTCGCTTACTTATAATTGTAAACATATGAAATGTTGTTTACTAAATTATTATTATTTTGTTTTGATAAAAAGAAATTACGTCACGGGAATTCCTTTATAACTTATTATATGTGTTTTGATTTGGATAGGTAGACGTAGTAGTATCTCTACACTTCCCTTCCTTTTTTAACAAAAATTTGTTTTTAAAGGTAAGAAAACAAATTTTTGCGTAATTTATGAAATAAATTTCGACTTTAAAAATATTTAGTATCCATAACATTTAATATTTAGCAAATTTTTATTGGGATTTTATTTGGGAACATAATTTTTTAGTCTATTTTTATGTACTTCCTTAATTAATTTACCGTTTCTTATTCTAACATTGTTTTATTTATACCTATGACCTCATAGGGTCCTGTATAAGGTGGATCTAATTTTTTACGATCACCTGCTTTTAACCATATCTATAATATTTAACGAATTTTGAAATTTTGTTTCTCTTTGAGAACATATCTATTTAATATATTATTATGTACTTCATTGATTAAATTATCTTTACTTATCTTAAAATTAATTCTATTTACGTGCTTATTTCGTTCTTTTACATTTTTATTTTGTTTATTCCTAGCGCACAATTCACACTTACTTACATAACTTTTTACCAGTTTACTTAAATTTTTGAAGATGTAACGTTGCTTAATTTTGTTAGCTGTCCTTCTCACACCTGAGTGTCCTCCAGAGTGTGGACTATCATGAAATTGTTTAATTATTTCTAACATTCTATCATTGTCAATTATTCTTAATGGAGCTTCATAAATTATTATTTTTAGATTAGTTTGCTTAATATCTTTATTTAATCCCGACTGCAGTTCGGTGAATATTTTCTTGAATTCATTTATCTTAACACGTGTAAATATTATATCGTTAATTTCAAGCGCTAACTTTTCAATATTCTCATTTTTCATTTCCCATACCAGTTTCTCCAGCATAAAACCTAAGTTCATATGTGGATTATCGCTGATTTCTACTACGACTTCTTCGTCATTGATATCAATATTATATTTATTCTTATGCGCTGAAATTTTAATTATCCTATCGTCTGTTTTCCATCTCAGTTTCTCCTGCTTAAAACCTAAGTTCATAGGCGGATTATCGCTGGATGTCATCAAAACTTCTTCCTCATTTTGCAAACTTTTGTTATTTTTAAACTTTAACTTTCTTAAATTTTTTATTTCTGAGATCGATGTACAGAGCCATGCATAAGGTTGGCCAGCCTTATCTAATTCTGTAGTATCATTCGTCTCAATCTTTTCTATCTCTTCTTTTCGTTTCATAGCTCTCTTGACAATGCTAACAGTAGATGTAGGTATCATCGCTTTTAAAACATCTGAGTCAATTTTGATTCTAGACAATGCATCAGCATTAGTATTCATTTTTCCTTGCTTATATGTTATATCGAAATCGTAATCGCATAAATCTAACCTCATCCTCGTTAATTTAGACGATGGGTTCTTATGAGTGAACAAACTTACTAAAGGTCGATGGTCAGTGACTACAGTAAACTTTCTACCATACACATATGGTCTAAAGAAGTTAATAGCCCAGTGTATTGCTAGTAACTCTTTTTCTATAACTGGTTTGTTTACTTCATGTTTGTTCAGAGATCTACTCGCGTATGATATTGGTAGATCCCTCCCGATTTCACCTTGTGAAAGTACGGCTCCGAGTGCGTAGTTCGACGCATCCGTTGTTACGATAAATTTCTCTTCAAAATTAGGATATTTGAGTATTGGTGGATTGATAAGTTTTTCCTTAAGTGTAGCGAATGCTTTCTTACATTCATCGGTCCAATCAAATGTAACGTTTTTCTTCGAAAGATTATTTAAAGGTTTGGCAATTTCTGCAAAATTTTGTATAAATCGTCTGTAGTAATTACAGAACGCTGTAAATCTTTTTGTTTCTTCAGCATTTATTGGTGTTGGATAGTTTCTTATTACATCGTATTTTCGCGGATCAGTTTTTATACCTTCGTTTGTAATGAGATGTCCTAGGTATGTGACTTCAGTTTTTAAAAAATTACACTTTTTGGGATTCAATTTTAAATTATATTTCCGTAATCTATCAAAAGTTTTTACCAAATTTGTGTTGTGATGACTTAAACTACATCCAAATATTATAATATCGTCAACGTATAGAAACGCTTCTGCTTCTAGGCCAGCTAGAGCTATCGATAGCATACGTTGAAAACTGTTGGTGGATATCTTCAACCCGAAAGGTAATCTTTTGAAATGATAATGACCTTTACTGGTTGAGAATGATGTTAGTGGTCTTGATTCCTCTTCTAGTTCAATTTGGTGGAATGAACTCGTTAAATCTAATGTTGAGAAATACTTCGCTCTTCCAAGATTATCCAGGATGTCATCTAATCTTGTTAGAGGGAATTTGTCATCCATAATTTTTTTATTAAGCTGTCTGAAGTCCACGACAAGCCTCCACTTATCCTTATTCTCTCCCTTTGGCACTAATAATAGTGGCGAATTAAATGAACTGACTGATGGTTCAATGACGTCTTCTTTGATCAGTTTTTCTACCTGTCTATCAATTTCTTCCATGTGGGTTTGTGGCAATCTGTAATTTTTGATATATACTGGATTTTTATCCACGGTTTGTATTGATTGCTTATAAAAATTGTTGGCTGATAGCTGCTCATCCTCTACGTAAAATATATCTGCATAGTGTCTACAAATATCTATAATTGAACTTCTAGCATGTTCTTCCAATGAGTCTAACTCTAATTCTTTCAATATTTTGCTAAAACGTTGTTCCACTGTAATCTTCTTATCTTTTCTGTCCACTTTCAGTACATGATAGTTGCATAATGGTTCAGTTTTTGGAGAAATTTTTCTTAACGTGACATCATATTCTTTTGTATTTAATATCTGAATATGTGCAATCCCCTTAGCTGGAACTATCGTGTTTGCTATATATACGCCTTCCTGTATTTCTTGATTTAATACAACGCTGTCTTCTTTTAAATTGATGTTAACAGCTCTAATAACCTGCGATCGTGCTGGTATCGTAACTCCGCTCTGTTGTAATTCTGTATACATTGGTAATGTGATTTCTTCATGGTTTATCAATAGTGAAATTGTGTAAGTTTCATAGTCTATCTTACAATAATTATTATGCAGGAAATCTCTGCCTAAAATACCATCTGTATTTATTGGAAAATCTTCTTTTACTAAATGAAATTCTTGTCCTATATTTCCTTCTTCTAGATTCAAAATTGCTCCTATCATACCTAACGAATATGTTTCGTCATTAGTAACACCTGTAATTTTACACCTATCATCTTTTACATCTACTTCTTTTGCAACTTTATTTATTTTGAGCAGTGAGATATCTGCTCCCGTATCTATTAAAAACGTTCTCAAATCTTCTGTTATGTTCGTGCGAATTCTAATATAATTTGTTTGTGTGCTAGGATTTACATAAAATATTTTTATTGGGTTTCTAAAGTTAGGGAATCTCTCGACAACTGGTTTTCGGAGACCCCTTCCCTGTTTTCCGATTGTACAATATTAACTCTTCCATTCTGGAAATTTCTTTTTACATTATTATAATTATTTCTATTTCGGTAACCATTAAAATTTCTATTATTTGTATTATTATTATCATTGTTACAATTATTCTTACTACCATTATGGCTACAATTACATCCATTACTCTTAATATTGGTATGGTTTTTATAAAAATTATAATTGTTATTCTTTTTATTTTGATAATTTGACCTTTTAAAATTATTAAAATTATGCGAAATTTGA
Source organism: Diogma glabrata (assembly GCA_963693315.1). Taxonomy (NCBI): domain Eukaryota; kingdom Metazoa; phylum Arthropoda; class Insecta; order Diptera; family Cylindrotomidae; genus Diogma; species Diogma glabrata. Next base: position 243,743,878 of record OY856186.1, read on the forward strand.
TTCCCATAGCCCGTTCTATAGTTTCGCGAATTAAAATGGAACATATTGGCCGTCTTTGTCTGTTCGTCGATTTCAGTAGCGTATTGGATCGCTTCCTGAAGAGAATTTACCCGAGCAGCATAAACCATATTTTTAACTGGTTCGTTTAAACCTGTTTTAAATGCATTCAGTCCAGTCTGTTCATTTAGCTTAGTGATAATGTCACTATGAGCATCACCCTGCTCAGCTATTTGAAGTTCATTTAGTTCTGTTATTATGTTTTCTATCTTATTACTATAAGATTCAACAGATGAACTCCCCTGTCTGCACTGTGTGAGTTGAGTCTGTAAGTTCAAGCATGTAGTCTTCTTCTTGAAAATACGGTTGAATAATTCTTTCAACTCAGGAATGGTTTTTGGTTTTTTAGTTGCTGTCAACTTTGTTTTGGCATTACTAGTTAGTCTAGTATCCAAAACGAATTCGATTAATTTTGTCTTTTCAACGTCGTTCTTTAGTGTTTCACTAAAGTGTTGAATTAGGTTTAAAAATATCGGAAGATCGTTGGATTTTCCGTCAAACGTTGGGACAATTTTTAGAGTTTTTTCTATGTCGAATGACGCCATTTCTATTAAATTCTCTGTATCTTCTTTTATAGATAGTTCTAACAGTTCCGCTGAGAGGTTGTTCAATTTTTCTTTTAGAACTGTATACTTCTGTATAAACTTATTTTTAAGTTTCTCTAAAGTCTCAGCGTCGAGTTCTGATACTAATGTCTTGACTAACCTTTCAAAGTCTAATCTGTACGACTTCAATTGTGTCGTACAATCTAATATGTGCTTGTGGCTAAAGTTCCTATTCGGGTTTTTATTCAAGTTAAGAAGAATTCTCTCTATTTCCTTAATTATCTCATCCGCTTTTCTAGTGGATTCCATCAGTTATCAAATCATCAAAAAGAATCACAAAATTTTATTTTCAACTTTTATTTGTATGAAAAAATTTTTAAAGAAAAATGTTTGCTTAACATTATTTATAAAAAAAAAAAGTATCATATATCTGTGTTAATTTTCATTTTTATTAAAAAGAAATTTCATTAATTTATCAAAAAAAAAGAAAAATTAACTTAAATGTAATTTGTTCATTTAAAAAATTTTTTTTTATATATTATATTTTTTTTTTTTAATTATCCATTCATAATTAGTTATTATTCTAGAAATTTCATTTATTATTATTTAAAATTTATTAATTATCTTATATATTGTCTTAATTAAAAGTATCTTAAGTATTACAAAGGTTTAATAAAAAAAAAAAATTTGTTTAAAAATGTTGAAGTTGTCGTTTTGGTTATTTCTTCTGTTTTAGTAGCTTCTCCAATTTTTTGTCGGCCCTCTTCTGTTTTGCGAGTATCTTCCTTTTTTTCTTTAAATCATTGGCTTGCTTAGTAAACCAATTTCTCTCCTCTTCGCTTACTGACACTTCTGCCACTCTAAATAACTCGGCTATCTCTCTAGCCAACCTGGCTAGCTCACCACCTCGTTGATTTAACTTCGTATTGATTTTGCTGGATTTTGTATCCAGATTGTTCTTCACCTCTTCGTTCTTCGAGTGTTGTCTCGCTCTATACTCCTCAATCGAAATTGACTTAATCTTCTTAAGTTGAAATAATTGGCCCGTGATTGGCAAGTTCGCCATGTGATGGGTGTACACCATATGATCGTTCTCTATATCATGAGTAAACGACATTTGTACACTACCTTGATCTGACTGCGTATTTATTTCTTTTTAAACTTTAAACTTTTGTTGGTGGTAAAATATACCACAAGAGATATTTTAACACTGCCGTCTATATGTACGTAAGTCCAAATCAGTCCGGTTTTTCAATGATACAGTTTGCCGAAACAACTTTGCACCAAGGAAAGAACCGTTAGACCCGTTTGACGTGCGTCAACTGAGGTCGTCGGGAGGATCAGAGAAAGTAAAACACTATTTAAATTCAAACTGATTCTGATTTTTATTTGTTCGAAAACTTTCTTTTATACAATTTTTGGATTTGCATTTTCATTTTCCTAATCCCCACTTAAATCAATCAATATATTTATTTCAAATTAATTATGCTAGAAAATGCAATTCTAGCAAAATGTACATATAATATATATGTCAATTTAATTACTTATTATTTTCCCCTTAATAAAATCTGTATCATCATAATTATTTACCTTTTGTTTTTATTTAAAATTATTTAAAATTAGTTTCAATATTTTGAAACATGATATATGATGACACACTTTGAGTAATGTATAATTCATAAAGTTCATAAAATTTCGCTTACTTATAATTGTAAACATATGAAATGTTGTTTACTAAATTATTATTATTTTGTTTTGATAAAAAGAAATTACGTCACGGGAATTCCTTTATAACTTATTATATGTGTTTTGATTTGGATAGGTAGACGTAGTAGTATCTCTACAATTGTCTGGGGAGCATTGAACAATCCAAAGGGCATAACCCGGAACTGATACAATGGACGACCAGGCACTGTGAAGGCTGTCTTGTCTCTAGATGCTTCTGCCAGAGGAATCTGCCAGAAAGCATCTTTGAGATCAATACTGGAAATGTACTTTGTGCTATTTAGACGACCTGGTAAGCCATCAATCAAGGGAAGTGGGTAAGCGTCCTTTTTAGTTAGTGAATTGACACGACGGCTATCAATACACAATCTGTTTTTACCAGATTCTTTTTGTACCAAAACCACTGGCGAGCACCACGAACTGTTAGACTCTTCGATCACGCCCATTTGAAGCATTCGGTCAAGTTCGGCATAAACCTTTAGTTGAACAGCCGGCGATGTGGGATAATGCCTCTGTTTAACAGGTGCATTATCACCAACATCGATGACATGTTCAACCAAAGAAGTCTTTCCGAGCCCAGACACTTCAAATGACGGGAAAGAATCCTTGATCATATCCAGTTCATGTTGCTAATCAGTGGTGAGGTTGTGTGTATTTAAAGTTATTGGCTCTGTACGAGTCAGTTCACTAACAAAAGAAGGAACAATACCGAATTTCTCCCAGAAATCTATGCCCAGGTAGAGCTCTTCTCGTAAACCAGGGACTATATGGAACCGCATTGGTTTAGTGGAGCCATTCACAGTTATTGGAATTTCAATGTAACCTAAAATTTTAGTTGCAGTACCATCTGCCGTACGAATACACGAAGTGTACTTACGGTAAGTTGTACCTGCTGATTCCAATAATTCCAAGGAATTTCTTCCAAGTATTGTGATTGACGCTCCACTATCCAATAGTCCTGAAATATGTTTGTCCAAAATCCTAATTGTTAGTCGCGGCCGAGGATCCTTTGGTTCTGAAAGGATAGATGAAACACAAGCTTTGCGAAATAATTTCCTCATCCTCCAATATCTGATGTTACGTTCAAGACGTCTAAAATACGTGCAATGTAATGATGGGAAATTAAATGTGTTTGATGATTTTATTCGGGTTTCTTTGGTGGTAGATCGTCCTGCGTTCCTACATCTCTCGTCGATTTCTTCGGGCTCATTGGATGTTGAACCGAGGGTACCATCCCCGAAGCATGTACTCTCGGACGGTAGTTTAACGACGGGTGACAATATGAACAATTTGCATAAATTACATCCGGCTTGTTACATTTCCAACAATATAATTTGATTCTATTCTTAGAGCACTCAGGAGCTCGATGACCGCTTACTCCACATCTGAAACATACTATTGGTTGTCTAGATATTGATGGACCAGGTTGAATGTTATCCGATGTTATGCCAGGTCGCTGCAATATCCGTCTCTGTGTTGAATCCACCGCTTCAATATATCCATGTTGTTCTGGTTCAGCATCCACCTCATAATCATCCATCTGCTGTAACTCGCTAATTCTTAAATTTGATGTTCTGGTCGGAACTGGTGTGGACCACAAACGTTCGAGCTTCTGACATAAAGTCCGAAGTTCATCAATTAAATGTATTGTTGCAGCAAGTGTAGCATTTTTGAGCTCCACACTCAGTCCCTCCCGAGCAATCTCCAACATTTCACGGTCAGCAAATGGACGTGCTAAGCGACGGTTTAACGAACCAATCTCCACCAGGTACTCATACACGCTCTCCTTTGACTTTTGTTTGCGGTTCAGAAGAACGCGCAAGATCGCCTTATCATCAGTGAGCGTACCGAAGGTTTGTAGGAGTCCCTCCCTTAGCACTGGGTAAGTCACCACCTCATATTCATGAGTTAAATTCAAATAGTATCTGTCGGCCGCTGCTTTCAGATACCGTGGTATGATAGACCTAAGGTCGTCCCATGACACACGGTCTCTTCTGGCAGCCGCCTCCACTCTATGAATAAACTCATGAACATCAGGAGAGTGACCATCCCCTGTGAAGGTTGGAACCCAATTTGAGTCATAACGACTCAAATTGTTCCCACGAACCCCTCGGTACTCCACTGGTGCTAACACTGGAGCCGCGTCACGCCATACCTGAGGAGGTTGGTTGTATGGTGGTGGTGCTGTTAGTGGAGCTGGTGGATATATTGGTGGTAGTTGTACCTGTGGTACTGATGGATAATTTAATTGTGGTTGTACCAATGCTGGATTATTGTGTGTGTGTTCAGATGGGAGTGATGGACCCAATTGTGGTATTGCAAAGTCCTCGGCTCTCAAACCCGATTGCTGGAAATAAGCCGGTGGTGCCTGATCTGACCGTCTCTGTTGTTGCTGGTTTGGACGATTCAGACTATGTATTGTTTCCGATATTGGCCGTACTGGGATTGGTGTGGATCTCTCATCTGGTTGAAAAGCAGGTGAAGCAGATGGAGCAGATGATACTTCTGGTTTACTCTGCATAATTGGACGTGTTGATAATGATCCTATTATACTCCAAGCGCGTGACAATTGTGAGATAGCGTAGGTGCAGGCTTCTTGCAAGTCATTGCGAGGACCCAACCTATTCATCCTACCCGTATAATGTAACACTCGATTCGCCAAACCATCCAAGAGGGTCTGATCAATCGGTGACTGAAGTCGTCGTACTTGATTTAAAATAAGTTGTGCTGCCTGCACCACCATTTGAGATTCCTCTATCAAATCTCTCGCATGAGACACTGTTATTGGAACTGACCCATGATCTGCATGGTTTCGCAGTTCCTCTGCCCAATCGACCCCCCTGAAGTCCACACCCCGAACCAAACATTCGACCTGCAGCTCGGTGGGTTCCAAACCATAGAACGGATGGTCAACGTCCAACTGGCTTGACACTTCGATGGTAAAACCCGTAAAATTATTAACTCGCAAACGACAACAATGTAAAAACCAATTCCCCAAAAAATGTAGTTAGTACGATGGAAAAAAAAATGAAAAACGCAAAAAACGGAAAAAAACAACGAACGCCCAATTCAAAAAACACAAAAAAAATTTTTGTAAAAACCAAATTTAATAGAAGAACGAACGAACTTATGGTTGTTCTCAATGTTGCTTCACCTTTCACAAAAATTCCTAAAATATTGTATATGTAAAATATAATTTATTTATTTAATTTCAGATATGCTGAAATTCAAAATGATAAGTACCTAAAATTATTTATTGACGATAGCACCCCTAGGGGAAAATATTTATCTATTTAAATTTAAAAATAAAAATATTTAAAAAAATGCTTATTTATTGGATGCACCGTCCTACCATGCATTTATTGGATGCACCGTCCCACCGTCCATTTATTTAATAAAAATTTTTATTTATTTATTCTCAACAATTTATTGTTTTGATTTAATTTATTTTTTTATTTAATATAAGGTAAGAGATTCCCAAAATCAAGATTCGTCTGGAGACAACATAAAAGTAAGTATGGTTACAATAACCATTTTATTTAGTATTTGAATTATCGCGTTCGCGAGCCCACTCCAACAATGCATGTGAGAACCGACTAGAAAAGCCCCTAACGACCAGATTCTACAGAACAGTTTCTCCCTAATCTAACAAAAACAATCGCAACTGTCACGATTAGACCCTAGGCCCATTTCTACTGACCCAGCTGCGGTTGTTCTACCTAAAAATAAATTATCATTAAACTAATGCCATAGTCGAAGAAAGCTCTCGAACACCAGACTTCAAATCCTAAACTCCATGAAAATTGTCTATTGCAAGCTAAATGTAAAAGTGGAAAAAATTTTTGAAGTTGTGTGAGGTGAAGCCTCGATCCTGATAAAAAAATAGATTGGTTCTCCTCTTCATTTCGTTAAAGAAGCTTCTGTGCAGGGAATGGTACTACTGGTTTGCACCTAAGTACAGACCAGCAGTAGTCACCCCCTTATCACCAGAAAACTCCTTCTGAAACGAAGAGAAGAAACCAATGAACTTCGATCGCATGTCCATAATGGACAGAGGCGATCTAAGAACATAATTATGTTAAGGGGATAAGCCCCATGGATGGCTTGCTAGGCCTACCGCTGAGAAAAAGATTTAATTATTACACACTTGTAATCATTATACAACAACAACAAAAAATTAACAACCAAAAAACATTCAATTAATTCTATCTCCCCCCCTTTTACATCTACAAACGCTCAACTGCAGTGGAATGTACAATGTTTTCATCGCGAATTAAAAAGTAGTTCGAATCTACCACAACCAACACAAAATTTTCACCAATTATAACCTTTAGTGGTAAAGAAATTAAAATCATGTATGTATTACACGCAGGCCAATATGCATCGTTAAAACGAGCATCAGATTCGAGATCTAATTATTTGCTACACACAAAAAGTTCAAATGGCTAAATCGTTTCATCGGTTTGGTTTCTCAATTTCATCTCACCAAGAGATAAAATACTTCGATATTGTAACATAATATCCTACTCAGACCACTACAACCGCTACCTATATACAAAAATATGAACAAATATGTACAATTATACAACAATTAACCTACTATATACAACTATTTACAATTAAAACTACAATAGTACCACCAAAAAAAAATTCATTAAAAAAAATGTGGACCCAAATCGGTTTTTTTTTCAAATACAAAAAATAAAAATTTTCAGAGATGCACACAATTCCTAATTGTGTGCATTTTTTAAAAAAAAAATTGAAACAAATTCCAAAAATTCAATCAACACAAAAACAAATGCAAAAGCGAAAACAGTTTTACACTTAAAAACCAAAACTGGCTTTATCAAAAAAAAATATTCAACAATATTAAAAATGCAAAAACAACCTAAATCTGGTTTTACACATAAGCAAAATAATCAAAAAGAAAAACCTTAAACTGGTTTTCCCGATTTAATATTATTTTGCACCAAAAATTTTGTATATAACAATTATACTTAACAAGAAACTGGTTTTATTAACCCGAATTGATAATTTGCGCCTAAAATAGCTCCTGTCGACCAAAAATTACTACAAAGCCCCAAGGTCTTTAGTTTCGGCCCATGTTATTATATTGGGATTCACAACTATGAATCCATTTGGACTTTTCCACGATATGTATTAATAATAAGGTAAAACAACATATATATCCGACAACGAAATGTTCCAAACGGGTTGGAAATTGGGAATCTCTTTCCTAAATTTATTTATCCTAGCATTGAAAGAACTAAATATCTAATAATATATATAAACAATAATAATAATTAAAAGAAAACTTGCTTTTATTTAGTTGTTGATGTGGACGTTCCAGGTAGCTGCCACCTCCTAAATTTCTTTTCATATACATGCAATAGCCAAACTGAACGTGTCTTCCCTTTCCTGTCATCAATTCACAAACACATCACTTGATGCAATGGTAGCTCTTCTTAATAACAATTTACCAAAACACAATTCACCAAACCGGTATACATACTATTGACAATAGCCCAAGTAAACTAAATAGCTTCCTTACTGCCATCAAATTCATCATAATTTTATACATAATTTCCTTTTGACAATAGTCCAATTAACAACCAGCTTTCCTTACTGCCAACATTTCACCAAAGCTGTATACATTACGGATCTGCAATGGCTGCCTCCAATGTTGATGTGTCCACCCACACAATGTAGATCAAGATAACCAAAAGAAATAAACACAACTCTTTTGTAAATAATGGTAATTTTTTCTTTTATTCTTGATTTTTTTCTTTAATTCCTTTATTTTATTATTATTCTTATCTTTTTCAGTTAAATCGAGAATTGAAATTTATCTCTCGTATGCAAGTTGAACACGGAATGAATAAAATTACAAAATCCAATTTTTAACATCGAGAAAAAAATAATGAATCCACAAAAAAAATGTGATTTTTCTTTGACATCTTCTAATGTCATCGTGTAATACTAAAGATTAAACAAAATTGAGTAACGACATCTGTTCGTTAGAATTGAAATAAAATTGGGTACGTTCGTTTGTTTTTATAATTGTTATTCGAAGTTGAACTGACCGTTGGAAAATTTGAAATTATTATTAATGTAAAAATGAACTGAAATTATGGAAATAAATTTTTATTGAATTAGAAAAAGAAGATGAATTGGTTTTATTATTGTTTAGGCGAATATAACGGACGTTACAAAATCTTTCTTCTCAGCCTCTCTTGAAACATTCATATGTTTGGTTTTATTGTAGTTAATTTGCAGACCAATTTTCCTAGCACCACTCTCAAGCGACTTGAAAGTCTCACTCATAACAGCTTCACTTCGGCCGAGGATGACAACATCATCAGCGTAAGCAATCATCTGTACTGAGTTTATTGACAAGATATTGTTATTAGTCGGTAGTTTCTTTTGACGGCACACATATTCCAAGGCTAGATTAAAAAGTATAGGAGAGATAGCATCACCTTGTCTTAATCCGGAGTCGACTTTAAAAAATTTTGATATTTCGTTCTCTACTCGCACACAGCATTGAGAGTTCTGTACTGTCGTTTTGCATAGTGATACCAGTTTACCAGGAATTCCCATTGACACCAGAGCAGACCATAGAGTCTCTCGTTCGAGAGAGTCGTAGGCCTGCCTGAAATCAATGAAAAGTTGGTGCACAGGTATGTTGAACTCTCGACACTTTTCCAAAATCATCCTTATCGAGAAAAGTGCATCGGTGGTACCTCGGCCCCGCCGGAAACCACACTGATATTCTCCAAACAGTTGTTCAGCAAAAGGATTGATTTTGGATAGCAAAATGTAGGAAAAGATCTTATATGCTGTGCAGAGGAGAGCGATTCCTCTGTAGTTTGCACATTGTAGGCGATTACCTTTTTTATGGATTGGTATCAGCATAGCTTTGTTCCAGTCCTGTGGCATGGTTACAGTCCTCCAGATCATTTGAACAAGTTCAAACATTCTTGAGGATAGAGTTTCGCCACCATGTACAATCATTTCAGATGTTATATCGTCGATACCAGGTGCTTTATTGCATTTTAATTTTGACAGCGCCGCATCGAATTCCTCTTTGGTGGGTTCGTCTACATGTACCTTTGAGGCACGAATAAGCTTTTGTAATGGATAGTCTGGACTAATGTCTGAACATAGTGTATTATAGTCGCAGCTTCCTTAGTTGGTATTTCTTATATTAATCTGTACCGCTCGTAATAGTTTCTCATCCATTCATCATCAATAGTCGTATTTCATATAGTTCCCTTAACCCATAGTTTCCTTATTTTTCTTAAAATCTAACTAAATCTTCAATAGCTGGTCAAACATATGTGAGAAAGAAAATTGCACTAATTACCCTGATTTCATTTGTTAATTAATATAATATAATACTGGTTAATTTGGATTAATTAATAATTTTCTTTAATTATCATCCGTATAAACATTAAAATTTAATCTTACAACACCCTAAAATTGACGCGCGCTACGTTTCCATTCGAGTATTTTCAATATACTATTTGAATTTGAATTTTCTAAACACCAACCGTAATTGACCAATGAAGTTTTCAAACCTCATAACAGCTGTGCGTACTTTTTCCAATCGTCAACATACAAAGAATTGCTATTTTGCTTTGTTAAACATTTGATTTATCTTTGTATGAATATTTTGCTTTAAACACTCCTTCCGTTATTGAGCTGAACTTCACTGTACTGATATAGTAGATTGTAGTTTTTTTTTAAATATCTAAACAACATAACATCGATTGGGCTTGCATTTAATTCATCTTAAATTCAATGATAAATGTTGTTGATGTTATATATAATGTTGATGTTATATATAATAATACTGGTTAATTTGGATTAATTAATAATTTTCTTTAATTATCATCCGTATAAACATTAAAATTTAATCTTACAACACCCTAAAATTGACGCGCGCTACGTTTCCATTCGAGTATTTTCAATATACTATTTGAATTTGAATTTTCTAAACACCAACTGTAATTGACCAATGAAGTTTTCAAACCTCATAACAGCTGTGCGTACTTTTTCCAATCGTCAACATACAAAGAATTGCTATTTTGCTTTGTTAAACATTTGATTTATCTTTGTATGAATATTTTGCTTTAAACACTCCTTCCGTTATTGAGCTGAACTTCACTGTACTGATATAGTAGATTGTAGCTTTTTTTTAAATATCTAAACAACATAACATCGATTGCTTGCTTGCATCGGGCTTGCATTTAATTCATCTTAAATTCAATGATAAATGTTGTTGATGTATCGGAATTGCTTTGTATCGCAAAATTGTTTTTTTTGTACCATAATATCAAATAGCAAATATTTTTTTTTATAACCGTAAAAAAGTTCCCAACAATTGAAAACTTGATGGAAATTAATTGTATTACATCTGAAACACTGTATTCGAGTTATTTCGAGACAAAAAAATTTGGCTATATAATAAGCCACTGTAAATTGTTCCCTCCCTCTACTACTTTTTGTAAAATCATCAAGACAGCTGATCAAAAATTTTGACGTTTGGCTCGTTGGATATAGTTTGGGTGTGGTCGGACGTTTGTTTGAAGTGTTAGCAAACATATAATCGTTGGAGGTTAAAAACTGGGATATAAAACGAAGCGGATATGATCTAAAACGCAGGCAGTTAAGGATTATAACCCCAGGTAACGGATATTATCTATTTTATATTGTGCATAAAGCTAACAAACGAACCCGTTCGTCGTGTCATCTTCGAGTACCATTTGTGGTTATAAAATACACCATTGAATATGTTAATTACACCTATTTAAACGGTCAAAACCTCAATTTTGTGTTAGTTAAATGTCATGGGCTGTTCTAATAGTCAAAGGAAATTAGAAAAAAAAGAATATAAATCATAATTAAATATATACGTGTTGTTACATAGTTGAATCATGACATATAAATTATGTGTTAGTTCCAGTCCTGGACTGTCCGGTTAATTAAAACAACACAACCAAATTAGTAATAATCAATCTAATTAATATTTACATGATTTTAATTAAATAGTTAAAGTGTTTAGTATAAACTTTGTGTCTGTCTTGTAAATAGTGAATAAGTCTAAGCAAGGATGCACAATTGTACATAGTTTTTTTGTTGAGTGCAGTTCGATGTCAAGTTAAATTGCAGAACTGGTTTATAATACAAAAAGAATTTGGTTTTTATACAATATTTAATTTATTAGCATAGCTTCTAGTTCAATTTAAAACAGATAAAACAAAATCATATATGTTTGGGTCATGCTATTTGGTGACGTAATTTAAATTAAAAAGAAATATTATATGTTTGAATGTGTTAAAAAGAAAAACATGTACTCTCTTCTGTCATTAAGTTTTGGTGACAATGTACTGCATATGATTTCTGTAAAGAAAAATTCAGTTGATAAGTGTAATTTATAACTTATTTATTTTAATGGAATTAATTTATTAAATAAATAACATGTGTCAATGCCTATAGAAGAAAGAAGAAAAAAATTAAGTTGTTGTTTCAATTGATTATGCAGAAGGTGTTAAAAGCTTATTCAGAGAAGTGGCCGCATTCTTGTCAAATTAAGTTTGTGATTACGTTGATGTAGTGATACTAACTAAGCTGTAATTGTTAGCAGTGACACGAAACATATGCATTGCTGCTGGTGTTAAACGAAATTTGGTTGAACGTCATTGCAAATCTCCCTTTACCTCGAAGTTGTATAAGTTTAATCACGATTTTGATAATACATTTATTCAACGATTTTTGTTTGCAAGCATACTCAATGATTTTGATAACCAATTTGCTCAACGATTCGGATTATAAATTTATTCAACACTTGTGTTAACTAACTTGATCAACATTTTTGATGACAAATTTATTCACCGATTTTGGGTGCAAACTTATTCAACGATTTTTGATAACCAATTTATACCACGATATTGGTTGCAAAATTATCCACCGATTGTGACTACAAAATTATTCAACGTTTTTTTTGTCGTTGAGAACCAATTAAATCAACGATTTTTGTATAACAAATTTATTCACCGATTTTGATAATAAGTTTGTTCCACGATTTTGATAACAAATTTATGCAACGATTTTGATAATGGATATAATCAACGATCTTGTTTACACATTTATTCAACGATTTTGATAATAATTTTACACAACGATTTTGGTTTGCCAATTTATTCAACGATTTTGGTTTACAAGTTTATTCACCGATTTTGATAATAGATGTACTCAACGATTTTGTTTACAAATTTACTCAACGATTTTTATACCAACTTTATTTAGCGATTTTGATAATAAAGATACTCAACGATTTTGGTGTGCCACCTTATTCAACATTTTTGATGATAAATCGATTCAACGATTTGGGTTTACACATTTATTCAACAGTTTTGATAACAAATTTATTCGACAATTTTTGATACCAAATTTATTCGACAATTTTGATAATTACTCTATTCAACGATTTTGTTTGCAAACTTGTTCAACATTTTTGATAACCAGTTTATTCAACGATTTTGTTTGCCAACTTATTCACCGTTTCTTATTACCAAATTTATTCAACGATTTTGAGGATAAATTTACTCAACGATCTGGATTACAAATTTGTTCAACGATTGTGACTACCATCTTATTTAACATTTTATATAACGTTTATGCATGCGACGTTGTTCAACATTTTTGGATATAATTTTCGAGAGATTTCAAACATGAACAACGTGCTGATGGAGGGCTGATGGAATCAGAATAGGATGACGGGATTTAATCATGGGGTGAGTACACTTATTTCGTTTAAACTTCTTTGAGTGTGAATGTGTGTGAAAAGACATGCCAGTGATTGAATGGGGGCGTGGTAGTCGTCGAATGTGTGGGTGAATGGGTGAAGCGTGAGTGCGTGGGCGTCTGAGAGTGAATGTAGGGGTTGGGCGTGTTGATCGTGGGTCTTTCGCTCTCGTGGTCGCCAGAGTCTCCATTTTTCCACTTGTATTTCGTTCCATTTCTGCAAAGTTTCGTTAATAGCGTACGTTTCTGTATTTGTGCTGAAGTAGCAGGGTTTCTTTATCGTTCCCATGGGCTGCAGCTAGCTTGGGGCAAGAAAATCAATCTCGCTAGGTACGCTTCCTGCTATGTCATTCTCATTGGTTCGCCAATGAGAAAGCGCTTCATTACACTTTGCTCGTCGCCCGACTTGTTGCTGGTCACTTAAGTTGAGAAGATTCTCAAAATAACCGGCCCAAGTATCTAAAATATTTTTAAGGTCTACTTGTAGCTCCCCATCTTCGTTTTGAATAGCAGTCGATCTTGTTTGAGGGCTCTTCCTTAAGGTTTTAACCTGTTGAAAGAAGTTACGCGATTGATGTTCCTTATTGAAGCTTTCAATCTCCTCACACTTTCTCTTCCACCATTCTCTCTTCGTTCGTCTACATAGCTTTGTAACGGCTTGTCTTGCCAGTTTATAGTTCTCCTTCGTGGACCTGGTATTGCGTCCTTGTAGGCACTTCAGATAGCAATCTCTTTTGTATTGAATAGCGTCAAGACATGCTTGATCCATCCATGGCTTCTGGGAGTAATTCTGTGGTCGTCCAAGTATTCCCTCAGCAGCGCTTAAAACAGCATCTTTGAGCAAATACCATGACTTATCGACGTCTCCATTAATGGTTTCTGATTTCTCCAATGTTTCGGCAATATGGATTTGATATCTCTCTTCTGTTTCAGCATTCTTTAATGATGAGATGTTAAAACGATTCCGTTGATTGAATTTTGGAATGCCTGGATTTGGGAAGTGGAACCTTATCGTTGCACATACAAGGAAGTGATCACTTCCAATGTATGCACCTCTAAAGGATCGCACATCCCGAACGCTCGAAAAGAAACGTGCTGTTACTAGAACGTGATCAATTTGATTTCGAGTGTTTCCATTCGGTGAGACCCAAGTCTGTTTATGAATCGATCGATGCGGAAAGAACGTACTGGCAATTCTCAAATTATTTGATAATGCAAACTCAGTCATTCTCTCACCATTATCATTCGAATTCAAATGCAGGCTGTTGGGACCCACCACATTTCCATAAGAGATATCTCCTCTAACCTGTCCATTAAAGTCACCAAGAACCATAATGAAGTCGCGTGTTGGTGTTTGTTTCATAACCTCTTCCAGTGCTATGTAGAAATTATCCTTCTCGTCGACGGTCTTAGCTTCAGTAGGTGCATGCACGGCAATAAGAGAAATGTTGTTATATGTACCACGTACACGTAGGTAGCAGATCCTCTCACTGACCGGGATGAATTTCATCACGGCTTCTTGTATGCGTGCACCAACAAGAAAGCCAGTACCAAATTCTCTTCGAGAAGGATGACCACTACAGTATAGAGAGTGACTATCCAAATCTTGTTTTCCGATTATCGGCTGTCTAATTTCTTGTAGAGCAATAATATCCATCCTATACCTCTCAGCCTCTGTTTCCAGACTTATAAGAGCATCAGGAGCGCTCAGGCTGCGCACGTTCCACGTTCCGATTCGGTAGTCTGGTCCTTTTTACGTCCAGGTAAAATTCTGTTTTGTTGTCCGGGTCTGTTTTTCTTTTTCTGATGACCAAATTTAACATATTAGTTTTTTTTCCGGGGTTAGGGTGTTAACCTTAGGCCCAACCCAAATTGTCGTGAATGGGTCCGTTCTGCATATTAAGGTCACCAGAAACAACCTTTTTACACATTTATATAGCGAGCCGCTTGATTCAAGACAGACGCTCGCTCCAAGCCGCCCCTGACATGGAGAACAGACGCTTGAGTCGCATTGGTTGTAAGGCGCCAATTCGCCGTGATGTAGCGTCATTGACTAAGCAGTTTTTACTCTGCTTGTCTCCAATACACCAACCTAATTCTGTCAGCATTACCCAGGCAGCACGGCGTGGACGTCGAATTTCGGATTTCGCTACCCTATTATGGGTAAATTAATTAATTTCGCTACCCAATTTATGAATATTATTTTAAAGGGTTGAAATGAGTGCTCGAATGAAATAAAATTGTTAGCTGCTTTTATGTTATAAAAATTTAAATGTTTATGAATTTATAAAGAGAAATGAGTCATTTTAAGTAAAATATTTTGTATTTTATTTTTCCTAATATACTTTCGATCTCTCGTTCATACTCAGGAAAGACATTTCTATAAATAAAGAAACTTCTTCACGGATTTTTTTAGAGATCGAAAGATATTATATTTGCAAAATAAAATGCAAATTATTGAAGTGAGTAATACAGAGTTAAGTAATTCTATGAAAATTATAGTTAAAACACTATTTCAGTAAAAAAAATATTGCACTGGTTTGTTCTCTCAATAGTTAAATTAACGTTAATAACGTTGAAAAAACATTATACAAACTGCAAGAAAAAACTATGACGCCATAGCTTTGACTGAGATATTGCGAAATCTTTACGTAGATATAATGTTTTTTTGATTATTTCGATAATGCGGGCAAATGTGGTGGAAACAGTGCCGTTACTACGGTACGGCCCACCCGGCCCTGGGCCGGGGGCCCACCATAAAACATTAATAAAAATATGAAAATGAACACTTCAAATAATAAATTTAAAAAACAACAATGCAATTTTTTTTACTGGGCCCATGCCAATTTCAAAAATTCATTTTTTGTAACTAAGTTACAAAATTACGCTTTTTCGTGCGTCATTTTAGTAATTAAATGAGCTTTATTTAAGCAATAATCTAGTACATTGGTCAGATTCATTAAAGTACTAATTGTAGTTGTTTAATATTTTATTAAAGCATTAATAATAATGGTTTAATGATTCATTAAAGTATAAGTACTTTAATGAATCATTAAACCATTATTATTAATGCTTTAATAAACTATTAAACAACTACAATTAGTACTTTAATGAATCTCACCAAATTTACTAGAGTAATGCTTAAATAATGCTATCAAATTCGTGAATGATTTCATATCCACGCTGGCGTTCAAATAAACCATAGTTCTTAGCTTAGAGTACTCGCACCACGATGTTGAAGGTTTCATGGATCCTAGTTTTCTTACAAAATACGCCAGCATGACCATGTCATTGATTGTTGTAGTTTTTGATTCTTTGAACCACTCATCAAAATTTTTGTATGAAGTTTCGTACGCCAATTTCGCCAATTTTTCCGGTACGATTGTAGAAATAGCTTCATTTGCTGCTTTTTCTATATCTGACGATACAAAATCATCATCACTTGAACTCATCTTGATACTTTTCACAATTGGCAGTATGAAAACTAAAAGAAAACTAAGGCTACATACTCCTTATGAGATCAAATTTGTTTGCTCAAAACGTACTAGATACAAATGCAATTTGTTTAGTTGTATTTTTTATAAAAGTTTAATTTTGCAGCTTCGTTACAAAAAATCTTGTATGAAACACGTTGCTAAATTAGTTGTTTTAAGCACTCGATGTATTGTCAACCTCGGCTTTGCCTCGGTTGCCAATTTCACATCTCGTGCTTAAAACAACCTAATTTAGCAACTTGTTTCATAAATAGCTATTAAATAATCACAAAAAGACATTATAAATTATATCAGAAAATCTTTGAATATTGAATATATTAGAAAATAGTTCCCGTTATATCTCTTATTGAGGATAACACTTATTATTCAAAAGAATTTAATTAATATGTTTCCAAACATAGAAAGAGCATTCAAAATTTTTTTAACCATTAAGGTCACTAATTTAATTGTTCAGGAGAACAGTTTTTTTAGGCGATGAAATACATAAAAAATGATTTGCGAAACAGCATGCCGCAGGAGTGACTGAATTTCCTTGCGTTGATGTGCATAGAGAGTGATTTATTAAAATCTATAGAATTTGAAGATGTTGTAGATAAATTTGTTGACAAAAAAGTGAGAAGAAAAAATATTTAAATAAAATAAACATTATAATAAACCTCAAAAACCCGTAAGTAATTATGCTTTTTAATTTAATTTAAACTGGGTTCCAATTAGCTGCTAAATTGTACGAAACTGCTAAATCTAAATTTAGTTTTACAAAATTACCGAATTTTAATTCAAATTAATATAATCAAGTTGTCAGATATTGTTTAACGTATGAATTTCTTCCAAATTATTTAGAAACAAAATATAATTTAGTCAAATAAAATAGTTGACTAAATTGATTTAGCACGTTTAGTACAATTAAGCATCAATTGGAACGCAGTCTTATTGTTAATTTTCGAAAAGGCCCACTAGAAATAGTGGGCCAGGGGCCCCCAAATACATTGGGACGGCACTGGGTGGAAATATTTGTTTCGTGGGACAGATTTCTCTGTGGTACAACGCAATGAAATGTGGGACATTTCCACGCAGCATGGGACGTCTGGTCAATTAAAGCTAATAGTTTAATTAAATAAATTTTTTATTAATTTTTTATTTGAAACACGATTTAAACAAAACATTTGATTAAACAATATAACTATTTCTAAATGGCGTCTTGTTTGTTTACTAATTTTGATAGATGTGTAAATGTATTTGTGCAACTCTATAGAGCGATTTTTCTGTTCCGGTGCTTACCGCATTGGCGCTGCAAAAGGGGGATAAGAGAAAAAAAAGAAGGCAGTGTTAAGGACTGCCGACAGAAGTGAAAACTTAAATATGTGAAATAGCTTCCAATTATTGTGGCATCGCAAATTAAAATTTCAGAATGTTTTAATTAAAATCTTTAAAATTGTTCTGGGTTTCACATCTATCAGTACTCCAAGCAAGCATTATATACATTTTTATATTTAAAACTATCAAAACATATCATATAAAAATTTGCGTCTATCAACACCTTAGAAAGCATGTTGTTGTGGGACCTTGTTCTTAAAAGTTTTTTATGTGTTGTTGTGACACACCTTGTAATTTCTACTACCAAACACATTTTATTTTAAAAAAAATAGCGTATCATCAAAGAATATTCCATAACTTAAAGTAAGGGATGGTATCGTTGATTGAAAATTCTTCATCCACCTGCACTCCTAAGATATCACTTTGGCTAATGAGATTGCATTGCTATTGCCAGTGGTATACGATATCTCAAGATAACTCATATGCCAATAGCAGGGTCTAAAGTACGCGTGGTTGTCACACCCATAGATCAACAAGTTTAAATTTTACAAATCTTCCTGCGGAAAGCTAAGCAAATTCGTTGGAATTAATGCGCATTGTTTCCGTTTGCAAATCACTATCGGCTAAGTGCCACCATTTTTAATTATTTTATTTATCATGATTGCCATCCATGTTTAATCATACATATTTTCGCATGGAGGGATCAGTTTTTATTGTTTTGAAAATTATTTTTATTTTTGATCTACGGGTGTGACAACCCCGCGTACTCCAGTCCCTGCTATTGACATACGAGTTAACGTGAGATATCACATACCACTGGCAATAGCAGTGACATATCACTAGCCAAGGTGACGTTTTAGGTGTGGTGGCGGATGAACTGTATTCAGTCAACGGTAGCATCCTCAATCTTAGCTGTGAAATAATCCTTGATGATGAGACGGTATTGCTTCCTTGAAGAAACGAGCCTTCATATAACTATGTGTGGGATTTAATCTTTAAGAAAGACAGTGCGTCACACGATCAAGGAATATGCAACCGGCTGGATTATTGGCAACTACATTTTTGTTTTGTTTCAGCAAATGTTTGTACCATTGCCATTTACTTTTCAATTTACTCTTATTTTCCCCATCTAATGGACTTGGCACTTTGACGCAGTGATGGGGCTCAGTAGACTCAGTGATCTTAGGAGCTACAACGGTAGGGTCACCCATGCCGTTAGGTCCTCGGTGAGAATCGAAGCCAAGATCAAGTCCAAAACCCAAAGCTAAGGTGAGACACGTACGCCGAAAGCTTAGCATGGTCAAGGGGGTGCTTGATTATTAGTACGGAACTCTGGATACCGGGCGCCCTCCAGTTTCAATAGCCTTACCACAGCACAGGGCTCTGTTGTGGCTGACCAATGTACCTCCCTACTTTCTCCATAAATATTGTATGGAAAACTATAAAGTTTTAGATGAGAGCGATGCTTCTCCAAACGCATCACATAAACCAACAACAAAACTGTGCACCATGTCCTACTCTAGGATCATGCCTGATTTATCAGCTTATTCTAAACCAGACAGCACACATGCCATGTCTGACTCTAGGACCATGCCTGATTTATCAGCTTATCCTAATTCGGATAGTACACACACCATGTCGGACTCTATGGTAATGTCTGATTCACCAGCTTACTCTAAGTCAGACAGAAGACCTGTACGATATAGACAAAAATCTCTAGTACCTAAATTAAGTTGCGTTCAGATTAATCTGCACAGATCAGAAATGGCCTCAGTTAATTTGAACCGGTTAATTGAACAGGATGCTCACGATCTTGCATTTATACAGGAGCCGTGGGCAGACAGCAAAAGAATAAAAGGTCTATCGTTAAACAAAAATACAAAACTGATCTATTTCTCAGATGTGGAAAGACCGCGAACCGCGATTCTCTTCAACAAACATCTGAAAATATTTCCGTTGAATGAATTTATCTGTAGAGATCTTACAACGGTCCAGATAGAAATTCATCTTCCTCAAGGTGGATTTCGTAAATTCATTTTAGCTTCTGCATACTTCCCGGGGGATGAGGACGAGACACCACCAGAAGTGGTAGAGAAACTCATCAAGTATTGCAACAATAACCACTATAACCTCATAATAGCGTGTGATGCTAACGCTCATCACACCGTGTGGGGAAGTAGCAACATTAACACAAAAGGCGAGCGTCTGCTTCAATTTTTGTATACAAACAATATGTTTATTGCAAACAAAGGTAGTGAGCCTACCTTTAGAAACGCAATCAGAGGCGAGGTCCTTGACCTTACTTTAACTAACATAAACGCTACTAACCATATTAAGAACTGGCATGTTTCGAAGGAAGGTTCTATGTCTGATCATGCTTATATATGTTTCAACATAGAACACTACCCGAAGAGCATCCAGTACTTTAGAAACCCAAGAAAAACCAACTGGGAACTTTACACAACATATCTTTATGATAATGTAAATAGTTGCAGCAGTATCAACTCTACATTTGAGCTTGACTCTGCTGCAAATAATTTACAAGAAATTATCACTGAAGCATACAACCTTAATACTCCAATAACTCAATCCAAAAGATGCAGAGATGTACCTTGGTGGAATGGTAACTTGGAGAGGAAAAGGAATAAAGTTCGCAAGCTCTTTAACAGAGCAAAAACAACAAATAATTGGACAGAGTACCGAGTAGCTCTAACCAATTATAATAAAGAACTCAGACAATCAAAAAGAAATAGCTGGAAAGAGCTCTGCAATACGATAGATAATCTGCCTGCTGCAGCTCGACTCCAAAAATTGATGTCGTCTGATCACACAAACCCTCTAGGCTCAATCTGCAAACCAAGTGGTACGTATACCACCAGCTGTATTGAGACACTAGATACTTTACTTCAAAGCCACTTTCCGGGCTCAATAAAATGGAGCACGGAAGATAATGCCAACGAAGACGTACGTCTTCTAGATCCTGCAACTAAAAGTAATGCAGATCATTTAACCAACACAATTTTCACCCCCAACAAAGCGAGATGGGCTATAGAATCCTTCGGTCCGTATAAATCTCCAGGAGGTGATGGAATTTTTCCGGTATTTCTGCAAAAGGGTCTAACAATCATTCTTCCATACCTCATGCGTTTGTTCAAAGCAAGCTTTCGCCTTGCTTACATTCCTCAGATATGGCGAGAAACCAGAGTTGTTTTTATACCTAAGCCAGGAAAAAAACCAAATGAAGCCAAATCATACAGACCCATAAGTCTTACATCTTTTCTATTAAAAACAATGGAAAAGATGTTGGATTATCACATCCGTCATGTATGTCTGAAACAAAACCCTCTCAACTCTAGCCAGCACGCCTATCAGACTGGGAAATCTACTGAAACGGCGTTGCACAAAATGGTGAAAGAAATTGAGAGCACCCTAAACTATAAGGAGGCACTTGTTTGTACATTTATGGACATACAAGGAGCCTTTGACAATGTCCACTTCAATGCTATCATTGAAATGGCCACAAAGAAAAATATAAACCCGCTTATCATTGCGTGGATTATCAAGATGCTACAGAGTCGGAAGATAACGGCTACACTAGGTGATTATTCAGTGACTGTTACTGCATCTAGAGGCTGCCCGCAAGGGGGCGTGCTCTCTCCGCTGCTTTGGCTAATGGTGGCTGATGATCTCCTCACCAAGCTACATGATTCCGGCTTCAACACTGTAGGCTATGCCGACGACTTGGCAGTCATGGTTAGAGGGAAACATGACTCCGTTGTCGCTGGTCGAACCCAGACAGCTCTTAATATTGTATCAAAGTGGTGCAACAGATTAGGACTGTCGATCAACCCACAAAAAACAAGCATTGTCGTTTTCACAAACAGGAGAAACTTCAATTTCGTTTCTCCTGTTCTAAACGGCGATCCAATACAAACATCAAAAGAGGTTAGATATTTAGGTGTGATCCTGGATAGCAAACTAACTTGGAACCCACACCTGAAATATATCTCTGATAAGGCAAACAAAGTTTTCTTCACATGCAGAAACCTGTTTGGGAAAACATGGGGTCTTAGCCCAAAAATGATACTTTGGTTGCACCAAAGTCTTATAAAACCAATTCTAACATATGCAGCTTTAGTTTGGTGGCCTAAAACGCGCCAAATAACAGCTCAAAATATGTTTACAAAAATACAAAGGCTTGTGTGTCTTAGTGCCACAGGTGCTTTCAAAACCACGCCAACGTCAGCAATGGAGATTCTTCTAAAGCTTTCTCCATTGCACCTACATGTTAAATCTGTAGCGGTGTTGAGCGTTCATAGACTGCAGCTCACAGAAGGGTTTAAGCCGGGTAATCTAACTGGACACCTTAAAATCCTTTCTGAATTACAAGCTGAACTGCATACATACCATATTTCGGATTGTATGCCAAAAACAATAGATTTAGATAGGCACTTTGATGTCAAGATATTGGCCAGAAATCTTATTAAAAACTACATACGGTCACTGCCACATAACGCCAGCATCTGGTACACAGATGGTTCTCGAACCAACATGGGCACGGGAGCAGGAGTGTTTGGTCCTAGAACAAAACAAACGGTTGCTTTAGGCACCACAACAACCATATTTCAAGCCGAAATTTTTGCCATTAGCAGTTGCGCTTTGCTATGCGCTGAAAGAAAATACCAAAATATTGAAATATATATTATCTCTGACAGCCAAGCAGCACTCTTGGCACTAAAATCTACGCGTTTTGATTCAAAACTGGTATGGGAATGCTACCAAAATCTATTAAAAATCTCATGCAATAACACAGTAACACTTGTGTGGGCACCTAGCCACACAGGAATACAAGGAAATGCTATCGCTGACGCTTTAGCAAAGCAAGGTGCCAATAAAAAATTTGTTGGACCGGAACCATGCTTTGGAATGGCCAAGAGTTCGCTCAAAAGCACAATCCAAACAATGGAACAAGAACAAAATGCTAAATTATGGAAAAGCAGAGAGGGACTAGTACACTCCAAGAAGTTTCTAGGTAACCTCCCTGTTTCACCCTTAAAAACAATCGACTTAAACAGAGAGTCTCTAAGAATTTTAACGTGGTGCGTTACTGGACATGGTCCTTTAAACCACCATCTTAACAAAATAGGCCTTGTTGTTTCCGACAGGTGCAGATTCTGCTACTCGGATGCGGAAACGATGGAACACGTCATCTGCAGCTGTCCTGAACTCTCTGGGCACAGATATAACCAACTTGGTCATAGAAGACTAACACTTCCATTACCACAAAACGTCACTCCAATTGAGCTAATTAATTTTATTAAAAGTCTCAACTTGGATGACAGAATACAACCAGTAACGGCACAGACGACGACTGACTAATAACAAAATCAGGGTAAGCACAATAGACCTTCAGGTCGCAGTGCTACTTGAACTGTAAGTCTCAAGGCCCTCCAATAAAAAAAAAAAAAAAAAAAAATACTCTTATTTTCTATATTCTATCATAAAATATTGGCCTGTGTCATATTTTATCAGTGATAGGATTTTTTGTTTAGTTATCCATTCTTTAACAAAAAATATAAAAAAACAAAAAAAGAAAGATTTACGTCCATCAACACCTTTGAACGTATGTTGTTGTGGGACCTTGGTCTTAAAAGGTTTTTATGTGTTATTGTGACACATATTGTAATTCCTACTACACAACAAATTTTATTAAAAAAAAAAACATAATCTATGCTTCTTTGTATAGAACTTATACAATTTCCGTCTCGTAATTGTGAGCTTAAAATCGATATAATCGATGTTATCAAGTATTAAGTTACAAGTATTAAGTCTTCACTTAATTTTAGAAACATGTATTATATACAATTCCAAATTAACAACATATTTGGTGAAGATGATAAAATTTGTAGTATCAAGTCCAAGATGAGAGTACTATGACAAGGAGTTCTACAAGGCGGAGTTCTATCACCTTCATTGTTTAATCTCTACATAAGCAGCTTACCTGCCCCGCCGGAAGGAATAACCATCACGTCATATGCAGACGATTGCACAGTGCTTGCAACAGGTAACAACCTAGAACAGCTCACCAACATTCTGAACACCTACCTACCTTAACATCCTCAATGAGTGGTTTAAAACAAGGAAATAGAAACTTTCCACAGAAAAATCCACTTCTACACTATTCACCACATGGACGAAGGAGGTAAACACAACACTAAGCATCTGCATTGACAATATACTTATTCCTACAGTAAAAAATCCAAGATTGTTGGGGGTAACATTCGACCCACTGCTGAAATTTAATGCTCATGCACAACAAGTGAACTGCAGACTTAAGAACAGGAATAATGCATTGAAAGCAATTGCGGGTAGTCATGGGGCAAGGATAAAAATACAATAATTACAACGTATAAAACAATAGGTCGACCTATTATAAACTATGCTGCACCCATATGGACACCCCAAGTTGCGGACACGCACTGGAAGAAGCTACAAACAACACAAAACGCTGCCCTGCGAACTGCGACCGGATGTCATCTGATGTCCCATCGAGATCACCTGCATGAGGAATGTAACATACTTCCAGTTCGTTAACATAATGAGATGCTAACTAAACAATATCTATTGGCCTGTCATAAAGAGCGGCATCCCTGTAATGATACGATATCGAAAATTGAACCACCGAGAGACATAAGGAAGACAGCAAGATGCTTTCTGCATGAGGGGAGAGACCATCAAGTAACAGGTAACATCGATGAGGTTACTTACAGAACAAGCTTAAAAGCACTTCATACAAAAGCTGTTGAGGACGCTCTAAGGAACTACGCGCCAAATAGAGTTCTAAATAAAAAGCCACCGAAAGTAGCTGCCGAAGAGGCTCAATTGCCCCGTAGCACCAGATCCATCCTAGCTCAACTAAGATCCGGTTGGTCTCGCATCCTAAGCAACTACATGTGTAGAATTGATCCTGAAATTGTTGACAAGTGTCCCGCATGTGAGGGCATGCCGCATGATGTAGACCACCTATTCAGATGTCCTGAAAATGCAACTAACCTGACGAAGGAAGATTTATGATACTGCCCTAAAGCAGTAGCGGAGTTCCTGAACCTGGACATGGAGCCAGAGGATTAGCACCTAAACCGGCGCTACAACAACAACAACCGTTTAAAACGATAGTTTGGTTCTTTCTCACGTCCAGGTAGAACTTCTGTTGTTTTGTTTGTGTCTGGTATTCTTTTTTTGGTTATCAAATTTAACAAAGCTTTTTTTTCGGATTGATGGTGTTAACCTCAGTCCCAACACAAATTTTCGTTAATGGTTCTGTTATTATGTTAAGGTTATAAGAAGTTTTATGGCGCCAATTCGCCGTGATGTAGCGTAATACTAAGCAGTTTTTTCTCTGCTTGTCTCCGATACACCAACCAAATTCTGTCTGCATTACCCAGGCAGCAAGGCGTGGACGTCGAATTTCCTACCCTGTAAAATGTTCATTAGAGTTAGAAAACTAAATAAACAAATTGTTAATGAAAAAATAAGGAAAACCATAACATAAAAATAATGTTTTCTCTAATTTTCAAATTCAAACATTTTTTGTTTCTTTATATTCACTCCGGATGACGTCACACAAAATTTTCGATTAGCTGTCAAGAATACCTTATATTCGTTATACCATGTAATATAGTTGAAAATTCATGTCGTTTTCGATTGAAGAACTTGTTAATAAATAGTTCTTAACGAGTTCTTTTTTCAATCGAACATGCAAACATTCAGTGTTATTGTATGAGTAAATTGAATTGGTTATTTTATTTTGGAATGTTTGAACAACAATAAAAAAACAATATATTTTGTGAAAAAAAAAAACTAAATTCATAATATATATGTTAAATAACTAAAAATAAAATTAAATTATTTATATGATGCTGCGTTATAATTATAACGTTATGATTTAACGTTTGTTGTGTTTACTTTTTGTCGTAGTATGAGTAAAACTCAAAATAACTGAAAATGAGGGCCATATCGACAAACCCAAGTAAAATCGCAACTACAACTAAAGTGTCAGTTTTGGTATTTTTAAACCACATTAAATTATATGTGGTATTATGGTTATCCATATTATTCACTGTTCGTGTGCTTTTGTCACTTTTGAATTAAAATGCAATATTTAAAAATATACTTTTTACTGTTTATTTTTAATTTTATTTTATTAATAATAATATACTTCCTTATAGTAACAATTTGATTTTATTTTTAATTTACAGAATATCGATTTCGACTTACGTCATCCTCACCCAGTGAACACAAGACGTAAATATGACATCACACGAACGTCATATATATGTGATGTAGTTGTTACGTAAATTTGACATAAAACTGACACTCGTCATGACTATATCCTGGTATCATTTATATGATGCTTTCGTGACATCACACTGATCTTAAATTTGACTTCGATATGATGTCATAATTTGGACTTAAATATGACCTTATTATGATTTTGTTAAATTTCACTAGAGGTATAGTAAAATTTTTTTGCCAGCGAACACAAAATTTGTTTGTTATGCGCATATTGTTTGCACATGCGCATGTACATGCGCATATTGTTTGCACATTCAGTGTCTCGATTAAAATATTAAAAAAAACTATTGGGGTCCCATTGAAATGGACAAAAAAAACTCATAAAAATTAATAAATTACTATTGAAATTAGACCAATTATAATAGAAAACCAAAAACTAGTAAAAATATTAATGATTTTGTAGGCAATGTAACAAAATTTTGATAATTAAAAATAATTATAATGAAAATAACGACGCCTATGGAAACAAATATCACAACAAACAAAAGGTACGAACTAGAAGTAGAAATTTAACTAATATAATTGTTTTGAAAACAAATCTATCCCATAATAAATAATACATCTCTGTTTTACTTTTTGTCTCATCTTTTATCTCTTGCTGCGTTCCTAGCTGTCAAAAATTCGCTGGCAAAAAAATTCTACTATATATCCATTTTAATTGTATATAGTTTGAAAAATTTTGCGTATAGTTAGTTATTGCTTCCAAGCAGGTACGTAATGAGTAATGAGACTAATGAATGACTGACGGGTAAGTGTTTTTGTTGTAAATTTGTTTTTTAATTGTTGTTAAATTTGTTTTTTAATTGTTGTTAAATTTGTTTATAATTAAAAATATAATACATCACAAAAAAAAATTATATTACTATGATATCAACCTTACATCATAACAACGTCACAAATATCTCCACAGACATCACATTTATGTCATAGTTATATCATTATTGTTATGTCATGCTCTTACGTAAACAAGTGGGAAATAATGATATACATATGACTTATATATGACCCAGATCTTACATAAGACGTGACTTAGCGTAATGTCATTTTGATATCACAATGATGTAAATGCGTTTTCTGGGGCAGTTCTTAAATTATTATTCCGAATATTAATTTAAGAACTGAGGATGACGTAAGTCGAAATCGATATTCTGTAAATTAAAAATAAAATCAAATTGTTACTATAAGGAAGTATATTATTATTAATAAAATAAAATTAAAAATAAACAGTAAAAAGTATATTTTTAAATATTGCACATTAAATTGTCAGTTTTAAATGTAGATTAAAGTTGTAGTTGCAGTTTTAGTCGTCGATATCGGTGAATAAATTTACACTTACAATTGACGGTTAAAATTCGATGATAGATTTCTTTAAATCTATACGTTGTCACTAATATTTTATAATAAAATATTTTGAAACATTAATATATATTTGTATTTCAATTGTGGTTTTTTATAAAAATTTTAAATAATTGAAATCTCTAAATAATTTGTTATTTCTTGCAAATCACTATTGTTTTGTGTTTTATTTAAGTTGTTTTTACTATAGTTACATTATTATTATTTTTGCAATAAATTTTAATTCATAATTACTGATTTCTAATTATTGCTGTTTGTTCGAAAAATTATAGTTTTAATTTACGTTTAAAAATACCAACAAAATCTCAACTAAATTCGTAGTTTTAATGTGGTTTAAAAATACCAGTTTTAAACATCAATTTCGAAAAAACGGTGACTACAACTAAAAGTTGTAGTTACGTCTGTCGATATGGCCCTAAAACTAGTTCTTCAAAAAGGGAAAAAATGCACAACCAGTTCAGAACTAGTTTTTTTATTTTGCTTCAATCGAACATAATTTGGAGGGGAAATAATTTTTTTGTATTGAAAAAAGAGAACTAGTTATGAACTGGTTCTCAATCGAAAATGCTATCAGTTAAAAAACTCATTGACGAGTAAATTTCTAAGTTGCGGTCAAATGGGTCAAATCAAATTATCGGGAAATTTAATCGTCAGTATCACACTAATCAACTTTCAAGTTTCAACCACTACAAGATACTATCAGACAATTTTATTCAAATATAAACGTTGCCACCAAACGTCAATGCAGTAATAATTGTAAGCATTTATATTTGTTTACAAAAATTTTTCGGATAGGCAAAATTCCATCAAAAAATGTTCGTCGTAAATTAATTTGCCTCAAAATTCTAACTTGTTTAATGGTATCATTCGAACAAAATATTACGTAAGTATTAAATAATTTTCTTAGATATAAAAAAATTGAATTAATAAGTGTTTTTAGTTTTTAGCTTAAACCGAAATTATCATAAATTTTTATTGATGAAATTAAACAATTTCATAAGATAAAAGTATCAAATTGAAATTAGGAATTATGGTAGCTCATCGTCGATTAAAATCATGTACCAAAAGACGTTTTTATATAATTGTTTCAGGATTTAGTTGTTGTATAATCGTTCTAATTTATTTTTTCTATTCTATAAATCGATGTTATGAAAGTGACATCCCCAGCAAAATCGACAAGATAGTAAGTAGACGAGTAATGAGTGAACTAACCAATCGTATTGTAAACTGTTATATTTGAATTTTAGTGTGAAAATTTTATTTTATCATATGTTCGTGGTGATCTGTGTCATGATATTTGTCTAGAAAAATCTGTTGATAATTTTCAATGTGGAAATGGAATTTACAATAATCATAGGTTTATTGTAGCAGATAAAACAAATGAAAAAGTTATGCTGAAGGTATGAATTTGTTTTATTATTTTAAAATAATATCTGCTGTATAATGTAATAAATACAACATAACACTGAAGCTCCCACAAACAGTCAAACCTTTCTAGAGATTAGTATTGTTAAGATATCGCAAGCGACTGTTTATTCCTTGACTAATCTGTCACGTTGTTTGACTTTTTATCTTGTACATTGGAAGAATCAGTTTTTATTGATTTGTAAATTTGTTATTTTTTATCTTATTGGTGCCGGAGGATGAACTATATTCAGTCAAAGATAACATCCTCAATCTTAGCTGTTGAATATTCGTTGGATATCACGCTATTACTTAATCAAAAGAATGAGCGTTCATATAACTATCTCTGGGCATTAATCATTGAGGAAGACGTGTGTCACGTGATCAAGACATATGCCACAAGGTTTGCCATGCCATTGGTTTTAGTTTTATTGCTGCAAATTTGCGCTTTGCCTCTTATTTAATTTTTATTTCCTCTATTCTATCATGAAATATTGGCTTTATAGCTTGTAGTTATTCGCGCTATATACATTAGTTTTATGAGTTAATCCTCTAGAAGTTTATTTATTAGAAGTAGTTCCATGAAGTAGAAATAATTTGACGTAAAAACATAATCCTTGTCGTATATCAGTCTCGCTTGATATAACAGCAACAGGAAGATAACAAATATTAAGATGAATTGATTTTCATCTAATTAATCCATTGAGATTTTATTGCACTATTTGAACACAAATTAATGATGATCATTCATCATATGTAGAATTAAAATAATACGTTTTATTTAAATGAATTGATATAATATATTTAATTTGAATTTCATTAAAATATAGAGAGTAAACTGTTTATATAATTAAATTGTTTCCTTCTGATAATTATCACTTCTTAAAATTTTACATTAAGAAAACTGTTTTGTTATTATTATTTAGAAGGTTAAACTTTTAAACAAACAAATTTAAAACCATCAAGTAACATTAATTATTTACAATAAAATTATTTTCTAAACTTTAAAAAAGAATAATAAAATATTTTACATATTCAGGGACAAAAAATATTGAACATTGAAAATCTGAACAAGAATTAATAATTTTTTGAAAAGCTACTAAAACTTACTTTTTTGTTTTACATTTTTCTCAACTACTAGATAATAGTATATTATTGAATTAGGAGCTAAAGTCGTACTTTTTGTGTTGAGTCTATAGTTTGGCGGCCGACCGTAGGGAGGCCGACAATTATAGACGAAACACAAAAAGTCACTTTAGCTCCGAATTCAATACACTATTTTTTCGGCAAACGTTTAAATTTGTTTAAAAATATGAAATTAATGCATCAAATTTTTTAAAAATATGTTTTAGGTAATAAATTTTCTGAAATTAATTTTTTTTTATTTTTATTCATTAAAATGAACTGAAATGCATTCTGTTTTGAACAAATTAATAATATCATTTTATTTTACTTTACTGCCGCCATAAAAATATGAAAATTACTTTACAGCCGCCGTAAAAATATGAAAATTACTTTACAGCCGCCGTAAAAATATGGAAGTTACTTTACAGCCTCCGGCAGAAAAAGTAAAAATGACGTCACTTTTGCAGCCGCCGGCTAAAAAGTAAGACTTTAGCTACTCCCCAGCGGCAGTAAAGTTAAACTTTACAGCCGTTAGCCGAAAAATATTTTTATTTAAAATTTTTAGTTTTAACATACGCCACAGCTTATCTTATTTATATAAATATATGTTATATTTCCTCTGTCCGTTTGTTTGTTACTGAACTCCTACACGTCTGTATTGGTATTAATGAAATTGTGTATGTTCGATAAAGTATGATCTGAGAGTGGTTTAGATTTACAATTGGGCAAAATGGCGGAGGGTTTCCTGAACACCTGTAAGTTTGAAACTTCAATAACTTCTTATTCTGACTTTTAATCTTATTGAGACTTGGTATATAAGGTTTTAGTACTGTTTCTAATATTTCTGCGTACCGACTTCCGGTTTGTCACTTCCGGCTAAAATTTTTTTTTTAATTTTAGGGCTATTATTTTGAAAACGTACATCGAAAAAAAAACAACTATTTTTTAAAAATCTGAAATTTTGATATTTTGTTGGTATTGACAAAAGGAAAAAAGTAATTTCTGCTTTTATTTTTTGTGTACTCTGAATCGGAGTTATGCGCGGTTGAGTTTTGAGGCTTTTTCACGTAGTTTTTGGTAATGGTGGCAATGTTTTGTGAATAGGTGCCACAAATTTCATCCGAATTACGTATATTTTTGCAAGTAAAAAGGAAAATAATTGAATAATTGAAATAAGTAAGTTTAAAATTAATAACTTTTCTCGTTTCCGCTAGGCGGCGCGTAAAACCTTGGTTTACTTCAAAGCTCATATCTCAAAAAGTAGGCTTTTTTTTTTTTGTTTTTCACAAATTTTAAAGTAAACATATGCAGCTATGAAATTGAGAAATAAAAAGTCAGCAATTCAATATGGATTTTTTCTTACGATTTTTTAAAGTTTGGTATATGAAAAATTCACATGTGTTTTTTTATTAAGTTAATAATCCTGTACTAAATGTGGATCTAATAAATTAAACATTTTATATTTTAACACCTGCAATAAATTTGAACCATTTTTTGTGTATTTCTGATTGAGAAACAGGTTTTTATTCAGAATAAGAATTGGAGATCTCAATGATCGAAGATTTTGTTATAATTTCAACATCACCAACACTAACATTAGAAAAAAACATTAAAAAAATATTTTTCCTATAAACATTATAATTTAATCAATATTATAAATAAATCCATTAAAAAATTAATTTATATATTTTTTTTTGCCTTTAAATTGAAATATTTATGATCATCAGAAAAAGAAAACATTTTGGCAATTATTTTATCGGGTGTAGTGTTATCCGGTAAAAAACAGTGGAATCCTTGAGTTCTTTGTTTTCTTCCAAGAACATTTCGTAGATGTCGGTGAGGGTCCATAACACAAACCGCTTTGATTTCTTAATTTTTGTCGATCCTTCTGTAATAGTAACAACATCTTTAAGGCCAGGCATTGTTCTACTAATTTCCTCTGATAAGAAGTATGTTTGAATTTGTTTTACTATATTTTGTGACAAACTGTGCACTTGTTTGCTTTGAGGCCAACTGTAAGGACCTACTGTTTCCAACAGATCCATGGCGAATTCTACCAGTCGTCTTGATGCATTAAATTCATCCTGGATACGTTGATTTGACCAAAATTTACGTGGTAGAGTTGTCAACAAAAACACTTGTTTTGATTTACAGCTGGCATCTTTAAACTCTTTTTTAAGGTTCACAAGCCATGATGTATATTCACATTCTTCGTTTGGTGATAACACTTTAACTGAATCTACTTGAAATATTCTTTGACTTATTGCCGATGTGACACTTGCAATTTTTTTACAACTTCCTGTTGTAATATGATTTTGTTTGATAGGAGATTCGGCTAAACTTCCAAGAACATTGTTAATATCTTCTAAAATGTCATTAAGTAGTTCATGAACTGGTGGAGATATAGTATCAACCGAAACTGGTGATGGATCTAAAGATGCTGGAGGTATTTGAATATTTTCGTTCGTTGGAACATTTCAACATCCTGATTTATAGAAATAATTTCACTATCGATAGTTTCCGAACATGAAAGCTGCTGTATAGAAAATATTAGTTGCATATGAATTTTTATTCATTTTAATAAAATAATTAAATTTACCTTATTTTTATAGATATAAGTGCGACATGTTTCACATATAAACTGGTCATCACGCAAAGTAAAATTTAGGGTCGCAGCTTTTTGAATAACAGCTGGTGTGACCAGTTTCACATTTTTTGATGTCCGCTGATGATTTTTGAGACCGTACAAGTTACAGCACAATTTGAAAGGCATTTCTATTATTATCTTTTCTAAACGTTATGTCTTCTAAATATTTTGGAATATAATTGATTATAAGGCAATTCAATCAATATATATATACCCTTGAAATAGTTTTGACATAGGTAGAATCAGGTAAAATTAGGTAGGTACAATTTAATATATTTTGATTGGATGCAAGTATGATTTGGTCAAAAACCGTTTGTGGGCGTCATTAGAAATTTTAAATGTTAAAATTATGAGCCTCTAATGAGATTTTAATTAGTAAAAAGGGGCTGAATAGACATTTTTTAAAATGAATAAACATTTTACACACCCTTTTAATAATTTAAATTCCTTTATTTTACCACTTAACTTAAATTAATTTTTAATAAGTTTTTAACCATTTAACCGCACAGAAAATGGTTCAAATTTATTGCAGGTGTTAAAATATGAAATGTTTAATTTATTAGATTCACATTTAGTACAGGATTATTAACTTAATAAAAAAACACATGTGAATTTTTCATATACCAAACTTTAAAAAATCTTAAGAAAAAATCCATATTGAATTGCTGACTTTTTATTTCTCAATTTCATAGCTGCATATGTTTACTTTAAAATTTGTGAAAAACAAAAAAAAAAAGCCTACTTTTTGAGATATGAGCTTTGAAGTAAATCAAGGTTTTACGCGCCACCTAGCGGAAACGAGAACAGTTATTAATTTTAAACTTAATTATTTCAATTATTCAATTATTTTCCTTTTTACTTGCAAAAATATACGTAAGTCGGATGAAATTTGTGGCACCTATTCACAAAACATTGCCACCATTACCAAAAACTACGTGAAAAAGCCTCAAAACTCAACCGCGCATAACTCCGATTCAGAGTACTCAAAAAATAAAAGCAGAAATTGCTTTTTTTCTTTTGTCAATGCCAACAATATATCAAAATTTCAGATTTTTTAAAAATCAAAAATTTAAAAATCAACAAAAAAATGTACGTTTTCAAAATAATAGCCCTTTAAGTGTTTATCCCTGCTGTAGTTACAAATTGATTTTCATGAAACGTTGATAAAAGTTAATGCAAAAGATTTGAGAAAGATTTTATAAGCTTTTGGGTACATTAGACAAACGGTTGGAGGTTGTTGGGGTCTCCCGGGCACCTGTTTTTTTAAAGATCTGATAATCGAATTGAATGGAGATTGAAAAGACAAATAACTGATTAGTTTTTGGGTGATATTGGGATAAGCTATGGGGGTCTGTTGAGCACCTTTTTCGTTGAAACTTTTAATCCAGTTTCTGATAATGGTTTTTGACTAAACTTTGTAAATATGGTAATATATTAAAGTATGATTTATTAGAGTTTAGTTCCAACTTCCGGCTCGTCAATTCCGCAAAATGTTTTTTTAATTTCTCTATTCGTACAATAGGTTTTATGTGTGTTATAAAGATTTCATCGTCTGTGAATAGTCACTGGTATTTTGTACGACACGAACTTCGATGGTTATCGTGAATTGAATTTACTGAAGATGATAACCATTTGGAAATCACACTTGCAGATGCAGTACTGAGTTCTTTTCCTCATCAAATTCATCAATTATTCGCTATGTTATTGATCACATGTTTTCCGTTTGAAGCTTCTGCTCTCTGGGATAAAATATGAAAATTCGATGAGTGAGGACATTCTACGGAAACAGGAGACAGGGATAGGCATTTTTGTTTAAAGTCAACTTCAGACTAATTTTAGGCAGAATTTTAAAAGTTGCTTTTAGGTTGTACGATTCTCAACTCGATATGTCTCACACCATAATCCAAACCAGGAAGCTTGATGAAGAGTTGGGAGGAAGTGCGGACGAGAGCAAGAAGTGTTTAGCTCCTTCTTACTAATCATTTAAGGACAGTTTAGATATCAAACAGACCATGCAATACATCCCAGTAGTTCACATGTGATCCTCCAAACAACATGTATCATAGCAACCTCAAAAATATTTACGACAGTCAAAATTAAAATATTGGAATTTATATATTTATCGTGTTTCTAGTGTGGTCGTAGAAAAGTTGTTGGTTGTAGAAAACTCGCTGCAAAATTTCATACCCGTAAAAAATTTATCTCTTAATAAAGTGATATATACCGTTACAGCAAATAAAAACAAATAAAAGAAAAATCCAAAAATTATATTGGAAGGACAAACAAAAGCATAAAAAATATCCATCAAGAATTGAATTCACCAAATTAATACAACGTACACTTTTTTTTAATTACAATATGACATTAACCTCTGATAAAGTAAGTGTTACAAAACTAAATATAAATTACTATATTGCTTTAATTAAAGAATTTTACAGCTTGCAAAATTACTAGCTTTTATTGATAATAGAAATGGAGAAATTAATCAAGATTATATGGAATTAGTATGGCGTTTTATTCACAGTAATGAATATATTTTAGCAAATTTAATGGAAACTGAAGAAATTTTTTCCAAAGTTTATGGAATATGTGGTGATTATTACGCACAGGAGTATGTTGATTCTCTTGTACAAAATATAGAGGCTGGAGATATTAGGTAATTTTTTCAACTAAAAGTTGTTATCAAATAAATTCTACAGTTTTTGTTTTAGTTTATATGAATGGAAAACTCGAATAAAGGCATCAATATTAATTTTAGATTATGTTGAAGAATTAAATCAATATCAAACACCTTTAGCCATGTGCGATGTAACTGTGTTATACTTTGGTATTTCCGATGATAGGTTTGTACATTAACAACATATCTATCTACAAGCAATATTTAAAAAAAATATTTTTAGATTAAAATATCACGATGCTGGCAGTGTATACACACAAACTTATATCGATAAATTTTTATCGAGTGCAAATCCTTGTCGCCAAGACGAGGACTGCTCTTTTAGAAATTGTCAAAGCAAATGTGATTTAGAACAAAATCTATGTATAAGTAAACAGATGAATAATAATCTACATTTAATTTGTGATAAAGTTTTCAAAGGATATTCCTATACACCAGGTATTTTAGTTACATCTTTTTCATCAACGAAATTACTTAGCCTTTTAGATCGTTGTGTCAATCCAAAACTAATCAACGATATAGATATCGATCGTCCATTCGGACCGTCCAAAACATTACGCGATGAACTTTACGCTGAATTAGCAAGTATTTATGAAATTTTGGTTACAAAAAATTAATTTTAAATTCAAAGCAATTAGTATCAAAAACTTAAGGCTTTAAGTGATTTTAGCAGTGTTGCAAAACGAAAAAAAAATTCGTAACGTTATGCGTTTCGTTTTTATAACATTACTTTAATTTTTTCGGTACGTTATTTCGTTATGAAACACAAAAATATTATATTTTATTGTGTTATAACGTTATATTTACGTTATTTTAAAGATGAATGAAAAGTTTAAAGCTAACCTACTTAACTGCTCAAAAATCGAAAATCTCTAATGGATAGTTGTTATCTCTTGCATATGTATAATTATAAAAATATTAAATTTATATATTCATAGTAAAATAAAACTAAATAATTAAATACATTAAAAAAATTTGACTCATTTCAAATTAAAAATAATTAGTTTTTAACAAAACTATAGGCATTCTTATCAAGAGTTTTCTGCAAATCCGATAGTTTGTTAATGACTATAAGCGTAACTTTTAATAGATCTTCAGAATTATTTCTTATATCGGCCAGCATAATAATATTCTTTCTTAAAATTACTCAAAACACCTGTGATTCAGAAACAGCTAGTGCAGACTTGATATTACTTGAAATATACTTAAAATCTTACAATATATTCATTATGTATTTTGTTACAAATATCAAACAATTTCATAACTACTAAAACTATTGAAAAAGAGCAGATAATTGGATTTTATACAACCGATTTTAGTGCTTTAATTTTCATATGATTATACTAAAAGTATACCAAAAAAAACGAATAAATTATTAACGTTATCGTTACGTTTTACGTTATTGTAACACAGTTTAATTTTTAAAACGTTATAAATGTATTTATTACAAATAACGCTATTTCATTTCGTTATTTCGTTTTTGCGTTACGTTACGAGTAACGTTTTGCAACACTGGATTTTAGGAAATAGTTAAATTTAGAACTTACCAAATTTGTATATGAAATGTTGATTCATATAATTTATCAATTTGAGCATAACATAACATTTAGGGTACAATCCTATTTTATCCCCGTTAATAAAAAGTTGATTTTTTTTAGATAAATAGAAAGATTAGGTCCTCTGCATCCTTATTATGAAAAAAAAAATTTGCGGAAATGAAAGGATCAAAAGTTATAAAGGATCAAACTTTCAATTTTACCTTGGTCCCCCCTTTGATTATTTTTTTGTTTTCTAAAATAAATATTAAACAAATTGATTAAAACGTAGTATTTCATAATATTTCATAATTATGAAAAAAATTTTTGCGGAAATGAGTTATAATTAAAGGATTAAACTTTCAATTTTTCCGTGGTGAACAGGGTTATATAATTATTCGTTTTTATTTTGATTTTATTTGACTCGCTTCTGTGACCTTGCAGACCTTCGATCAAAAATATTTATTTTAATTTATCTAAAAAAAATCGCCATTTTGAAAACGGGGATAAACTAGGATTGTTCGACATTTCATGTGGAACAATCATGTTAATTTTTTTTTTACTACATGTTTTTTTTTAAATAAGTAGCAAAAAACATTTCTGTGATAAAAAATTGCCGTGTATAGATTTTAACTTAAACATTCTAAAACGAGTCTTTTGTGACATTTACATCCTGTTGTGTTAATTTATTACAAATCCTTTTTATGTTCCAAAGAATAATGTTGTAAAAAATGTAAAAGATGAACGAAAACTATACCGGCTGGATTATTTTTCAAAATGTTGTTTGTGGGGAGCGGTGAGGCAGGGCATATCATATTTTTTTGATTTTTAGCATTTATGTTTATTTTGTTCGCATAGTTTTCAATTTATTGCAAAAAATTTTGTTTTTGATGCTTTGTTGTGTATTCTACATTGGCAGTTTTCGACATATTCTACATCAATAAATGTAGAATATTTTTCAGACAGTATGTTTCTGAAATGTTTCTGTTTAAGAAATAAAACCTGAAAGATAAGGCTGTCAAAAGATCATTAAAAATGCAATATTTGTATGGTTGTCATTTATCTCTTAGAGTTAGGTTTTTAAAAAAATTCATTTTTAATCTGTCAAGTGTGATACAATATGTAGCTTAATTTATGTTTTTCAATTTACCGAAATCTATTTGCAAACAATAGAAAATAAATTAAAGATTCTTCAAAGAACTCTGTAGTATTCTTTAGGGTGTTTGAGGATGTGTTTGTGTATTGAGTAGTTCAATAGCTAGCTATTGAGCTAGATTCGGGGTTCAATTCCTTAGTCCGGTTGAAGCAACAATATTAACAACTATCAAACTATCAGTTTTCCAATTTTCAACCAACAATATTTGTCAAGAATATTTATTTATTTATGTCCAACTTTCCACTATTAAACATTTACTTGTCTTTTATTTATTACTAATTGCGGTACTCCTTGCTTAACCTTCTGGTATTTACTATTTAGACTCTTTCTCTGAAACCATTACTGTTGAATTAGTTTTTGTCGTAACGACGGGTGCGATGCTACCCTTTCGGATCTATGTCTGCTACTGCTCTTGGCCGGTACCACAAATCTTCCTTCGTCAGGTCGGTTGGGTTTTCTTTAACAATTTAATTGGTGGTTTGTATCATGTGTACCATTCCCTCACAGGCCGGATACTTACCTACAATTTTCGTGTCAGTTCTATTCATGTAGGTGTTTAAGATGCGTGACCAACCGGATCTTAACTTCGCTAGAATGAATCTGGTGCTCCGTGGTAATTTGACCTCTTCAGCAAAGACTTGCGGTGGCTTGCCATTGAGAACTTGATTTGGGGCGTATTTCCTTATTGTGTCTTCAACAACTATGGTGTGGAGTGTTTTAAGCCCGTTTTATATGTGAGCTCGTTGATGTTATCAGTTGTTGTTGTTGTAGCGACGTGTTTGGTGCTAATCCTCCGGCTCCATGTCCAGGTTCAGGAACTCTGCCACTGCCCTTGGACGGTACCACAAATCTTCCTTCGTCAAGTTTGTAGTATTTGCAGGACAATTAAATAGGTGGTATACATCGTGTGGCGTGCCCTCACATGCGGGACACTTGCCAATAATTTCAGGTTCAACTCTGTTCATGTAGTTGTTTAGAATGCGTGACCAACCGGATCTTAGTTGAGCTAGGATGGATCTGGTGCTACGGGGTAGCTGAACCTCTTCGGCAGCGACTTTTAATGGCTTTCTATTCAAAACACGATTTGGAATATAGTTCTTTATTGTATTTTCAATCGTTTTGGTGTGGAGTGTTTTTAAGCCAGTTCTATATGTACATTCGTCTATGTTCCCGTAATCTAGCTATCTCTGATTTCTTGCAGAAAGCATCTTGCTGTCTTCCTTATGTCTCTAGGTGGTTCGATCGTAGTTAAGGTGTCATTGCAAGGATGTTGCTCTTTGTGACAGGCCAATAGATATTGTTTGGTTAGCATTTCATTATGTTCACGGACCGGCAATATGTTACTTTCCTCGTGCAAGTGATCTCGGTGGACCATCAGGTGACATCCGGTTGCGGTTCGCAAGGCAGCATTTTGTGTTGTTTGTAACTTATTCCAGTGAGTGTTGGCAACTTGGGGGGTCCGTATGGGAGCAGCATAATTTAAAATAGGTCTTCCTATTGCTTTGTATGTTGTTATGATCGTGTTCTTGTCTGTGCCCCATGACTACCCGCTAGTGCTTTTAATGCGTTATGCCTGTTTTTCAATCTTGAGTTTATTTCTTGTGCATGAGCGTTGAATTTAAGCAGTGGGTCGAATGTTACACCCAACAGTCTCGGATTTTTTACTGTGGGAATAAGTATGTTGTCTATGCAGATGCTTAGTGTTGAATTAACCTCCTTCGTCCATGTGGTGAAAAGTGTAGATGTAGACTTTTCAGTGGAAAGTTTTAGTTTTCTGCTTTTAAACCAATCATTCAGAATATTCAGGATATTTGTGAGTTGTTGCAGGTTATTTCCTGTTGCAAGCACTGTGCAGTCGTCTGCATATGACGTGATGGTTATTCCTTCGGGTGGAGTAGGGAGAGAACTCCGCCTTGAGGAACTCCTTGTCTTAGCACTCTCATTTTGGACTTGCAGTTACGAAACTCAACATATGTTTGGCGACCTCTGAGGTAATTGCACAACCAGCGCTTCATTCGGTTATCGGATGTTATCGGTAATTTTGTTGTTTATCACATCATGCGGAAAGCAATTCGCAGTTTGCCTTATGTCTATAGGCAGTGCAATCGTTGATGAGATGTTGCTCTTTGTGACAGGTCAATAGATATTGTTTGGTAAGCATTTAATTATGTTTACCGATCGGCAATAAACTAAATTCCTCGTGCAAGTGATCTTGGTGAGCCATCAAATGACATTCGGTTGTGGTTCGCAAGGCTGCGTTTTGTGTTATATAATTTATTCCAGTGAACATCAGCGATTTGGGATGTCCATATGGATGCAGCGTAATTGAAAGTAGGTTTTCCTATTGCTTTGTATGTAATTATTGTTATAAAGTTCGTAATAATGCTCAAAATCGTGATTATAACTCATCTGGAATTCTTAATTAAAAACTGGTTCTATTCCAGATATTAATTTTTGGTTCCTTAGAATTATACTTGTTCTACAAGGAGATATATTATGTCTAATGTTAGTTTTCTGTCAGAGTACAGTCACAATCTTTCTTAAAACTGTTCACTATTAGCAACTTGGTTTTAAGTCCAATTGTTTAGACTTCCTTCGCTACAAGCAACTTGAAGTCGTCGATGACGATTATAATCAAATGCTACAGTTTCGCTTGATCAATAATTCTAATCTATTCTTTCAAATTTCATAGTTTAAATACAGAATTTTACAATTTAAGTTTTCCCCTATTTATGAGTATTTATAGTTTTTAAAATTATGTATATAATCCCTAACATATTCATTCAATGCTATGCTGACCATACATAAATTCTCTAGAATTCCTAAAATATATAAAAATATAATATATATATATATCCATATGTGTTCATTTCGTTACAATTATATTTTTATTGTAATAAGATCTTTAGCTCGCGCCAATAGAAAATCATTTTCTTGTTTGTTTATTATTGAAATTTGAGTCAAAGAATATCTTTAAATTTAGTCACCAGGCCCTCGCCCTTTTCATTTTATGATTACCACATATTTTATGTTTCGTGAGGGGGCTGTCCTTGACGAGTTTGACAACTTTTTTATCTGCCACTTTCCTTGATTCAACCGCTTGTTACCTTGGAAAAATCTCCTAAGTATGGCGATTTCCCGGGGTCTGGTATATTTATTACCACATTTTTTTTTTTATTCAAAGTTAGGCCTGTTTAGTGTTAATTATAATAAATTATAAATTAATATCTCTGAATATCCGAAGATACCACGCCAACTAGCGATAAGAATGGAATGCAAATTAAGTTTCTCTGAGAAATTTATGAACGTTGACTTTAAAGCTTTGAGGATTAAAGTCATCAGGGAAAACCCAGGAAGGTAAGGCATTCCAAAGATGAGAGACTCTGTTGAAAAAGTCACGTTGGAAGGCTACAGTTCTAATTATTTGAACCGTAAAGGGATGGGTCGCTACAGTTGCTCTGGTGTGACGCGAAAGGTTTGCTGATTTAGGTAAAATCAATTTAATCTCATCAGAAGCTCGTTCATCCATAATATATTTATAAAATATAGTCAAATCAGTCAAATCAGTATAAAATATAGTCAAACATTTCTTCTGTGCTGCAAAGAATCAAGACCGTTAGTAAGACTTGAGTTACCAATGAGTTTAACAGCTCTACGCTGTACAGAATCAAGGCAATTTAGACTACTCAAGTAAGCTCCACCCCATATGTGAGAACAGTATTCCATGCAGGGACGTATAAAAGATTTTGAAAAACTTACGACATCGCTATTGAAAAACTTACGACATCGCCCTAAAAAACCTAACTTTTGAACAGCATTCTTAGCCAGATTAAAAATATGAGAATTCCACTTCATATTATTTTCAATCTCAAGAAGTCTGACAGACTCATTCTCTAAAAGATTTTTGGGGCCAAACGTTTATGGAAAAGGATTAGGTGTCGTTATTCTAGAAAAATGACAAACCTGTGTTTTGCTTGTATTGAATTCAACACTGTTAACAATACCCCAATCCATAATTGTTTTAAGATCAGTGTTAAGGAAATCTATTAATTTTGACCTACAGTCACTAAGCGCTAAGGGTGTATATAATTTAGGTGCTTCATGAGACGCATGAAGCGTGCTATCATCAGCAAAACTATGTATAGGATGAACCGTTGAATCCAACAAATCATTAATATAGATAAGAAAAAGAGTTGGTGAAAAGGCGGAACCTTGAGGAACTCTTGCATTAGCTGAAAAAGTATTCGATGATACACCGTCAACATTAACCCGAAATTTTCGATAAGATATAAAGCTCTGTGTCCAAGATATAAGATGCTCGTCTAAACCATAGGATCTCAATTTGCATATAAGGTTGTTATGCCATACTTTGACAAAGTATTTGAAAATATCAAGAGCCACACCGAATGTTTCTCCAAAGTTCTCAAGCGACTTGTTCCAGATATGAGTGACAAAAGACAGTAAATCTCCCGTCGCTCTTCCTTTCGAAAGCCGTATTGTCTCTCATTAAGTAATTTGGAAGACTCTAAGAAGCTCATTAAAATAAAATTTACATATTTCTCAAAAATTTTAGCAACTACCGATAAAATTGAAATGGGTATGTAATTTGTAGGATCAGTCTTTCT
This sequence comes from Diogma glabrata, assembly GCA_963693315.1. NCBI lineage: Eukaryota > Metazoa > Arthropoda > Insecta > Diptera > Cylindrotomidae > Diogma > Diogma glabrata. The sequence goes on from OY856186.1 coordinate 243,786,702, forward strand.
GCCCTTTTTTGAAACTGGCTGTACACTAGCCGTTTTTCATATTTCAGGAAAAATTCCTTTCTTATATGACATATAGAAAATTCTAGTGAGGATTGGTGCTAGCTCCCTAGCAAATGTTTTAAGTAGGAGGAATAAAATCAGGCCCTGTTGCCTTGTTAGGGGTTATTGCCTTGTTATTTATTAAGGGGCGGATATTTGTTTTAGAAAACGAGGGTAATCTTGTCCGACAAAAATTTATATGTCGAATACGACGATTCAAACACGCCAAAATATCGGGGTATTGAAAATCAATTACCACAAAGCTAATTTTTACAGGACTGTTTAACAAAAATTATGAAACAGAATAAAAATAATAAAATAATATGTTATAACAAAAAATCAAGTTCTCCGACAAAAATATAACTGCGTATGACAAGAAAATGAGAAAAATATTTCAGGAGAACGATTATTTTTGTTTCTTTTTTAAAATTGCTAATACTCATGAACAATTTAAATGTACATTTATGACGTAAATTTTTTTTAAAGAAACAACGTTTGCAGATGACACTGTATAAAGAAAATGAGAAAATGTTTATTGTAAATAGAAAAAGTCCGAGCGGCAGGTATATCCGCTAGAAATAGGTAGATTTCGGGATCAGACAGTTATGTGTGCAATTAGAATCGGATTTATCAGATTACTTTAAAAAAAACTAACATTAGATACAAATAAAACTAACAATTCATTTTAAAAAACATATTGTGAATTAATGGAAATGAATGTAAAATTAATTCAAATAGATATAAAATTAACTAAAATTATGCGAAATCTACCTAAAAAAATTTAACTACCGCCACTGAGGTAGAGTACAAGATTTTTTTTTTGTTGTTTTTCGTAGGAAGTTGGAAATTTTCACCGAAAACATTTGAAACACGACTTTAGCATTAAATAATTATATATCAAATAATTAAAATAATTATTCTTATTTTGTTGAATTATAATTTTTGTTGCAACTAACACTTCTAACAGTCTAGTTTAAACTAATTTAGAAACGATTATAAGGTGATAATTACCATTGCATAATTTCAACGGTTTTTTAAACCATTTTTTTCAACCGCTTGTTACCTTGGAAAAATCTCCTAAGTATGGCGATTTCCCGGGGTCTGGTATATTTATTACCACATTTTTTTTTTTATTCAAAGTTAGGCCTGTTTAGTGTTAATTATAATAAATTATAAATTAATATCTCTGAATATCCGAAGATACCACGCCAACTAGGGATAAGAATGGAATGCAAATTAAGTTTCTCTGAGAAATTTATGAACGTTGACTTTAAAGCTTTGAGGATTAAAGTCATCAGGGAAAACCCAGGAAGGTAAGGCATTCCAAAGATGAGAGACTCTGTTGAAAAAGTCACGTTGGAAGGCTACAGTTCTAATTATTTGAACCGTAAAGGGATGGGTCGCTACAGTTGCTCTGGTGTGACGCGAAAGGTTTGCTGATTTAGGTAAAATCAATTTAATCTCATCAGAAGCTCGTTCATCCATAATATATTTATAAAATATAGTCAAATCAGTCAAATCAGTATAAAATATAGTCAAACATTTCTTCTGTGCTGCAAAGAATCAAGACCGTTAGTAAGACTTGAGTTACCAATGAGTTTAACAGCTCTACGCTGTACAGAATCAAGGCAATTTAGACTACTCAAGTAAGCTCCACCCCATATGTGAGAACAGTATTCCATGCAGGGACGTATAAAAGATTTTGAAAAACTTACGACATCGCTATTGAAAAACTTACGACATCGCCCTAAAAAACCTAACTTTTGAACAGCATTCTTAGCCAGATTAAAAATATGAGAATTCCACTTCATATTATTTTCAATCTCAAGAAGTCTGACAGACTCATTCTCTAAAAGATTTTTGGGGCCAAACGTTTATGGAAAAGGATTAGGTGTCGTTATTCTAGAAAAATGACAAACCTGTGTTTTGCTTGTATTGAATTCAACACTGTTAACAATACCCCAATCCATAATTGTTTTAAGATCAGTGTTAAGGAAATCTATTAATTTTGACCTACAGTCACTAAGCGCTAAGGGTGTATATAATTTAGGTGCTTCATGAGACGCATGAAGCGTGCTATCATCAGCAAAACTATGTATAGGATGAACCGTTGAATCCAACAAATCATTAATATAGATAAGAAAAAGAGTTGGTGAAAAGGCGGAACCTTGAGGAACTCTTGCATTAGCTGAAAAAGTATTCGATGATACACCGTCAACATTAACCCGAAATTTTCGATAAGATATAAAGCTCTGTGTCCAAGATATAAGATGCTCGTCTAAACCATAGGATCTCAATTTGCATATAAGGTTGTTATGCCATACTTTGACAAAGTATTTGAAAATATCAAGAGCCACACCGAATGTTTCTCCAAAGTTCTCAAGCGACTTGTTCCAGATATGAGTGACAAAAGACAGTAAATCTCCCGTCGCTCTTCCTTTCGAAAGCCGTATTGTCTCTCATTAAGTAATTTGGAAGACTCTAAGAAGCTCATTAAAATAAAATTTACATATTTCTCAAAAATTTTAGCAACTACCGATAAAATTGAAATGGGTATGTAATTTGTAGGATCAGTCTTTCTGCCCTTTTTTGAAACTGGCTGTACACTAGCCGTTTTTCATATTTCAGGAAAAATTCCTTTCTTATATGACATATAGAAAATTCTAGTGAGGATTGGTGCTAGCTCCCTAGCAAATGTTTTAAGTAGGAGGAATAAAATCAGGCCCTGTTGCCTTGTTAGGGGTTATTGCCTTGTTATTTATTAAGGGGCGGATATTTGTTTTAGAAAACGAGGGTAATCTTGTCCGACAAAAATTTATATGTCGAATACGACGATTCAAACACGCCAAAATATCGGGGTATTGAAAATCAATTACCACAAAGCTAATTTTTACAGGACTGTTTAACAAAAATTATGAAACAGAATAAAAATAATAAAATAATATGTTATAACAAAAAATCAAGTTCTCCGACAAAAATATAACTGCGTATGACAAGAAAATGAGAAAAATATTTCAGGAGAACGATTATTTTTGTTTCTTTTTTAAAATTGCTAATACTCATGAACAATTTAAATGTACATTTATGACGTAAATTTTTTTTAAAGAAACAACGTTTGCAGATGACACTGTATAAAGAAAATGAGAAAATGTTTATTGTAAATAGAAAAAGTCCGAGCGGCAGGTATATCCGCTAGAAATAGGTAGATTTCGGGATCAGACAGTTATGTGTGCAATTAGAATCGGATTTATCAGATTACTTTAAAAAAAACTAACATTAGATACAAATAAAACTAACAATTCATTTTAAAAAACATATTGTGAATTAATGGAAATGAATGTAAAATTAATTCAAATAGATATAAAATTAACTAAAATTATGCGAAATCTACCTAAAAAAATTTAACTACCGCCACTGAGGTAGAGTACAAGATTTTTTTTTTGTTGTTTTTCGTAGGAAGTTGGAAATTTTCACCGAAAACATTTGAAACACGACTTTAGCATTAAATAATTATATATCAAATAATTAAAATAATTATTCTTATTTTGTTGAATTATAATTTTTGTTGCAACTAACACTTCTAACAGTCTAGTTTAAACTAATTTAGAAACGATTATAAGGTGATAATTACCATTGCATAATTTCAACGGTTTTTTAAACCATTTTTTGCTTCTAATATGATTACAACTATCCATACGCATACATCACATATATAGGTGCATACAACTACAACAACGCAAAACATTTTTTCCAACCAATATTTTCAACAAGTTAAGAACAATTTCCATACACACATTGTTTTAATTATCATTTCCATTTGCAGATCTATTATCTCTCTATTTCACGTATTTTACTAACATTTTCTTACATAAAAGTAAATACCTCATTAAATATATGCAATCTTCTAAAAACCGCTTGGAAATTTAGTTTAACCCAAAATGCAATTCATTTTGGGTAAATAGAAAATGTAATTTTTCTATGAAATCTACCTATAAAAAAATCTAGCTAAAAAAATATTAGAAAAACATTATCAATCTCATAATATTCAAATGTTGTTTTTTTTAAACAATTCGAAAACAAAACAAATACCTATAAACAAAAACCAATACTTAACTCCTTCTTTTCATTTTCCCACAATTTTTGTTTTTTTTTTAAATAGACAAAGAAAAAAAACTTTAATTTGATTTTAGGGGTGATGTATGTAGTTTTATCTATCTACAATAAATTTATTTTAAGGTTGTTTGGGATTACGGTTATTTTGTTTAATGTTTATAAGTTTAACACTTATCTGTAATTATTTAGTCTAATTGATTGGTAAAAATACGTTTCATATACTTAATTTTTTAAGCGCCCATTGTATGCATGAATTTAGATATGATTTGTTTTGTGTTTTTATTTATTTATTTTTCAATTTTTTTCGGTTTTTATAATTTTCTTAGTGGTATTCACTGGCTTTAGATTTTTCACACAATAGGTGTAGTATAATGCTTATAAAATTGGAACCTATTTTGTTAGAATGTTGAAAATCTCTGACGTTATAAATGAAAAATGTATCTAAGAGAAAATAGGAGTTTAAACAACATAAACTCAAAAATGATGAAAGCATAGCCGTTTGCGTTTGTATTGGTTTCAACAAACTTAGCGGCTCAACCTCTGGACTTGGATCATTTTTTTTTTAAATTCTGGAAAGATTTATATTTGAAGTACGTGAAAAAAAGTTTTCAAATATGAGCTTGGCCATTTCAGCTAGATCAAGGGCAGCAAAGTTTAGTAAATTTTTAAAACAGCTGATTTTTGAGGAACCTGAAACGCCAAAGTTGTCATCTGGATAAAAATGATAGAAAAAGGTTCAAATATTCAATATTTTTAAATTTTATTAAAATATTATTATTAAAACGGAAGTTATAGCGCCCTAGATTATTCGACTTTTTAGGCTCTAGCCGCTTAACCGGTACCCGGATATGGCCAGTTCACGAACTTGTCCAAGACATTATTTGCCGAAACATACACAGAAAATTATTTTGGTGTAGGTCGAAAAATGCGACCGTGAGAGTGCCGCTAAATTCCGTTATGCCTCATATCGTTATATATATATATATATATATATATATATATATATATATATATATATATATATATATATATATATATATATATATATATATATATATATATATATATATATATATATATATAATTTTTTTTTTTTTTGTTTTTCCATCTCCGCTTATCACATATAGTCGTTTGGCATCAAAATTTTTCCGAAATTCTGAGATGAAGCCCATTGCAATAGGTAGATTTTTATATGAAATCTACCTAAAATTATGGAGTACCTAAAAAATGATGTAAAACATGTCTTAATATTAATTTAGAAAATTTGAGGAACATTAACCAGTTGAGAAGGTTAGTTAAACACTTTTAATTGAAAAAGTTGAGAAGGATTAGAAACAAGTGCAAATTTTAGCAAAGGAAAAATATTGTCATTTTTTCTGTATACCAGATTCAAAATATAAATGAATTTTGTCTATGTCCAGATACATTGCATTTTTTCCCGAGCTCATATTGATAACAATTCTGTATCTTGCACTTTTACAAAATTATAAGTTCGACAGCGTGATGACAGAGACATCTGAATCGGTGCAGTGTACTGTACTTGTACTCGATAGTTAGGATTTAGTCGACAGCTGTGAAACACTATGTTCGAAGAGCTCTTTCCATGACTTTTTTAAACGCAATGTCATGTTCATCACCATATTATGACATCAGCAAAATATACTTCGCCGTTGTCAATATCGCCAAAAGATTTCATAATTGATCTTTTGAAATATTTCTGGTGCGCACGCAATTCTAAATGGTAGTACATTAAATTTATACCTCCCAAAACTTTCCCCATTCATCATGCGATTTACCAGAAACTACTTTTCATGTCTTTGACTGAAAATGCTTTTTTTTTTCTTGATTGTTTTGTAACTCTATATCGTCAGTAGCAGAAATTGTGAAATGCTCTCGCTGAATGTATTTATTTAGTTGTCTAGGGTCTAGACTAAACAAAGTTGTCTAGACTAAACAAAGACGAAGTACATCGTTTGGTTTTTCTATAATTATAAGTTGATTTACCCATTCTGTTGGATAATCTACTTTAGATTCAATATTTTCTTTCCTTTTTTTACGATAATACGCTAATGGAATTACATGATCTGTTAACTTTATCGCATAAGTATAACCTTTTACTAACCCATAACCATTAAAAACATATTACTACCTCTTCTGCAGCTGATAGAAATGTATTATTTAATTCATTAATTCTCTTTATTAATTTTAATATAATGCATGACTTTAAATTTAAGACTGACTTCAAGCTTTCTTTAACAATAACAAATTAAAGTTGTCTTACGATTTCATTTTTAACCGAACAGTTTAACTCGACAGTTGGAACTATTTTAAAATTTCCAAAAGTTAATAAAATTATTTTTTTGGTCTAATTTTAGTTTAGTTCAAGTGATCTAAAAATATTTATTGGTAGTACATATATTTCAGCACCTGTATCTAACTTAATAGTTATTTATGTATCAAGGGAATTATAAGGATGTTAATTCCCGCGGGAAACGTTTACTACCCGAGGGCCTCTGGGCCGAGGGTTAGTAAGTTTCACAAGGTAATTGACATCTAATAATTCACTTGATACATAAATAATTTTATTCTCTTCCATTTAATTATATCAGCTTTATTTGTATGTTTTTTCGATAATAATAGTATGTATTATTGTATTGTTTTCTAACCTATAGCCTAATGAACTTAACCCATTTTCTAATGAAAATTTTCCTATAAAAAAACTATCATTATTCAATTGGTATGATTCCAATTGGTCAAATTGTTTTGATTTCATTAAAATTATTTTCAAATTATAATCACAATTGCTTTGATAAGTTTTGTTCAAAAATCGAATTTTAATTTAAATTTTCTTATTTCGTTTAGTTGAACTTGGTTGATTGTATGAGAAGGGTGTTTTTTATCATCAGGGTTTTTTTATTAATAAATTTGATTTATCAATTAAAACAATAAAGATTAACAATAGTTTTAATTGAAGAAAATGTTTTTATTTTTTATAATACACAATTTTTTGTCAGAGAATAAAGTATTGTAATCGATTCGTGAATAATGAATTTTATTCTCTCGCAAATTAAAATTCTCGCTCGTGCCTCGCTCAAATTTTAAACTTTTGCTTGAGAATAAACTACTTCATTATTCACTCATTGATTAATCTACTATTATTTTTTACTATAAAACATTTATTTTTATCAAGTATTTGATAGCATGATTTTGCGTTTTAATCGATTAAGTTAGTTATGTTTTAGTTCAAATTGTATTATAATTCCCTTGGGAATTAAGAGTATCATTATTATTTCGGTAACTAAGGTCTTAACGACTCATAATATATCAGTAAAACATAAAATTAATTATTTTCTTACCTATATCTATTTCTTTAAAGCAGTTCTTGAAACAAGAAAATTATCTCCAGATTCTAGATGTCCAATAAAATATTCCTGACTTTCATTTTTTTCACGTTTTCATGTGTGTCTTCTGACGGTTTCACTTCAAAAGTTCAAAAATCTTTGGATGACCTTGTTTATCGCACTCCTTTCCATCAATTGTCCCTCTTCCCTTGCTCCAATGATCTTTGTTTGATTGGTCTCTCAAGCCATTATTTGGTGAGTAGTTCTTTTGGCATCTATTTCGACTTTTACATACACTTGAAAAATGACCGAACTTACCACGTTTGGCACGTTTTCTATTGCAGGGCACTTACTGTGTTGATGAGAATTCGCACACCTTGTGCATAACCAACAGCTTCTGCTTCCAAATTTTTCTTTTAGGTACTTAACTAAATCAATATTGTTGTTTGTTAATTCATGCATTTTGCAAATTTCTTCAATTTTGTGGAAAGTTAAATCAAGCCGGTCAATGACGCCTGCTATCTTTTATCATTCTATTTTTATACACTGTTTTGCAATTTTGGTTTTCACATTTGAAGTCTCAATATTCGGCTTGGTTTTTGAGTTTGTAGATCGTTGTCCACATACAATTAAAGTTTCGCTTCACTTATGGCTACCTTGTCACAAAATATCCAAATGATTCGTGGTAGTGTTTTCTTACATGTGAGCAATTTCACGAAGATTCAACAACGTTTTGACTTGACCCCTTTTAATTGATTATTTTTTGTTTATAGATGGTCTTTCATAAAAAAAAATACAAGTTCTCTTAGAATTTTTTTTTTCTCGACCAGGGGTCTTTACAGGGTGCCCCTCAATTTTTTGTTATTTTGTGATGTGAGTGCATTTTGACGAGCGATTGTAGAAAAACTACTCAATCGATTTTCATAAATGATATGTCGTTGAATAGGTATTAGAACAAAGTTTTTAAAAATGTACACTTCAATTTTTTGAAATAATTTTTAACGGTGTAATATAAGAAAAAAACGGTGTAACATAAGAAAAGATGGCACAGCCTCTTTTATTTTTTTTTTAACTAAATTGAAGCTTATTTTATATCTAACTACTTGTGAAAGCTTAGGACACGGGTTATTTTTTATTTTGAAGATAAAATTCGTTGTGCATATGACTGTCGGGAATCAGTTTTTTTTGTTCTGAAGAAAAATCATAAAAATGGCGTTATAAACTAAGGGGAGAGACTCAGGTTTCAAATATTGACAATGCAAGATTCAGCTGTAACAATTATTCTCCTGAATTTGCACTTTTTGAGCACCGTGATGTAATGGTATATATACGCGATGATGTTAAATATACAAGGCTCCTTCAATATGAAACAAGTAGTATTTCTGAATTCTGCTTTATCTGGCTTAAAATTACCGTAAATAAACATGACATGTATCTATGTTATTTATACTGCAGTCCTAATTACCACCATAATCAAACCTTAGACGCATTTAATTCTCTGACAGACACAATCGATGTTATCTTCACCACAGCACCTAATGCAGAAATTATATTAGCAGGTGATTTCAACGTCCACCACAAAGATTGGCTCCGTTTCTCAACCAAAACATCATTAGAAGGTCAATATGCTAAATTTCTTGCTGATTCCAATCAGCTTACACAACTAGTAGATAGGCCAACCCATATTCCAAATATTGCTAGCCATTCTTCTAATCTACTTGACCTTTTCATGACAACTCATTCTGCTAAATATACCTTCTCAGTTGATGCTCCTCTTGGCAGATCAGATCACTGTGTGGTTTCTGCCTATTTTGAAATAAGTTCTCGAGCGCCTATCACAAAATTGTCCCCTCCTCGAAAGGTTTGGCATTACAAAAGATGCAATTGGCAGAAACTGAACCAATTTTACAACGAAATCGATTGGCGTTTATTTCTACAGAATAAAAATGTTAACCAAGCAACAGCGTTGATCACGTTCATTATTCTACTGGGAATGAACATTTTTATTCCAACCAATATTGTGAAAAAGAAAAATGGGTCTAAATCCTGGTTTTCTGATGTATGTTCTATAGCCAAAATCAACAAAATGTTGGCGTTTGACAAATACCAGAGTGATAAATCTCCCAGCAGTCGATCTCTTTATATCAGGGCTAGAAACAACTGTCATATTATATATAAAAAAGCTAAATTTCTTTTCAATTCTAATGCTAAGCGTAAAATCTTACGAGCCACAAAAGGCAGCCGATCGTATTGGAATTTTATCCGAGAGGTTGGCAATAACTTTATCAAATCTTCTATTCCACCATTAATGGATAACCAAGGAAACCCTGTAACGGACATCAAAGCGAAGGCAGATCTACTTGCGGCAAATTTTGCTGCTAACTCTGTTGTCGATGATTCCGGTATAAATCCGCCGTACATTCCACCTATTCAATCAACAATGAACAAAATTTACTTTCGTCCAAGAATTTTGCGGTCAACACTGCTTAATCTGGATCTTAGCAAATCTGCTGGTCCGGACGGTATACCACCTGTTGTACTAAAACGATGCGCGGATACCCTGGTTTATCCACTAATTAGTCTCTTTCATTTATCCCTAAGCGCGGGTGTTTATCCATCAATGTGGAAACTGACTAATGTTCAACCAGTCCCGAAAAAAGGCAACAAGTCTGACCCTTCAAATTATCGTCCCATTGCATTAACCTCGATACTTGCTAAAGTCATGGAAAAAATTATTAATTATAAACTAATGGCTTATCTCGAAAACAACAATCTTCTCCACGACCGCCAATATGGATTTCGTAAAACACGGTCTACTGGTGACATCATGTCAGTCCTCACGGAGAAATGGGGTAAAACAATTCATGACTTTGGTGAGTCCCATATTATTTCCCTTGACATATCCAAGGCGTTTGACAGAGTTTGGCATCGGGCTCTTAACAATAAATTAATCTCATTTGGAGTCTGTAAGACCTTGATTTGTTGGTTAGAAGATTTTTTATCCCAGAGATCTATCAGAGTAGTGCTGGATGGTGCCATTTCGGATAAATTTCCAATTCAAGCCGGTGTGCCCCAGGGTTCGGTTCTATCACCAACCCTTTTTCTAATTTTTATCAACGATTTGTTATCTATCACTACAAACCCAGTATATAGCTTTGCCGACGACAGCACTATCTTCCATTCCTATTCTTTTAAAAAACAGCCATCTAGTCTAACTACCAATTTCCATCGCAGAAAAATAGTTGAATCCTTGGATGTAGATCTTGAATTAATTCTGGATTGGGGTAAACGGAATCTTGTGACATTTAATGCTCTGAAGACGAAGTCGTGCGTTTTGTCCCATAAAACCTCGCTATATAGCTGTAATGCAACATTTTCCAGACAACCAATAATAAACTCGCCTACGCTTAAGTTGTTGGGTACTAACATCAATCACAAACTAAAATGGCATGATCATATTCTTTCCGTGGCAAAATTGGGATCCCAACGACTTGGTTTCTTACGTCGCTGTAAAAGCTTTTTCTCTCCATCTGAAATCGCTACAATCTATAAGGCATATATACGACCGATCCTTGAATTCGACTCCCATTTATGGGCTGCAGCACCAGAAACCTCTTTAGATTTTGTTGACAGAGTTCACAGACGTGCTTTGAAACTGATTGATGATCCAATGATAACATCGGGTATGGATTCTCTGCATCATAGAAGAGTGGTTGGAGCTCTTACACTATTCTACAGATACTACTACGGCAAATGCTCTAATGAAGTTAATGATTTAATACCACCATTGCGTAGATATCCACGAGCCACTAGACAATCGTTACATTCCCATACACATACCTTGGAGGTCCCATATGTGAGAACATCTAGCTATAATAACTCCTTCATTTCACGTTCCGTATACTGGTGGAATCGATTACCACAAAATGTTTTTCCCGCTACATACAATCCCCAAGCTTTTAAATCAGCAGTACACCAACACTATCGCTTCAGTCCTATCCCAAGTCCTTAAAAAGTAACCTTTTAACTTTCCTTTCCTATCGTTAACACGTGCATAAAGCATTAGAGGTGTATAACCTAAGTGATTAACCGAACTATAAAAAAAAAAAAAAAAAAGAGATTTTTTTTTATGTTAAATATCAAATATTTTATTATTAGATGAACTTTTTAAAATATTATAAAAATTATATGTGTAGTACAATAAATAAAATAAATACAATTGTTCAAAATGATTTACTTATTTTACAAACAGAAGTTTTTTTGAATAGGAAAACACTTCTGCAATTATTTTCTTTGTATTAGATGGCAATGAAAAATGAAATGTTTATTTATCACTTTTAGTAATCACTTGTCACTCTTATAAAAAATAATTTGACAGTCTCGACTGCAAACAAAAAAGCCGTATAAATAACTAAATCTATTTAGGAACTTTTGACTGGAGAAGTATTATGTTCGTATTATGTTATTATGGAATCATAAAGTAAAAGATTGTATTTTAACATTAAATTACAAATCTTATATATTAATACGCTAACGAAAAATTTTGTGGAGCCTAAGGCTTTTTTATTCGCAGATGGATTCATTTCAAATTTTCACTGCTGACTGATATTAGTGTAACTTAGTTTTTAAAAATGTACACTTCAATTTTTTGAAATAATTTTTAACGGTGTTATATAAGAAAAAAACGGTGTAACATAAGAAAAGATGGCACAGCCTCTTTTTATTTTTTTTTAAACTAAATTGAAGCTTATTTTATATCTAACTACTTGTGAAAGCTTAGGACACGGGTTATTTTTTATTTTGCAGATAAAATTCGTTGTGCATATGACTGTCGGGAATCAGTTTTTTTTGTTCTGAAGAAAAATCATAAAAATGGCGTTATAAACTAAGGGGAGAGACTCAGGTTTCAAATATTGACAATGCAAGATTCAGCTGTAACAATTATTCTCCTGAATTTGCACTTTTTGAGCACCGTGGTGTAATGGTATATATACGCGATGATGTTAAATATACAAGGCTCCTTCAATATGAAACAAGTAGTATTTCTGAATTCTGCTTTATCTGGCTTAAAATTACCGTAAATAAACATGACATGTATCTATGTTATTTATACCGCAGTCCTAATTACCACCATAATCAAACCTTAGACGCATTTAATTCTCTGACAGACACAATCGATGTTATCTTCACCACAGCACCTAATGCAGAAATTATATTAGCAGGTGATTTCAACGTCCACCACAAAGATTGGCTCCGTTTCTCAACCAAAACATCATTAGAAGGTCAATATGCTAAATTTCTTGCTGATTCCAATCAGCTTACACAACTAGTAGATAGGCCAACCCATATTCCAAATATTGCTAGCCATTCTTCTAATCTACTTGACCTTTTCATGACAACTCATTCTGCTAAATATACCTGCTCAGTTGATGCTCCTCTTGGCAGATCAGATCACTGTGTGGTTTCTGCCTATTTTGAAATAAGTTCTCGAGCGCCTATCACAAAATTGTCCCCTCCTCGAAAGGTTTGGCATTACAAAAGATGCAATTGGAAGAAACTGAACCAATTTTACAACGAAATCGATTGGCGTTTATTTCTACAGAATAAAAATGATAACCAAGCAACAGCGTTGATCACGTTCATTATTCTACTGGGAATGAACATTTTTATTCCAACCAATATTGTGAAAAAGAAAAATGGGTCTAAATCCTGGTTTTCTGATGTATGTTCTATAGCCAAAATCAACAAAATGTTGGCGTTTGACAAATACCAGAGTGATAAATCTCCCAGCAGTCGATCTCTTTATATCAGGGCTAGAAACAACTGTCATATTATATTTAAAAAAGCTAAATTTCTTTTCAATTCTAATGCTAAGCGTAAAATCTTACGAGCCACAAAAGGCAGCCGATCGTATTGGAATTTTATCCGAGAGGTTGGCAATAACTTTATCAAATCTTCTATTCCACCATTAATGGATAACCAAGGAAACCCTGTAACGGACATCAAAGCGAAGGCAGATCTACTTGCGGCAAATTTTGCTGCTAACTCTGTTGTCGATGATTCCGGTATAAATCCGCCGTACATTCCACCTATTCAATCAACAATGAACAAAATTTACTTTCGTCCAAGAATTTTGCGGTCAACACTGCTTAATCTGGATCTTAGCAAATCTGCTGGTCCGGACGGTATACCACCTGTTGTACTAAAACGATGCGCGGATACCCTGGTTTATCCACTAATTAGTCTCTTTCATTTATCCCTAAGCGCGGGTGTTTATCCATCAATGTGGAAACTGACTAATGTTCAACCAGTCCCGAAAAAAGGCAACAAGTCTGACCCTTCAAATTATCGTCCCATTGCATTAACCTCGATACTTGCTAAAGTCATGGAAAAAATTATTAATTATAAACTAATGGCTTATCTCGAAAACAACAATCTTCTCCACGACCGCCAATATGGATTTCGTAAAACACGGTCTACTGGTGACATCATGTCAGTCCTCACGGAGAAATGGGGTAAAACAATTCATGACTTTGGTGAGTCCCATATTATTTCCCTTGACATATCCAAGGCGTTTGACAGAGTTTGGCATCGGGCTCTTAACAATAAATTAATCTCATTTGGAGTCAGACCTTGATTTGTTGGTTAGAAGATTTTTTATCCCAGAGATCTATCAGAGTAGTGCTGGATGGTGCCATTTCGGATAAATTTCCAATTCAAGCCGGTGTGCCCCAGGGTTCGGTTCTATCACCAACCCTTTTTCTAATTTTTATCAACGATTTGTTATCTATCACTACAAACCCAGTATATAGCTTTGCCGACGACAGCACTATCTTCCATTCCTATTCTTTTAAAAAACAGCCATCTAGTCTAACTACCAATTTCCATCGCAGAAAAATAGTTGAATCCTTGGATGTAGATCTTGAATTAATTCTGGATTGGGGTAAACGGAATCTTGTGACATTTAATGCTCTGAAGACGAAGTCGTGCGTTTTGTCCCATAAAACCTCGCTATATAGCTGTAATGCAACATTTTCCAGACAACCAATAATAAACTCGCCTACGCTTAAGTTGTTGGGTACTAACATCAATCACAAACTAAAATGGCATGATCATATTCTTTCCGTGGCAAAATTGGGATCCCAACGACTTGGTTTCTTACGTCGCTGTAAAAGCTTTTTCTCTCCATCTGAAATCGCTACAATCTATAAGGCATATATACGACCGATCCTTGAATTCGACTCCCATTTATGGGCTGCAGCACCAGAAACCTCTTTAGATTTTGTTGACAGAGTTCACAGACGTGCTTTGAAACTGATTGATGATCCAATGATAACATCGGGTATGGATTCTCTGCATCATAGAAGAGTGGTTGGAGCTCTTACACTATTCTACAGATACTACTACGGCAAATGCTCTAATGAAGTTAATGATTTAATACCACCATTGCCATTAGACAATCGTTACATTCCCATACACATACCTTGGAGGTCCCATATGTGAGAACATCTAGCTATAATAACTCCTTCATTTCACGTTCCGTATACTGGTGGAATCGATTACCACAAAATGTTTTTCCCGCTACATACAATCCCCAAGCTTTTAAATCAGCAGTACACCAACACTATCGCTTCAGTCCTATCCCAAGTCCTTAAAAAGTAACCTTTTAACTTTCCTTTCCTATCGTTAACACGTGCATAAAGCATTAGAGGTGTATAACCTAAGTGATTAACCGAACTATAAAAAAAAAAAAAAAAAAGAGATTTTTTTTTATGTTAAATATCAAATATTTTATTATTAGATGAACTTTTTAAAATATTATAAAAATTATATGTGTAGTACAATAAATAAAATAAATACAATTGTTCAAAATGATTTACTTATTTTACAAACAGAAGTTTTTTTGAATAGGAAAACACTTCTGCAATTATTTTCTTTGTATTAGATGGCAATGAAAAATGAAATGTTTATTTATCACTTTTAGTAATCACTTGTCACTCTTATAAAAAATAATTTGACAGTCTCGACTGCAAACAAAAAAGCCGTATAAATAACTAAATCTATTTAGGAACTTTTGACTGGAGAAGTATTATGTTCGTATTATGTTATTATGGAATCATAAAGTAAAAGATTGTATTTTAACATTAAATTACAAATCTTATATATTAATACGCTAACGAAAAATTTTGTGGAGCCTAAGGCTTTTTTATTCGCAGATGGATTCATTTCAAATTTTCACTGCTGACTGATATTAGTGTAACTTAGATTCGGATTCGGATTCACACAAATCGGATCATAAATAAAAAAGTTATAGACGAATTAAATTTATTTTTGAATTTAAGCGAATTCCCCCATACAATAATGGACTTGCCCAATATTTTGTTATTCTTTTATACATTGTATTTTATTTTAGTCTTCTTATGTACATTGAAGTGAAGAATGTGAAATTCAATTAATTGTTTGATATAAATAAATTTTGTTCTGTTTTTTCTTCATTTTAATTTTTCGCGTTTTTTTTCGATGCCAAGACCACGTCGTAAACGTTTGGAAGTGAGTGGTCCATCGAGTCGTTGAAATAAAAGAGATCGTGTTGCATATATTCGTAATGTTAATGCTCTACACAATGAAGCTAATGTTGATTTTATGAATGATGAAATGAATGGCAATAATGTTGGAATAAATGCTGAAGCTGATGTAGGAATGAACGTTGTGAATGATGAAGTGAATGTTGATGATATGAATGGTGTCATGAATGGTGTCATGAATGGTGAAATGAATGGTGTCATGAATGGTGTTAATGGTGAAATGAATGTTGTGAATGAAGAAATGAATGATGATTTAGAATTGAATGTGGTGAATGATTAAATAGAAATTCCCTTAGTAATTTTGAGAGATTCGTTCAAGTGTCCTTTGAATGTGATTCCAGGTAACTTTGATTTGTATGTTTGTGGTGCTTTGGATATGAGTTGTCGTTTTTGTCATGCCAAACATTTTGCAAGAGAAGTTACTTCAAATAATAATGAAGCGTTTTCTTTGTGTTGCCATAAAGGCAAATTCAATTTACATCCTCTTTCTGAAAATGCATTTTTCTCTAATATTTTCGAAGGATTGAATTCAAATGATAATGCTATAAAAAACGTTCTCAAAGTTTTCTTTCAAATATGAGAATGAATAGAAATGCCAATGTATGTGAAGTTTTTCTTATGCGTGAGATAGGTTTTGAGTTAGATCGTGTGAATCCTTTTGTTCGTTCTTTTAAATCAATGCATGAATTTTGTGAAAGACCTGAGAATGTTACTGCTGATGTGTCAATGGTTATAAAAGTTAACAGAGAATGTGATATTCGTCGTTTTAATGATGCTGTTCAAACTGATGTGGCTGCTATTTTTAAAAATGATGATGGTGAACCACCTTTCGAAAGAAATATGATAGTTTTTTCAAAAAATGCAAATGAAATTCGTTCTGTTTCTGTCCTTGATTCTTCTTTGGATCCTTTAGCTTATCCTTTGTTGTTTCCAAATGGTGATACTGGGTGGCACGTTAATATTCCACATAATGTAGTTTCAACTTTACGTGCTAATGTGCCACGCACAAAAGATACAATGTTGCAATATGCATCTTATCGCCTTGCTATACGTGATGGTTTTAGTCTTTTGCATCGTTCTCAAAAATTATTTCTTCAATGGATTGTTGATATGTATGTTCGTATCGAAGGTACACGGCTTCATTACATTCGTTCAAATCAATCTGCTCTTCGTGCTGATTTGTACAATAATTTAACAGATTTCTTGCATCAAAATCGCAATGGCGATGATAATATGCAAGTAGTTGGTCGTAAAGTAATTTTGCCATCTTCTTTCACCGGTTCACCACGTAACATGTATCAAAATTACTTGGATGCAATGTCTATTGTACAACATTTCGGTAAACCTTCTTTATTTATAACAATGACATGTAATCCTCAATGGCCAGAAATTGTTGATAATTTGAGTAATTATGAGTCTTCGAATTTTCGTCCTGATATTGTTGTGCGTGTGTTTAAAGTGAAACTTAAAGAGCTCATAGATTGTTTAATGAAAAAAAAGATTTTCGATTCTGTCAAAGCACTTATATATACCATTGAATTTCAAAAACGTGGTCTTCCGCATGCTCATATTTTGTTAAATTTGTCAGATGAAGATAGAATTGATGGAAATGAAATGATTAATAAATTTGTATGTACTGAAATCCCTGATCCCATTCTTGTTCCTAAATTACATGAATATGTGAAACGTCATATGATGCATGAACCATGTGGTGCTCTAAATCCCAATTCTGTTTGTATGAGAGATGGTAAATGTAGTAAGAATTTTCCAAAACCTTTTTCTGAAAATACTAAAGAATCTGTGAATGGTTATCCTTTGTATCGTCGACGTGATAATGGTATGAGTGTTGATGTACGTGGTGGATCTCTTGATAATAGATACTAGGAGGGCCCGGCGTGCTTCGCTACGCTTATAAATAAAGTTTTTGCGTAGAGATTTTGTTGACGTAGAAGCAATGATTTCAAAAAGTGGTAATGAGAAATGCTAGCCTATAATTTTTAATTTTTCTTTTTAAATATATGAATGAAAAATAATCAGAACTCTAGCTGATCAGTTCGGATATATGAAAAATTAGCGATCAAATAAGTTTTCAAGTAAGCTTATTTGATCTCTAACTTATTTGATGGCTAATTTTTCATATATCCGAACTGATCAGCTAGAGTTCTGATTATTTTTCATTCATATATTTAAAAAGAAAAATTAAAAATTATATGCTTGCATTTCTCATTACCACTTTTTGAAATCATTGCTTCTACGTCAACAAAATGTCTACGCAAAAACTTTATTTATAAGCGTAGCGAAGCACGCCGGGCCCTCCTATTTTATTATTGAATAAGCTTTTTAAAATATACAAATTATATATGTAGGTTAAAGAAAATAAATATAGTTATTAAGAATTATTTACTTATTTTACATTCAAAAGTTTCTTTTGAGTTGGAAAACATTTTTTGCAATTATTGTCTTAGTATTTAATGGTACAAAAGAATGAAATTTTTGTGTTCCACTTATAGTAATCGCATTTTTATATCGATTTTGTAATTTTTCTTTTGTTAATTGATATTCATATTTATCGGCGTATCCAAAGTTCATGGTAGATTCCCATTTTAAAGCCCATTCGAAAAGTTTTTTTGGTGTATCAATAGTATCTCTATACTATAACGGAGTGCAGGAGTGCAGCACGCTTCAGTGTACCACTAATCCCTTTCAGGGGTCCCTTTAAGGTCCCTTTCCATGGCTGGTAGCATGAAAATGCCATTCTGCATCAACCTTAAAGTCTGTTTTATGGTGGCATAAGTTAATTAGGATATGTTTATTTTTGTATTGAGAAGGTACACCGTCGGTGTTATAAATTATTTTCCTAATATTAGAACTTATATGCGTTCTGATGAATTCAATAAGTTTTGCAATGAAAAGATGAACTGTAGTACTGTTGTGATCGATTATATCCGAAATGAGTATAAAATTTCGGTGCTGTATATATTCACTTGCGGCACTTTTAAAATAAATGACCAATGGATGAATAGTTGTTTGTGAATTATTATAATGATAGCCTTGAACCGAATCCTGAATTGTGAAGGCGTAGTTTTCAGAAAAATCCCCTTGAACGAAGCACGTTCCTGGTTCTAATTTTTTTTTTCTTTCCTCAATGAATATAGATTGCTGTTTTGCTATGAAGTTGTGTGGTATCAAAATTTGTAAACGGTAAACAAATTTTTTCATAAATTCTTCTACAGTTTCTATTAAAGTATCCAAATTGCACCGATCAGTGGTATTCCATTGTTGATATTTGACTTGAAGAAGTTGAAGGATTCCTTTAACGTCAAAATCATTTAGTAATCTTTCTTCCAGTTGTTGAAGTTTTTTTGAACATTCATTGCACTTCAAAGTATGACAATCTTCCGTTAATTCACCACAGGAAACAAAGTCAATTAATGTTTTATAATTCTGGAAAGCAGCATCAGTAATCCAAGACATCTTAGAGTGTTGAATCATTAGTTTTATATTTTGATGTATGTGTACACACGCACACATTATGAACTCCTTGGGATAATTTTATACATTCTTGTGGTCGAAGGGACGTGAATTTAGTAAATCCAATTTTCACATCAGGAAACTTATTTTTAACCTCCACATAAGCTTCATTTAATGTACATAGCAATAAGCGCTTTTGTGGATTTATGCTGAAATTGCTCATATTTTCTTTATTGTACATATATAATTTTTATAATATTTTAAAAAGTTCATCTAATAATAAAATATTTGATATTTAACATAAAAAAAAATTTCTTAGTTTATAACGCCATTTTTATAATTTTCCTTCAGAACAAAAAAAACTGATTCCCGACAGTCATATGCACAACGAATTTTATCTTTAAAACAAAAAATAATGCGTGTCCTAAACTTTCACAAGTAGTTAGATATAAAATAAGCTTCAATTTAGTTTTAAAAAAAAAAAAGGTGTGCCATCTTTTCTTATGTTACACCGTTTTTTTCTTATGTTACACCGTTAAAAATTATTTCAAAAAATTGACAGTGTACATTTTTAAAGACTTTGTTCTAATATCTATTCAACGACATATCATTTATGAAAATCGATTGATCAATCGCTCGTCAAAATGTACTCACATCACAAAATAACAAAAAATTGAGGGGCACCCTGTGAAGACCCCTGGTCGAAAAAAAAAATTCTAAGAGAACTAGTATTTTTTATTTATGAAAGACTATAAACAAAAAATAATCAAAATTAAAAGGGGTCAAGTCAAAATTTCCCAAAAATTTGCTGAACTTGCGTGAAATTGCTTATGTATTATAACAATTTATTATTGCAGGGTAGTAGTCAATCCAAAAAACAATATTTATTTCATTTGATTTATTCTTCATTAACTTTCCAAAATTAAACACCATTATTCATATTTGGTTAAATGCACTATAAACTTTAGTTTTATTGTAATAAATTATATTCTATTATAAAATCTTTTTCAAATCAAATCTTTTAAAAATATAGTTGTTTCTTCCTTAAGACTAAAATGTGACTGACCAAAAAGTTAAAAAATATCTAACAAAAACTAACTACCACATATTTTTGTTGTTTACAAATTGAAAAACAAAATTATCTCATCCTTCTATTAGATATATTCTTTTAATTTTCTGTTCAAAAATCCTAAGCAAATAGAACAATGTTCACAAACGGAAATAGGTAATAAAATATTATTTTGAGAACAAGAACTTGTATGACTAATATTAATAGTTCCTTAAAATTGAAGATTAACAAAATGTTCTTCAAGCCAAAACAAATAGAATACTATTTGCGACCTTAGAGTATATATAAATATAGAGAGAACATAACTTTAAAATTGTATGAAGAGAGACATAAGAAATCGTGATTGCTAATATGTCATATTCAATTTCTCATTTCGCCATTTGCATTTCTGTTTATTTACAACAACCAACTATTGTATTAAATTATAAATTAAAAACAATTAAATAATTTAAAACGAAACAAAAAGTACAATCTATTATTTTTAGTTGTGCTAATTTTTATAAAATGAATGAAAATAATTACGAGAGTATTTTACATTTATTGTGTTATTTCCAGTGATTTTATAATAGTGAATATTCTATTATTTTATAATGCAAATGTGCAAATATTTAAGTTATGTATACATCCTGAAAGTATATTATGAAAACTAGCTGGCGACCAACTTTTCATTATTGTGTAGTTTATTTTTAATAGATAAAAGATTAAAATTTAAATGTTTGGTTAGAATCAAATCCTAATCTGTCATTTTTCTTATTTCTTTTTGTATAGTAGCAGTGAGGGAGAAACTATTATTTTTTTGTGGTAGGTTTTTTTCTTATAGATTTAAAAGAAACTCGCAATAATTGTACAATTTTGAATCAAATGAAAAATTTATGCACGTCTTTGGGAAGACAAACCGGTTTCTCTCTCAGAGAAATAAAGGAAAACAAACAAACAAAAAAACGATTTGACAGAAGATCAATCACGATTAATATTAGTTATGGTGGTCGGTTGTTTGCGACGGAAAAAGATAATAAAACATCTGTTAAACGAAAATCAAATTAATGTTGAACAGGAAAAGGATAATAAATCTAGAAACTGGATAAGTTGCCACAAGTTCTACCACAAAATTTTCTATAAACTGTTTCAGTTTTTGACTTGTGTTATTAAATTTAAAAGACTACCGCGATATTCCTTTTTGGGATACAATATTCACTGAACAATTAATTGTATGACCTCATCAAACTTAGCTTCTTCAATTATCTTTCCAAATGAATTAAATATTTCCACTCTCTGTTCTCACATTAAATTGAGCATTACCGATGCTAAAAAGTAAATTTCAAGCTTTTGCACCCACTTCGGCCAGTCTTTTGTTGCATCTTCAAAATCCATCATGCTTGGTTCTATAACCTTAAATTCCGCCATACTTATTGTGATAAGATTAATATAAATTTACAAAATTTAGTTTTTTCACCCCACACCTGACACCAGAGATAGTAACTCCTCATTTTTTGATCATCATCTTATGCTTTTTCTTAGTTTTGAATATTCATATTCAATGAAAAAAAAAAATAAAGCAAATCCATGAATATTTTTTTCTTTTCCTTTTTGAACATCTTTCCTCATAATATTTTGAATCATATTTTCATTTGAAAAAAGATATTCAAAAAGTTGATCCTAATTAAAAAAGATTGAGTGATTATCACTCATTTCTCGTTTCGTTTTGTTTTTCAATTGAGCATCTTTTATCTTTTTTCAAATTGATGCTCAGCGATCTTTTTTCATTGTTGAAAAAAAAGAATGAGTTTAATCAGATTGAATTTTTTCTTATTCAGATATTGATGATTGTTGTTTTGGTAAAATAGAAAATATTTTATAGAATAAAATTTTAGGTTTATGGTTGTTTCTGTTTGTTGTTTATTAATCTTATTATTGAGTTTATTGGAATAAATGGACATTTGTCTGGACTGCAAGACTGCAAAATCATCAATTATTTTTAATGGTTTGGTTTTAGATTTTGTTAATATCCAATTTTGTTAATATCCAATTATGGTTTTGGTATTGGTTTTTCTAAATGATAAGTTTTGGTTGTGGTACTGATTTTTCGAAACAATAAATATTGGTTTTGGCTTCAATTTTGTTTTTTCTAAACGGCAAGTTTTGCGTTTGGGTTCGGTTTTGGTTTTTATAAATGATAAGTTTCGGTTTTGACTTTTTGACTAAAATGTTATTGTTGGGGTTTTCGCCAAGTACATTAAAAGAACCAATGGCAAGACGGATATGAAGCTTTTTACCGAGGTTTGATTACTATTTTTTTTCGAATTTGGTTATGGCTTGATGATTTTTATAATGTGATTTCGGTTACAGTTTGATGATTTTTAAAATGTGGTTTTGGTTTTGACGATTTTTTGAATATGGTTTTGTTTTAATGAGGTTGATTTTTTCGGTTTTGGTTTTGCAATAGCTGTTTGCATATCTGTTTATGTTACTATGTTGATGAGTGGTTGATTTATAAATTCTACGAAAGACAAAAACCAAGATTTTAACAAATATTGGTATGTCATTTTTGCGATTTCCTTGTAACTAATTCAACAATGAGTGAATGAATTTGTTGGGAAATAATATTAGAAGTTAATACACATAGGCAATGTATACCCAAGTATGTTAAGAAACCATTAGATCTTATACATATAATATAGCTGACGGTTTAAATCGTAGTCACCTTTATTTTCTAAGATTTGAATTACAGATGCGATTTAAGTGGGGTAATGGATAGTCAAAAGTATGAATAATAAGTTAGGTTATGTCAGCTTACCAAAACAGCCTCTATAGTCTTAAAGGTCACCAACTAATTGCATATACAAATAAAACTAAATTTATGTTGATACCTGTTACCTTTGTAATTATTTTTGCATTTTTTAAGTGTTTCACTGTTAAGATTTTCATTTTGTAAAATTATAACAACATTTTTCAATGAGCGCAAAACATAGATCGGTAATATACCATAAAACATCAATTTAAAATTTAGTCTTTTGAGTCTTCATCAAGCACACTATATAGTATAACTTTCTTCAACTTATTTGGAAAGTTACTAAATAATTAAATAATATTTAATTATTCCTATTACCTATACTTATTATATGCATATGGCTTACCATTAATGGCCCAACATTATCCTAAACCTAATGAATCACAGTATTGATTGAACTACAAATTTTATGTTATCAAAGTTAAATAAGACCTAAGCAAATTAGCATTTCTCCTTTTCAACATATTTCAATTGATACTAAACTTCTATCCTATGAAATATTGAACCTTTACAGCCTTACATACGACACCTTTCCACCGATTTGCGGATGCCAGCGACTTCTATGGCTCTCAGGGATCTCCTTAGCTTCGATCACATGCAGCAGCTACCAATGATTGAAAGTTGTTCAATAATTTTATCATTTACCATAAAGTGTATAATGCTGGAGTGCATTATTGTTGAATTCTATCCAAATTATGTAGTCTTTCATTGCTGGAGTGACATAAAGATTGTCACACCAATATTCGGTTGAAATATCTCTTTGTAGAAGAATTTCTTTTCAGAACGATTATTTTAATAGGAATATTAAGTGGAATTCATTAACTATTTCCGTTTTTCCTGATGCATTCAAATATTATTTTTAGACATTAATCATTATCAAAAATGTCCATCACCATGTAAAACAATTAGCCTAACTATTCTAACTAATTCTTATATCCTCATTCTTTTCATTTGCCCAAATTCTTTTCTGTTCTAGTTGACATTGTATTTAAACATGTCCATTTAATTAATAAGTGGGCGAGATGGAGAAGTGGATAAGTCAACAACATCACTTACTCATTTATATACGCAGTTTGGGCAAAGAAGTCCTTTGCATTCTGTCCCTTTACCAATGAGCAATCGAGACATGTTTGTGTGCACAACAAGACTGACGGGAAAAACGACAAAAAGAATATGTTTAAGCATTATTCATGCGTGGGCGAGATGGAGAAGTGGATAAGTCAACAACATCACTTACAAGGAAGTTACGCAACACTGGGAAGGGTCCCAACTTAAACGAGTGACCGCTTGGGAACTTCATCAGAAAAAATATGGAAATATGATTGAATCACATTGAAGCAGGAATATCTCGCCCACGGTATGCCAGTATACTTATCCAGCAGCCCTGGAAATTGGCTAAGATTCGATGGCCCAATCACCCGTTAATCCGAAAGGTGAATCCGAAATTCAAAATGATTAAAGAAACGCACACTAGGAAGAAAAAAGAAAAAACAACAAACCGGAAAAACAATCAAATATCGACCCTTGGCTATCGCACCCGGACACGAATTGGGAACTGGAACGTCAGAACTCTAACAGAAACATCGAGGCTAGCACAAGTTAGAGAAGGTATTAAATGAATATAAGATCGAAATACTAGGACTCAGTGAAGTAAGATGGAAAAACAGTGGGGAATTGACAACAAGCGCAGGAAACCACTTCATATTCTCTGGTAAAGCCGACACACATGAACAAGGTGTAGGAATATTAACAACACCCTTGCAAAGCAAGTACTAATAGAATGGAAACCGATAAGTAGCAGAATAATAACAGCTTGATTTCAGTCGAAAATCAGAAATACAACCATAATTCAGTGCTATGCACCTACCGAAGAAGCTGATGACACAACAAAAGATGAATTCTACGAACAACTACAAGCCACAATTTCTAGTGCACACCGAAATGATATAAAAATTATCCAAGGAGATTTCAATGCTAAAATTGGAGCCGATAACACTGACATGGCATCAATCATGGGCAGATGTGCGCTAGAATCAGCACGAAACAACAATGGTGATAGGCTCATCGATTGTTGTGTCACAAACCAGCTATTCATAGGAGGCAGTAAATTCCCACATAAGAACATACACAAATACACTTGGACATCACCCGATGGAAGAACCAAGAATCAAATCGATCACGTGCTGGTTAACCAAAAATTTCTGTCCTCTCTTCAGGATGTCAGAACAATGCGTGGAGCAGACATACACAGCGACCACCGACTGGTAATAGCAACATTCAAAATTAAACCAACCGCTGTGAAACAAAATAAGTCTGATCGGAGAAAATTCAACACCAATAGATTAAGAGACAAGAACATACGCGACATCTTCAAACAATCGCTCCAGCTCAATTTATCAGGACATGAAGCCAGTAATATTGATCATAAATGGGAACAAATTGAAGCAGCCTACATCAACACTGCTACAGATGTGCTCGGATACCAAGACAAGTCCCGCAAACCAAACCATTAACGATGATACTTGGAAGAAAATTGAAGAACGTCGACAGTTCAAGGTGCAACTATGTCACCAAAACACAGCTGAAGCGCAGAGCAAATATGAAAGTACAACTAAGCAAGTGAAAAAGATGGCAAGGAATGATCGCAGAAAATACACAGAAGACATTCTCAAGACTGCTGAAACAGCAGCCGTAAATAGAAATATGCGCACGCTACATAATGCGTAAGAAAGGTCACAAACAAGTACACGTGTACCCCACCAATAAAGAATGAATCTGGTGAAACCCTAACAACAACCGAACAGCAGCTTAATAGATGGAAAGAATACTTCGAAGACAACAACCAAAATAACGAGGAAAGTTTCCAGCCTGCAGATGGCACTAATAACAAAACTATCAACACCCATCCACCGACGGAGCGGGAAGTTAGAAGTGCCATACAGAAACTGAAGAACAACAAAGCAGCTGGTACAGACAACATACCAGCGGAAGTATTCAAAGCAGATGCAGCTGGTAAATGAAATAATTGGTAAATGGTAAATTGGTAAATTGGTAAATGAAATAATTATTATATTTGAAATGATGGAGGATCAAAGGGATCACATTCATCTTCAGATCTAAAAGAGAACTAATAAAAAAAAACTTAAGAAACACAATTCTAACTAAAAACTAAATAAAAAAACTAAAAATTGTCATAAAATTAAATTATGGAAAATTTCAATTGCAGATGTTCAAACAAAAAAGAATCAAAAAAAAACACAAATACAAATTTAAGTTGAAGAAAAAAGGTTTTGGAAGATATATAGTTTTATTGCTTAAAATTTAAGAAAAGTTTTTTTTTTATGAATATATTATCAGGTTTAAACATACTGCCCCCTTTGTACGTATTACGTTCAAAATATGAATTTTAATAATTACTACTTCTTAACCTAATATTTATTTTTAAAACATTGAAAATTTATAACCGTATTAAATTATGGACGATTCAATTTATTTCATTATTTATTAGATCAGATAATATAAAATTTTGTAAATTTATGTTAACTAAAAAAAGTCTAATTTTAAATATTTATTATCTATACTTCTAATGGAAGTGGATATAGTTGTTTTACAGCACGTTTGTAGACACCGTCGATTGTTTTTACGGTAGCTACTCTTACTATATTATCATCTCCTGGGAAAATCTCCAAAATGCGACCGAGCTTCCATTTACTTGAAACTAAATTTTCATCCTTCTGCAAAACCATAGTTCCAATTGTTATTTTTTTGCCATCATTTTGTTGCCATTTTGTTCTTTTTTGCAATTCATGTAAATATTCCTATTTCCACCTCGTCCAAAAATGTTGTTTTCATAATTTCTCTCTAAAAAGTACACTTTGCTTTAATTGTCCAGCGTTGCGAAAGCTGTCAATATCAAAGCAGTTTAGATAAGTTCATATCGTAACCGCTGTCACTTACTTATCGTAACTGCTGAAGTTTTGGCCTCAAATTTTCTTTTTTAAATCAAAGTACGCGAGTGATTCCTGTCAAACAAACTATTTCAGTTCATTGTTCAACTTCCTTGTAAATTGATTCAGAGCAGAAACAGAAACAAAACACAAATGGAAGATCCTACAAGTGACTTGAGTGATGGTGGACCTAATGAATTTGGTGAAGCTGCTGCAAATATTCATTTAGAGCTTCTACCGGACAAGTCTAGAGACAAATATATAGCAAATGATTATATATATATAGTTATAATCCCATAGTATCATCAAGTCATATAACAAAACTGCTTTCTCACGAAAAGTGCTATCAATGCAAAATAGCATAACTAGAAATATGATGGAATGTTATCAACCAGACATAACATGTAACAACATGATAGAAGAATCAAATATCATAAAACATATTATAATAGAATATGCTGAGTGGTTGTTTTGTACCTTTAGATTTATAAAATTTAGTTTTTATAGTTAGTCTAATTTTTAAACTCTGTAATGTAACATGTATTAAATAAATTGTATTAAATAAATCATTTTTTTTAGAATTTATTTATTCATGAAACATAACTGGCGCAGCCGTGCGGTCTTGTGAGTGTTATAGTAAAGTGTAGTGTAATAATTTGGTGAATAAAAACCAATAAATAAGTGAACCCGTCGCGGTAAAATAAGGTGAAATTTTTTTTTTATCAGACATCTCTAGCTGAAGTTCCTATAAGAACGCGAAGAGGATTTGAGGTTCCACCACACTATATATCAACTTCACTTGGAACCAGCTCAACACGACGAAAGATACGATTCAAAGGTAACGCACTACAAGATAGACGTTTACATTGAATACGTATTACCAGGTAACCTATTTTATTTTATTTTTATATTGTGATTATTGTGATTATATTTAGTGAAAATTTTGTGTTTGTGAACGTATTTTATATATAAAGTTTTCAAAAATAACGTTAGTCATCCACGACAGTTAATTTCAAAATTTTCATGGAAGCGTGTACTACAAGATAGGCACACATCCAAAATATTTCCAAAAATAACTCTAAAATCATATAAAATAGTGTTACTAAATTGACAAACGCGCGCTCTACCAGATAGACGCCAACCTGTCACACTGTCCACTACAAGATAGAGACAGTTCAAATTAATACTATTATATCCTTTTTATAAGAAAAAAATTGACAGATATATTCGATCTGAATAGAAATATAGCCAACTCAGAAATGGACCCAGTTTTAGAGCGACTAGAGGCAATTGGTGCACAGTTGCAACATTTAAATAACAAACAAGGTGAGCATGATCAATTGTTGACATATCTCAACCAAAAATTAGAGCAACCCCAACCACAAATTCAGGAACAAATTCCTGTGGTTACAAATAGGGCAAATGCTCTAGATTTATTTAGGATCCCTGATCCAATAAAATCAATACCCACGTACGATGGGAATAGAAAACAACTTTCGGCTTGGATAAAGACAGTTGAAGACACACTGAGTGTATTCGAACCATTAGTGTCAGAACAACAATATAGTCTTTATTTACAAACTATTAACAACAAAATAGAGGGGAAAGCCAAAGATATACTATGTCTGGCTGGTAATCCCAAAACATTTAATGAAACAAAAGAAATCTTGCAGGAATCTTTAGGAGACCGACAAGAACTATCGTTTTATAAGTCACAACTTTGGGCGACTAAACAAAACGAAACAATGAGTATCCACGGATACTACAATAAAATAAAAGAAATAGTTCAAAATATTAAATCATTATCCAAACAAAATATTTTGTACAATAATGCGTGGCATGCTATCAATGCATTTATCGATGAAGATGCATTAGCTGCATTTCTATCAGGACTACGCAAACCCTATTTTGGATATGCGCAAGCTGCAAGACCAAAAGGTATTGAAGAGGCATATGCATTTCTTTGCAAATTTAATTGCAATGAACAAATTTCAAGTAATTCAAGAAAAACCAACACACAAGTATTTCAGAATACACCACAAAAACAAAATCACGGTTTTATTAGTCAAAACAAAACTAACGTGTTTCAACCAAAACACAATCAAAATTTTTCAAATTATGAGAAAAAACCGACTTATTCGGTAAGAGAAAGACCAACACCAATGGAAGTGGATCTTTCTATGCGTTCAAGAAATACATTTAATAAAAAAATAATAAATAATCACGAAACTACAGAGGATACTCAAGAAGATTCATCCCAAAGTTCAGAAATCGAATATTTAGTTGAAGATAAAGAAGATGAACATAATGGAAATTTTTGCGTAAACGCGAATTCAGATACGGAAGACTAAATTTTCTCCCATATTTGAAGTGCTACAATGAACGATTGGGCCGCGTTGTAACACTTTTAATCGATACTGGTGCCAATAAAAATATAATCAAACCAGGATTAATTCCTTATAGTTCATTAGAAAATTCAAAAACATCTTCAAGTAATATTATAATAAAGAATATTTTAGGTACACATAATTGCGATAAAAATTTTAAAATTAATCTCCTAGGTAATAATTT
The DNA here is from genome assembly GCA_963693315.1 of Diogma glabrata. Classification (NCBI taxonomy): domain Eukaryota; kingdom Metazoa; phylum Arthropoda; class Insecta; order Diptera; family Cylindrotomidae; genus Diogma; species Diogma glabrata. The sequence continues at coordinate 243,816,626 of OY856186.1, forward strand.
ACCAGCACAAATTTATTTTGAACTTGAATTCCATAAATTTTTTGATGGAATATTAGGCTCAGAAACAATGGCTAAAATGAATGCCAAAATTGATTATAAGACAAACTCAATTTTATTAAACAATTATAATTACAAATTTGATCGGTATTACCCTGAGGAAAATTTTTATAATCATATAATTACGATACAAACCACAAACAATGGGGACTGGTTTGTACCAGAATTTCAAAAATTAAATAGCGATATAATAATCAAACCCGGTTTATACAAAGCGGAAAATTTTTATACAACAATGACGGTGTTGACAAATTGTCCAAACCCACCGGAAACATTACCAAAACTGAAATTAGATGTTAACAATTTCGAAACATTCGAACCAATTCCATGTAAAAATGAAATAATTGATAGAAACACTATCAAAAGCCTAATCCGAACAGAACATTTAAGTAAAAATGAAAAAGACATTTTACTCGATACAATTTTTAAAAACCAAGCAGTACTGTTAAAACAGAACGAGAATTTGTCATCAACAACAATAATTAAACATAAAATTATAACAAAAGATGACAATCCGGTTTATACGAAAACATATCGATACCCACATCATTTTAAACCTGATGTAGAGGAACAAATTCAGGAAATGCTAGACAGTGGCATTATCCGAAATTCTAAAAGTCCTTATTCGGCACCAATTTGGGTCGTTCAGAAAAAACAAGATGCTTCGGGCAAACGGAAAGTAAGAGTTGTCATCGACTACCGTAAACTAAATGAAAAGACAGTAGATGATAAATTTCCAATCCCACAAATAGAAGAAATTCTAGACAGTCTCGGAAAATCTGTATATTTTTCAACCTTAGATCTAAAATCAGGTTTTCATCAGATTCCTTTAGACCCAAAATCTCAAGAAAAAACAGCCTTTTCAACAGACAAAGGACATTTTGAGTTCAACAGAATGCCTTTTGGCTTAAAGAACGGTCCGGCAACTTTTCAGCGAGCGATGAATAATGTATTGCAAAACCTAATAGGAAATATATGCCATGTATATCTTGATGATATTATTATTGTTGGATATAGCTTAGATAACCATATACAAAACCTTAACACTGTTCTCGAAAGATTATCGCATTTCAATCTTAAAATTCAATTGGATAAGTGTGAATTCCTAAAGAGAGAAACAGAGTTTCTTGGTCATATAATCACACAAGATGGAGTTAAACCTAACACCGATAAAATTCAGAAAATTCTGGAATGGCCATTACCAAAAACTGCTAAACAAATTAAACAGTTTTTAGGACTTTCAGGTTATTACAGAAGATTCATAAAAGATTACTCAAAAATTGCCAAACCCATGTCAAAGTTTTTAAAGAAAGATCAAGTTGTCAACACAAAAGACGTCGAATATATAAGAGCTTTCGAAAACTTAAAAAGAATTTTAGCTACAGATCAAATTTTAGCATATCCCGATTTTACTAAAGAATTTATTCTAACCACGGATGCATCAGATTTTGCGCTAGGTGCAGTCCTCTCTCAAATCCAGAACAATATAGAAAAACCTATTGCGTTCGCTTCAAGAACACTAAACGCTACAGAGATCAACTACGCAACCAACGAGAAAGAAGCTTTAGCTATAATATGGTCTGTCAAGAAATATCAACCATACCTGTACGGCAACAAATTTACGTTAGTAACAGACCATAAACCACTTACTTTCATTAAATCATCCGAAAAAAATTCAAAAATCTTAAGATGGAGACTTGAATTGGAGAACTACGATTATAACGTCGTCTACAAAGAAGGCAGAGCAAATGTAGTAGCAGATGCGTTAAGCAGAATGCCTACAGTAGATAACGAGGTGAATATAAATATAGGAACAGATAACACTCCACGTGAATCTGAAGCAGAAAACCTTCCCAATAGGGATAGTGACATAGACACTATTCATTCTGCGGATACATCCGATGATTATTTCATCCACTTCGCAGGTCGTCCTATAAATTATTATAGGAACCAATTATTTTTCAAAATTTCAAATCTAGACACAGTAATTTTGGAAGACATATTTCCAAACTATAAACGAGTAATTATTTCGAAAAAATCATTTCAAAAAGAAGATATTACAAATTTCATAAAAGAGTTTCATAACGGTAAACAAACAGCAATCCTGGCACCTGAACAATTGTACCAGACAATCCAGGAAGTATTTCGAGAAAATTTCTCACAAAACGGCCATTTCGTTTTCGCTACAGAAAAGGTCGAAGATGTTAAAAATGAAGAGCGTCAAAATGCAATCGTAGTTAAAGAGCACGAAAGAGCCCATCGAGGGGTGAATGAAGTAGTAAATCAGATCAAACGATCCTACTTTTTTCCTAAAATGAGTAGTGTGATCAAACGACATATCAATGCATGTAACATATGCAATGTTCATAAATACGACCGAAAACCGTATAATATAAAAATATCTCCGCGACCGAGCACTAAAAAACCATTAGAACGAGTGCACATAGATATTTTTAATATCAACAAAACAAATTTTTTGTCCGTTGTTGACTCATTTTCTAAACATTTACAAATGATTCCAATCGAAACTAAAAATCTATTGGATACAACTACAGCTCTAACGAGGTATTTCACTCAATTCGGAATTCCTAACGTTATTTTCTCAGATCATGAGACAACTTTCCAGTCACTACAATTCAAAGAATACTTAAGCAATCTTAATATCCGATTGGAGTACGCATCATCATCGGAATCAAATGGTCAAGTTGAGAAAACACATTCAACTATTATAGAAATTTTCAATACAAACCGCAATAAATCGCCAAACTCGAGTATTCAAACAGCGATAGAGTTATCAGTAGCTTTGTATAATAACTCGGTACACTCGTCAACCGGTTTCACACCGAACGAGATCATTTTTAATCAAAATAACTTAATAAACCCGGCAGAAATACAAGAACAAGCCAAACAAATTTTTAAAACGGTCAATACTAATTTAGAAAAAGTTATAAACAGAATAGAGAGACAAAATAACAATAAAGAAGATCCACCTAGATTACATGATGATCAATTGGTTTATCTTAAACCAAACATCAGAACAAAATCTCAGCCAAGAGGGCTGGAAACCAAAATTAAAAATGTCACTATCCCTATGTCACTATCCCTATTGGGAAGGTTTTCTGCTTCAGATTCACGTGGAGTGTTATCTGTTCCTATATTTATATTCACCTCGTTATCTACTGTAGGCATTCTGCTTAACGCATCTGCTACTACATTTGCTCTGCCTTCTTTGTAGACGACGTTATAATCGTAGTTCTCCAATTCAAGTCTCCATCTTAAGATTTTTGAATTTTTTTCGGATGATTTAATGAAAGTAAGTGGTTTATGGTCTGTTACTAACGTAAATTTGTTGCCGTACAGGTATGGTTGATATTTCTTGACAGACCATATTATAGCTAAAGCTTCTCGTTGGTTGCGTAGTTGATCTCTGTAGCGTTTAGTGTTCTTGAAGCGAACGCAATAGGTTTTTCTATATTGTTCTGGATTTGAGAGAGGACTGCACCTAGCGCAAAATCTGATGCATCCGTGGTTAGAATAAATTCTTTAGTAAAATCGGGATATGCTAAAATTTGATCTGTAGCTAAAATTCTTTTTAAGTTTTCGAAAGCTCTTATATATTCGACGTCTTTTGTGTTGACAACTTGATCTTTCTTTAAAAACTTTGACATGGGTTTGGCAATTTTTGAGTAATCTTTTATGAATCTTCTGTAATAACCTGAAAGTCCTAAAAACTGTTTAATTTGTTTAGCAGTTTTTGGTAATGGCCATTCCAGAATTTTCTGAATTTTATCGGTGTTAGGTTTAACTCCATCTTGTGTGATTATATGACCAAGAAACTCTGTTTCTCTCTTTAGGAATTCACACTTATCCAATTGAATTTTAAGATTGAAATGCGATAATCTTTCGAGAACAGTGTTAAGGTTTTGTATATGGTTATCTAAGCTATATCCAACAATAATAATATCATCAAGATATACATGGCATATATTTCCTATTAGGTTTTGCAATACATTATTCATCGCTCGCTGAAAAGTTGCCGGACCGTTCTTTAAGCCAAAAGGCATTCTGTTGAACTCAAAATGTCCTTTGTCTGTTGAAAAAGCTGTTTTTTCTTGAGATTTTGGGTCTAAAGGAACCTGATGAAAACCTGATTTTAGATCTAAGGTTGAAAAATATACAGATTTTCCGAGACTGTCTAGAATTTCTTCTATTTGTGGGATTGGAAATTTATCATCTACTGTCTTTTCATTTAGTTTACGGTAGTCGATGACAACTCTTACTTTCCGTTTGCCCGAAGCATCTTGTTTTTTCTGAACGACCCAAATTGGTGCCGAATAAGGACTTTTAGAATTTCGGATAATGCCACTGTCTAGCATTTCCTGAATTTGTTCCTCTACATCAGGTTTAAAATGATGTGGGTATCGATATGTTTTCGTATAAACCGGATTGTCATCTTTTGTTATAATTTTATGTTTAATTATTGTTGTTGATGACAAATTCTCGTTCTGTTTTAACAGTACTGCTTGGTTTTTAAAAATTGTATCGAGTAAAATGTCTTTTTCATTTTTACTTAAATGTTCTGTTCGGATTAGGCTTTTGATAGTGTTTCTATCAATTATTTCATTTTTACATGGAATTGGTTCGAATGTTTCGAAATTGTTAACATCTAATTTCAGTTTTGGTAATGTTTCCGGTGGGTTTGGACAATTTGTCAACACCGTCATTGTTGTATAAAAATTTTCCGCTTTGTATAAACCGGGTTTGATTATTATATCGCTATTTAATTTTTGAAATTCTGGTACAAACCAGTCCCCATTGTTTGTGGTTTGTATCGTAATTATATGATTATAAAAATTTTCCTCAGGGTAATACCGATCAAATTTGTAATTATAATTGTTTAATAAAATTGAGTTTGTCTTATAATCAATTTTGGCATTCATTTTAGCCATTGTTTCTGAGCCTAATATTCCATCAAAAAATTTATGGAATTCAAGTTCAAAATAAATTTGTGCTGGTAAATTATTACCTAGGAGATTAATTTTAAAATTTTTATCGCAATTATGTGTACCTAAAATATTCTTTATTATAATATTACTTGAAGATGTTTTTGAATTTTCTAATGAACTATAAGGAATTAATCCTGGTTTGATTATATTTTTATTGGCACCAGTATCGATTAAAAGTGTTACAACGCGGCCCAATCGTTCATTGTAGGACTTCAAATATGGGAGAAAATTTAGTCTTCCGTATCTGAATTCGCGTTTACGCAAAAATTTCCATTATGTTCATCTTCTTTATCTTCAACTAAATATTCGATTTCTGAACTTTGGGATGAATCTTCTTGAGTATCCTCTGTAGTTTCGTGATTATTTATTATTTTTTTATTAAATGTATTTCTTGAACGCATAGAAAGATCCACTTCCATTGGTGTTGGTCTTTCTCTTACCGAATAAGTCGGTTTTTTCTCATAATTTGAAAAATTTTGATTGTGTTTTGGTTGAAACACGTTAGTTTTGTTTTGACTAATAAAACCGTGATTTTGTTTTTGTGGTGTATTCTGAAATACTTGTGTGTTGGTTTTTCTTGAATTACTTGAAATTTGTTCATTGCAATTAAATTTGCAAAGAAATGCATATGCCTCTTCAATACCTTTTGGTCTTGCAGCTTGCGCATATCCAAAATAGGGTTTGCGTAGTCCTGATAGAAATGCAGCTAATGCATCTTCATCGATAAATGCATTGATAGCATGCCACGCATTATTGTACAAAATATTTTGTTTGGATAATGATTTAATATTTTGAACTATTTCTTTTATTTTATTGTAGTATCCGTGGATACTCATTGTTTCGTTTTGTTTAGTCGCCCAAAGTTGTGACTTATAAAACGATAGTTCTTGCCGGTCTCCTAAAGATTCCTGCAAGATTTCTTTTGTTTCATTAAATGTTTTGGGATTACCAGCCAGACATAGTATATCTTTGGCTTTCCCCTCTATTTTGTTGTTAATAGTTTGTAAATAAAGACTATATTGTTGTTCTGACACTAATGGTTCGAATACACTCAGTGTGTCTTCAACTGTCTTTATCCAAGCCGAAAGTTGTTTTCTATTCCCATCGTACGTGGGTATTGATTTTATTGGATCAGGGATCCTAAATAAATCTAGAGCATTTGCCCTATTTGTAACCACAGGAATTTGTTCCTGAATTTGTGGTTGGGGTTGCTCTAATTTTTGGTTGAGATATGTCAACAATTGATCATGCTCACCTTGTTTGTTATTTAAATGTTGCAACTGTGCACCAATTGCCTCTAGTCGCTCTAAAACTGGGTCCATTTCTGAGTTGGCTATATTTCTATTCAGATCGAATATATCTGCCAATTTTTTTCTCATAAAAAGGATATAATAGTATTAATTTGAACTGTCTCTATCTTGTAGTGGACAGTGTGACAGGTTGGCGTCTATCTGGTAGAGCGCGCGTTTGTCAATTTAGTAACACTATTTTATATGATTTTAGAGTTATTTTTGGAAATATTTTGGATGTGTCTTGTAGTACACGCTTCCTATCTTGTAGTACACGCTTCCATGAAAATTTTGAAATTAACTGTCGTGGATGACTAACGTTATTTTTGAAAACTTTATATATAAAATACGTTCACAAACACAAAATTTTCACTAAATATAATCACAATAATCACAATATAAAAATAAAATAAAATAGGTTACCTGGTAATACGTATTCAATGTAAACGTCTATCTTGTAGTGCGTTACCTTTGAATCGTATCTTTCGTCGTGTTGAGCTGGTTCCAAGTGAAGTTGATATATAGTGTGGTGGAACCTCAAATCCTCTTCGCGTTCTTATAGGAACTTCAGCTAGAGATGTCTGATAAAAAAAAAATTTCACCTTATTTTACCGCGACGGGTTCACTTATTTATTGGTTTTTATTCACCAAATTATTACACTACACTTTACTATAACACTCACAAGACCGCACGGCTGCGCCAGTTATGTTTCATGAATAAATAAATTCTAAAAAAAATGATTTATTTAATACAATTTATTTAATACATGTTACATTACAGAGTTTAAAAATTAGACTAACTATAAAAACTAAATTTTATAAATCTAAAGGTACAAAACAACCACTCAGCATATTCTATTATAATATGTTTTATGATATTTGATTCTTCTATCATGTTGTTACATGTTATGTCTGGTTATATATATATATATATATACTTTTTAGAGAGAAATTATGAAAAGCACTGTTCGTAACTCGTGAAGAAAGTAAGATATTTCAGAATTGGTGAATTGTTTGCACTCGCTATCGCTCGTGCACAAACTTTCACCAATGCTGAAATAACTTACTTTCTCCACTTGTTACGAAATGTACTATTAACATACTGTATATGCTGCCACGTTGATAACTTATTGATTTGATTATTTTGTAAATCAACTTCTGGTGGACTCATTAATGTATCACCTATAAGGAAACGAGCGGGTGTAAGGGGAATAAGGTCATTAGGATCAGACGATAGAGGAGTAAGCGGGCGAGAATTTAAAATCGATTCAACTTCCACTATAAATGTGTTAAACTCTTCATATGTGAACAATGTTTCACCTACACTTCTATGTAAATGATATTTAAAAGATCTGATACCTGCCTCCCATAAACCACCAAAGTGTGGTGATCCTGGAGGAGAAAAATGCCAGATGATTTTATTTTCGTTTAAAAACCTTTTCATATCCGTATCATAGTTTTTTGTTATAATAAAATCGTATATTTCTTTGAACTGATTTTTTGCTCCAACAAAATAAGAAGCGTTGTCGCAATAAATGTTTTTTGCAAGACCTCTTCTTGCAAATAATATCTTCATAGCAGAAATACAAGTCTCTGTAGTTAAATCCGTAACCAACTCCAAATGCATAGCCTTCGTCAAAAAACCACTACATAAGCCTTTAATTTTTTGATGTTTCTAAATTTTCTTTCTTTTATATAAAAAGGCCCACAATAATCAACACCCACATTACAAAAAGGTCGCGCTTGATTGAGACGATGCTCAGGCAAATTACCCATTAAATATTCAGGTTGCGTAGGCTTATTTTTAAAACATCGTATACATTTTCTAATGATGTGTCTAGTCATATTCTTTCCATCAATAGGCCAATAATTTTGTCTTACGTTATTTAACGTAGCTTGGAGACTTGTATGTTTATATTTTTCATGTTCATGCCTTATTATAAGTTTTGTAACATGACTTGATTTAGGTAAAAGAATTGGATGTTTCTGATTATATCGCAATTGGGAATTTTTTAAGCGACCACCTACTCGAAGAATATCATTTTCATCCAAAAATGGATTTAAATTAAGAATTTTACTGGTTTTACTGATGGAATCCTTCTTTCTCAAACCATCAAGCTCAATTTTGAAATGTTTTTCTTGCAGTAATTTTATCAAACGTATATGCGAACTATTTAACTCCTCGATACTTAATTCACCATAAATTTTTGTTTTGGTTCTGAAGCGTTTGACTAATCGCAACGCATATGCAATAAAGCGTATAATTGATGTTATAGATGAAAAACGATTAAATAGTTCGTCAGAATGGCATATTGTCGAAAAAACACATTTTTCCTTGAATTCCGTTTCATCAATTATCTTAGAATCGAAAGATGAAAATTTCCATTCCCCTTCATCAAGTGCAAGCCAATTGGGACCATTTGTCCACGACATATTATTTATGAATTCAGATGGCTTTTGTCCACGGGAAATAAAATCAGCAGGGTTATCCCTTGAAGAAATATGGAACCAGTTTTCTATATTGGTCTTCTGCTGTATTTCTGATATTCGATTCGCTACAAAAGTTTTTAAAGTATGTGGAGAAACCCTTAACCAATTTAAAACGATTGTTGAATCAGACCAAAATCTTATTTTTGAAAAATTTAAATCTAACATTTTTGCAACGGTATCATATAATTGAGTTAGTAAAACTGCAGCGCATAATTCAAGTCGAGGAATCGATATGGTTTTTAAAGGAGCTACTCTAGACTTTGAACACAATTATTGAATACAAACGTTATTGTCCATATCGCTCGATCTCAAGTATATACAAGCTCCATACGCTGTAGTACTTGCATCTGAAAACCCGTGAATCTGAATATTCGAATGGTTAGATATTAATATTCTTCTAGGTACACTAAATTTATTTAAAAGAACTAACTCATTTTTAAATGTATTCCACATTGAATGTATCTCTTGTGGAACAGATTCATCCCAATTTATGAGCATTATGAGCTTGGCTTGTACAATGACTGGACCCAATAATCCTAAAGGATCAAATAATTGTGCAATTTGCGAAAGTATGTTTCGATTTGTAACCCGGGGATGGTCTTGAAATGGTTGCACCTTATAATTTATTTTATCCAGTTTTGAATCCCACTGGATACCTAAAACCTTGATATCCTGATCCTTATCCAAACAAATGTGTTCTGAATCTAAGGACGATCTCAGATCGTTGATTATTCTATCATTATTTGATGCCCACTGTCTAAGATTAAAACCAGCATCTCCTAGGATAGCAATAAGGTCATTTTTTAACTTTAATGCTTCGTTAAAATCATCTGTCCCCGCCAATATATTATCAATATAACACCTTTTCTTAAGTGTGGCAGCGGCTAAAGGAAATTTTTCCGAATTTGTTTCAGCTATTTCTGAAAGGCAGGCAATAGCTTGTGCCGAAGATGAAGTTAAACCGAAAGTAACAACATTCATTATGAACACTAGGATAGGATCATTCACATCAAATCGAAACAGAATCTTCTGAAAGACTCGATCTGCGTGATGAACTAATATTTGTCTATACATTTTCTCTATGTCAGTAGAAAAAACATATGCATAGAGCCGAAAGTTTGAAATAATAGAAAAAAGACTTTCTTGAACGTTAGGACCAGCCAATAAAGTGTCATTGAGAGAAATACCACTAGATGTTTTAGCTGATGCGTCGTACACTACACGAAGTTGAGTGGTTTGACTAGAATTTTTTACAACGCCATGATGCGGTAAATATAAACCCTCATTTTTAATGTTTGCATCTGTAATATTTTTCAGATGGCCTTGTGCTAACCAATCTGATATGCATTCATTATAACTTCGACGCATTTCAGCATTATGCAATAGTTTTCTTTCTAAAGAAAGCAATCTTTTCAAGGCCATTTCATATGAATCACCTAAAATTTCATTTTTATTATTAAAAGGAAGACGAACTATAAACCTACCAGTGAAATCTCGTTGTGTGGTTTCCTTGAAATGTTTCTGGAATTTCAATTCATCATTGGAATAATGCTTTAGGTTTGGCAGTTCTTCAATCTCCCAGAATTTCTTTACCTGCTTCTCCAAGGCAGTAATCGTGTTACACGTTTTTACTTGACTATCCTGAGATCCAGAACGTGTGATCTCAACAGAACCTGTTACTAACCATCCCAGTAAAGTTTTTTGCAAAACTAATTGGCTGTTGCATATTTTAAATTGACCAACACAAAGTAGTTGGAAAAATAATGCGTTTCCAATAAGTGCATCAATTTTTTGGGATTTGTAGAACTCAGGATCAGCCAGAGTTATATTATGGGGTATTTTAATGGTAGCTCTATCTATTTGGGGCACTGGTAATAATCCAGTGATAGAAGGTAAAACCGTAAACGATATTTTCGTACTAAACTTATTGTCAATTGATGTTATATTTGTATTTACCAAAAAACTAGAATTAGTTGCTATTTGACTTAGTCCGGAAAAATATTGCTGTCCAGGTAATTTATCTAAATTTAAACGCGTGGCTAAGCTCTCTGTAATGAAATTAGCCTGCGAGCCACTATCTAAAAGAACTCGGCAAAGGTGTTCTTTGTTTTCTTTATCCGATATGCGAATAACAGCTGTACCGAGAAGAACCTTCGAATCATATGTTACTGTTGCAGCTACCTTAAACCCTGTTTCTGTATTTACAGTATCTGTATTCACAAGACTAGAAGAAGAAGTTGAAATGTCTTGTTTCAACGATTCATTTAATACAATAGTTCTTGGGAAATGCAAGAGTGTGTTGTGCTTTTTATCGCAAATTTTGCAGGAATTGACCTTGCACACCTTAGTGTTATGATCTGATTGCAAACAATTATGACAAAGCTTGCTTTCCTTTACTACTTCATAGCGCTGTTGAGAAGTCATATTTAAGAACTTTGAACACACTTGTATGCTATGCTCATTTTTGCAGAGCGGACATGAATTTTTAGCCGTTACGAATGATTTGATTGGCCTTGACCTAATATTAGGTTTATGAGCGAAAGATTTAGAATGTTTGTCACGATTCACAATTTCTCGGTGCAGATCAATGTCGTCACCGCGTGCTTCTTTCTTAAGAAAATCGATTAATTGTGTAAAACTTGGAAAGTCATCGTTTTCTAAACTTTTTTTCCAAGTTCTACGCGTAAATTTGTCCAACTTAGACGAAATAATGTATACTAAGAAAGGATCCCAGTTTGTTATCTCTACATTTTGAGCTTTCAGGGAATTAACGTGAAGTTGCGATTTTTCCAATAAAGTGCGTAATTGACTTGGACTATCTTTGAAAACTTCTGGTAACTCTAATAAACCTTTGATATGAGCTTGAACTATTTGCCGTGGTTTATTGTACCGTTGAGTTAATAAATCCCATGCTACCTGATAATTATCAATAGTTAGAGGAACTGTATTAATTGTTTCAGCAGCATCCCCTTCAAGCGCGTACTTTAAGTAATGAAACTTTTGAATATCGGGCAAATTTGTATTGCTATGAATAAGCGAGATAAATGTGTCGCGAAAACTGCACCAATCTGTGGTGCTACCGTTAAAATTTTTTATTTTTATTTTTTGTAAAGGATAATTATTTTGAGCATGACTTGTCGATTGATCACTTATACTTGACGAAGACTGATTTGCAGTGGAGGCATGGATAGCAGAACTAACTAGTTTTAGACAGTTGTAAAATGTCGATTCAAAATAAGAACGTTCATCGTCATTAACAATAGTGACGTTATCTTCGTCTACAGTAAGACTCTCTATTTTTGATTGAACATCATTAAACTCATCATTTAGTTGTTCAATTCTAATTCTTCTTTGCTTCAAAATTTCTATGTCTAAATCAGTTGAGTTAGCCAGAAAATTTTGAAGCCTTGTCAAAGAGCCTTTTATAGTACCTCTTTGCTTTCTTAACGTACCGATGTTTGCCATTTTGTGGAAGTTAAATGTGAATTAGGAAAGGATATAAAGGAATTTTTTATCGGTGATATAGCTATTAATGAGCTTACCTTCTTTAAGTTTTTGTTGATTAATATATGTTTCACTTTATTTGTATTATTTTATTTATTTCACTGATTGTCCTTACAAAATAATAAAGGTTTTTTGTAATAAAGTTTTTTTATAATGTTCGTTTTTTCCTTTTTTTTTTAAATATATATTTAATTTTGGCTTGTAAAAAAAAGTCCATTTATCACAATCACAATTTTGTTTTAATTATGGCTTATAAAAAAAAGTCCATTTATCACAATTTTCACAATTAAAGTTTTTATAAAATTTTAAATCACTCTTACGAAAACTCACTTAAAATCCGGCTCGAAGGACCATGTCTAATTGTGTACATGACACATTATATAAAATTAAAATAATTTTATATAATTGATTGATTTATTTAAAACACAAATTTTTTATAGATATTTATTAATATTATTTAATTTAGTTAATTACATATTATCAATTCTATAAGAGAAATTGGTAAATGAAATAATTATTATATTTGAAATGATGGAGGATCAAAGGGATCACATTCATCTTCAGATCTAAAAGAGAACTAATAAAAAAAAACTTAAGAAACACAATTCTAACTAAAAACTAAATAAAAAAACTAAAAATTGTCATAAAATTAAATTATGGAAAATTTCAATTGCAGATGTTCAAACAAAAAAGAATCAAAAAAAAACCCAAATACAAATTTAAGTTGAAGAAAAAAGATTTTGGAAGATATATAGTTTTATTGCTTAAAATTTAAGAAAAGTTTTTTTTTTATGAATATATTATCAGGTTTAAACATTGGGACTTTTCGCTTTTTTTTGAAAAATGCAGGGGGCACGGGTTAACATTTACGGAATGGTCTCAAATTTGGCACAACTTATTTTTAGGAACATTAGAACCGATTTAGGGGGTACAGTAAAAAAAATAAATCATAATCGGTAGTAAATAATCGGTTTTTAAGGGCCACTCTAATATTCATATATAATATCATTCTTAAAAATGCTTTCGCTTTCCATACAAATTAAATCATCCTCAAAAATGTAATATCGATTTTTTCAACATTCATCAATTGAGTATCAAAATTGAACTCTTTTGAGTCTCAAAAGATAAAGGATACTCAATTTGACGAGACAAATTTTGGAAAAACGAGTTCACTTTATCTTTTTTATTTTGTTTTTACTCCAAAACGAATATCGATCTTTAAAAGAAACGAAAAAAGGAGTGATCATCGTTTATCTGAAATTATGGTTGATCGTTTTGCGAATGAGTGGAAGAAATAAATAAAAAAAAGAATTCAACAAAAAAAAATTTCTTCGCTCAAATGAATTGTATATTCAAAAAATTTTCGATTTTGCTTTTTTATTATAAATTTAAATCTTTAGAAAAATGATAATCTTCTATCTCTGCCTGACACTATTTTATTGTTCGTCTCTGATGTTGGTTAATTATTGATATTGTATAATATTATATTTACAACTTTTAATTCTCTTCTATTAGCCTTAAAAGTAGTTATATACATCTGTTTGTTATTATGCTACGAACAATAATGCTCCATCTTATTATTTACTCTATAGCACGTTCATTTTTGTGCTGAATATCATGGTGAGTTATTAACTCACCATTTACTAAATAAAACATTACAGACTCGATGTTTAATTGCGAATTCCATTGCTTCTTGTTCAAATATGATTTCGTGAATTTCCTCGTCATCAATTGACTCAATATCTATTGTCGCAACACGAAATATAGTTTTAAATATAAAATACCATTTGAATCTTCCTTTTAAACTTCAAAATGATCTAATATATAATTTTTTATCATAAAAGAGTTAAAAGATGTTGTTTTGACACTCATTTTATGCATTTCTTATAAATCCATTGAAAAATGTACGAAATCATTTCTCACATGAACAACGGACAGAACTCGCTGGTTATCAATAATTTCATTCTAGATATACATAAATACTTTTTCTCGTGCGATCATGTTAAAATTGCGTATGTTAGACCAATTATCGGTTATCGGTCGAATTTTGAATTGCTTATTCTTGGAAAAATATTGTAGATGACAAGGACCGTGATAAGTTAAAGTTATGTCATTTATCAAATTTTTTGCATATAATTTTTGCAGCATGTCGACATCATTCATTTATGTTGCATATTTTGCAAAGTCGAGAGACCTAATTGTTTATTTTTAATTCGTCGACAAAAATTTTTTTTTATAATTTCGATTGATGAAAATTTTATTGCCGAAAAGCATTTTTTAGCAGACGTTTCATCTGTAAAACTCTGTATAATAGTTGAATCATCATCTATATCATTATTTTTGGCCTCATCCTGGCCATTTTCCTCGAATGTTGGTTGTTAATCATTGGTTTTATGAATAATAAATAAGAATTTGACAAAGGGCAATATTAGTAGTCCCAAGTAACAACAATGGCTTATGATCAGAAGTCTCTCCGTTACGTCGTTAAGACTCGTATATGGTCGTATTGATTCCCAATTTAGGATAATATTTAAGTCCTTAAAACGGTAGTCTGACGTTATATAGTGACTTATTTTTGTTCGTAACTTTTCGGAAAAATAATTTAAATGAGGGCCACGAAATCCAACTCATTTTTAATACTCACTCTGCCACAAAATCTTCGCGAATGACCGAGTAGTCGACACCAAGGGAAAAGTGAACTTCGCTTAGTAGTGATTTAATGACTGACGTTTCACTATAATCAAAATATTGTTTAATTATAAATGTTTTCATTAGTTTATACTAAGTAATTTTATTAAGTAAACTTACCGTGACATAGATGGTGTTGCGTCTATTAGCATATCTGTTGCTGTTATTTTTCCAGTAATGCCCGAAGATTCACTATAAAGAATGAGAAAAATAAATTTAAAAATCTATGGCTAAGCTCATTAATTCAAACGTCCCATTGAAAATGTTTAATGTGCTCTATGAAAAAATAAAACATGCAGCTATGTTCAGCTTGTGCATGAAAATTGCGAAGCAATCATGCCAGAGCAGCAATGTTACTTTCTGCTCAAAGTATACATATACTATTTTTTTAACGACTGCCGACAAATACGATTAAAGTTGCCAAGGAGACATTTATTTGTTGTTTAAAAAACGTATCGGACGTCAAGTTAAAATTTTAAATTAATAAATTTAAAATTTATACAGAGTTTAAATATTTTAATAATTTTTTTTTTGTTCAAACTTCACAAGTATTATAATAAATTTCTCTAATTAGTGAAATTTAGAGTTTATATCTATTTTTAAATAAAAATAATTTAAAATGAGCAGAAGTGATGAAAGTGATATAGCACTTCACCTCATATAAAAGAAGCAGCCAACAATTTAACTTTAGATCTGTTGCCTGAAAAATCTAAAGTCCGGTATGAAAAAGCTTACCTATTATTTATCAGTTAGTGTAAGAACAAAAAAACAGGAAATTTTTATTCTGAAGATGTGTTTTTGGCATATTTTGGTGAACTATCGCAGACAAAAAAGTCTTCAACAATGTGGTCAAATTGTTCAATGTTATAATCAACATTCATCGTTAAAGAAAATTTGGATATTAGTAAATATAAAAGATTAATGCCTTTTTTAAAAAAGAAGTCCTCGGGTTATAAAGCCAAAAAATCAAAAGTGTTTTGGAGAGAAGAAATCAATAAATTTTATTATTATGTCTTTGTCCATTATGTCTTTTGTTTTACTTGTCTTTTTTTTCCTTTTACTTAAGGGGGGATGGTATGGTGTTAAAGACGAAAAAAAAGCATATTTTTGTGATTTTTTGCGGCGACATGAGTAATACAATTTTATTAAATTTAATTACATATTATTGCACAACTTTTGAAGTATGTCAGAAAAAATTTTCAATGAAACATATTGAGAAATAAACCGGTGACGTTGAATCTCCAGAGGCGCCTTGAAAAAAAGTGATTTTGCGGTGAACATTATAACTCGTTAACGGATCATTTGAAACAAAAAAATTGATATGCATTTTAAAGGTGATGTATTTCTCGAGGTAATCAGGAAAAGTTTTTTTTTCTATTTTTTGCAGTACAGTCAACTCTCCTATAACGCGGCACTTTTAAAACGCGATTTCCATATAACGCGCGGTGAAATCTGGGAACGTTCTCCTATAACGCGACGAAATCTCCTTATAACGCATTTTTCATTAAATTAAATTTAATTAATTAATGATTAAATTATCGAAATAAATTATATATATTTGACATTTTATATAATTTATTCATGAATTAATCACAACCTAATAATGCATTTTGAGAATGCAGGCGATCTTGATTTGGCGGCGATGATGTACCAATGTGACCAATCTCGATTTTTTGGAAACTGTGGAAACTTATCTTAATAAAATTTAAGTATAATAAAATAAATTAATATTTTTCATTTTTTCACTAGTTTTGACACGGGGTCGCTCGAAATTTCTTAAGAAGTTTAGTGATATTCAGGGATTAAAGTTAAATTGCGCTCGAACGGGGTATTCGATTTGATTAAATTTATTTTTGTTTGAAAGATACTTAGTAAGGCTTTGTAAAAATACTGACCAAAATTTATATTTTATATGATTTTTTTAATTTCAGTTCTTCCAACATTGTGATTTCAAAACGCAAGGTTTTGTTATCTTTTTTCTTATATGTTAAAGATTTATTATTTACTAAAGAAAACTGAAAAACACACTAAAATTACAAACAAGCGCTATCTTTTTGTTTGAGAAAAGGCATGGTGTCCACCAGGTATGGAATTCTGGAAAGTCAGGGAATTTTTTTTGGGTCAGGGAAAGTCATGGAAAGTCATGGAATTTTAATTATTTTTCTGGAAAATTTTATTTTAACAAAAACTTTTTTTTAAAAATTATATTTCATATATTCTTAAAAATTTACTTATTGGTCGGGTTACTAATATTCAGTTCGATTTATTACTAGATTAGGAAATTAAAACAATGGATTTTCTATACGTTAAAATTTTTGTGATCGCAACAGTTACTAACTAGGCACTAACACACTGACAAGACGAGTAAATATTATTGCTGGAGTACCCGTATGATGCGCCCGATTCATTCTACTACTGTTGGTGACGGATATTTATAAAGACAACAAAATCAACAACAGTGCGACGAAGATGAAGGGAATTAAGTTTGAATGTTAAATTTCAATCACGCACAATTCGTATAACATAGTTTAGAACAGAGTTAAAGAGAGCCATGATTAGGGTTTTCAAATCGTATTTTTTACTCCGAAGACTTCGGGTTTGATGGTACGACAAGAGTAGAGGTGCAATTAAAATAATTTAAACACCCAATTCCAATACGTTGTGCTATAATTTCTGATAAAAATTTCACTTTTACCGTTTTCGATAGTTGATTGATTTGTAAACTGATGAATTTTAATTCCAAGTATGGGATTGTTGCCGTGGAAACATCTAAATTAATGTTTTAAAATTCTCTCTTCATCTGTTTACCATCCTATACAATCGGTACTTAGTTCTTGTTTTTGAAGTTAGAATTTAGATCTATATATATACTTCCTACTACTTCTATACTCTCACCCATAGTATGCCTTTTTCTTCGATCTAGTGGTCTGATAATTATGTATCTAAGCCTTTATCTTTTGTTAAAAAAAAGACAACATGGCATGTGCCATGGAGAATAAGGAGAATAAAGGAGAATATTATGGAGAATAAAGTTGTTTAGATTTTGAAGTATTTTATGGTTTGATTATTATTATTAAAGGCAGAATACATAGAGACAGACATAAATATTAGTATTTGTGTTGTTGAAAAGTATTTATTTGTGAATAGGAATATTAATTTTTTTTTAAAAAATTTTTTAATTTAAATTTTTGCTCCACTGTCACTTTTTGGGGTGGTTTTGAGGTATTGGAACCACCTTCAATTGTTTTTGGTTCTCGGATTCGAAATAAGCGACCCTACACACCACGGCGAGACGATTTCCGATGTGAAATTTTAACTTTTGGAAAAAATATATCACTATTACTATTTGCAGTGCTTTGGCGGGGGAGAAATTCCCAGAATTTTCTCGTTTTCGAGGTAATGCAGGGATTAGTGCTAATAAATCTTCATGAAAGTCTAAGAAAATCAGGGAAAACAGAATTTTTCAAATCGGTGGTGTTCCACCACTTTTCCAGATGTTCCGGCTTATTAAGTGGACTAACTACACTAAACCCTTCCCACAGACCAATGTTTGGACACCTCGGAGTGGGACGTTTTAAGCACTTCATTTTTAGAAGTTATTATTCTAGGCTGTTTATCGAATTTATGGAAATTTAATGAAATCTTCGGATTTGTATAAAATTTATTCAGTTTTATGCTGTGTAATAGTTGGACAACAAATAGTCCCCCACAAACTTGACGACAATACTCCAACCGTACAGGGTCGAATATAGAATTTACAATTATTAAGTAATTGGTATGGACGTCTCGGCGGGCACGATTTATTGGTTCATCTATTTTACCCTTTAAAAATTGGGGCACTAATTATTTTTGTGCAGTTAGTCGTCAGGCCCTCACCCCTTCCATTTGATGATTACCACATATTCTGTACTTCGTGAGGTGTCGGTCCTAGACGAGTTCGACAGCTTTTTATTATCAAATGAAAGGTGTGAGGGTCTACTAACTAAGTGGACATTTCATCTGCAAAACAATTTGCCTGGTTACTGATAATATTCAACATTTCGTTGATATAAATTCAAAATAGAGTGGGGACAAAATTAAGCTTTGATTGATCGTTATAATTAATGTAAATACTTTTTGGATGAGCATTGTCCTGAGGAGATCAAATCGATCTTACCCGGGTCTGCTACATTTTTTCATCCCATTAGAGCAACTACATCTGCCCACCCATTGCTCATATAATTAAATCCAGAACAGTGACATTTTGACGTGATTTTTTCAACAGAGTTTCTCTTTTTGCGAATTTTTTGGCTGATAATTTTAATGCTCAGCTTCCTAAAATTCCTAATCCCCCAAAATCCTATAACTTCCTCAAAACTTGAACCTGAGTTAGCAAATAGCATTTTCCCTTCGAACATTCAGAGTCATTAATGGATAATTCATTATAATTCACACCAAACATAAAAAATATTGTAAATCGAAGTGTGTCGGTCGTTTGATGAAACTTGGCAACTGTTGGTTTTAGTAATTCAGTTTAGATAAGTATTTTTTTTTAATTATTTACCAAACTAAACCTGAAATATTCATCGTTTAAGTTCTTTGCATATCCAAAGATGCTGAATTGAAAAAGGAGATGGGAAAAATGAAAGGAATGACGAAATGGGGATAATTATAATTATTGTTTTAAATATATATGTACCTGTGGACATCTTCTTAAAATGTCTGAGCAGCGATTTCATGTGGAAAACCCAATGAGTTCTAAAATTTGACCACTATCGAAAGAATCGGTTTGAAAAGACGTAATTCTACAGCGTGGTATTTGGATAACAAACGGGCGGATAGATCTGAAGTTCTTTTCTTATAGTCATGGAATTTTTATATTTTTTCCCTGGAAAGTCATGGAAAGTCAGGGAATTTTGTTTGCAAAAAATAGTGGACACCATGGAAAAGGGCATTTGAAGATATAATTAGTGTTTCTTTGTACTTTGTGCCATTCACTAAAAGCAAGTTTACCAATTCTATTGAACTGTTTCTTGTTTATAAGGTATTAAATCCGGTTTAACCCGTTCGAGCACAATTTAACTTTAATCTTTGACTGTCGCTGAACTTAAAAAGTTTCGAGCCACCCTGTGTCTAAACTATTAAAAGGATAAACACGTAAAAGAATACTTATTAATTTTTTTAATTATACTAACGATTACTGAAGATTCAAAAAAATCGAAAATGGTTCGGTTCAAATTTCTTATTTTATCGGCGTCTTTATTCGATTTTCCTTCTATATAGGTTTATTTGTATAAAATTTAATTATTTCTACGATTCCATACAACGCGGTACGAAATCATTGAATTTATATTAGTTCTCAGTTTCTCATAACGCGTATTCCATATAGCGAGAAAACGGCTTCCATATAACGCGATGTAAGTTTATATGATTTTCTTCTATATTTCTTTGTTTCTCATAACGCGGGACGAATTAATCGCGTTATAAGAGAGTTGACTGTACTTGTAAGTGAAAAACACGATTTTAGCTAAAAAAATCGCGGTTAATTTATTATTAAAAAATGAAAAACAAAACTTCCTGATTGATTACCTGTTGATTTATGTGAAGAAGTAATGTTCAAATTTTCAAAAGGATCGGTTCAGTTGATTTTGAGTTCTAATGTTCACGAACTTACAAAACAACACTAAACGAGTGAAAATCCAACTATAAACGAACGAACAGAAACGAAAATTTGAGAATAATTTCGAGAAAATTTTAGCTCTGTTACAGTAAACAATCGTTCAGCAGAAAGTGTGCTAGTAAACTAGTTTATATCCGATGTACCTGCAAATATACAATATGTACAAGGTCAGTTTACATCCTTTGAAAGACAGGTATAAACAGACAAACAGGCATAAAAATCAGGTATCCCGGTCGGTCGTTTGAAACGCTGTAGCTCCGTTAGTTTTACTCGGATTGACTTAAAATTTGTACACAATATTCTCGACATATTGTTCATTCAGAAAAAAAAATTTAAAAAAAATGCAAAAAAAATAATTTTAAAACCATACACCCATTTACACTGTTACTTTAGTATATTTTTCTTTTCAAATAAAAATACGAAAAAGAGAATAAGGACAACAAAAAAGTCGCTGCTACTTATATATCATTGATATTTAGTGATATCATAGAAGTAGCAGTGACTTTTTGTTTTCCTGATCATCCTTTTCTTATTTTTATTTGAAAAGAAAAATATACTAAAGTAGCAGTGTGAATTTTATTTAGAAAAATTCACAGCGAACAAAATAATAGGACCTGTTACTTTTAATATATTTAGTAACAAGCAGTGATATTATAAAAGACACTAGTACTGTATTCGGATTAGTTTAAAGGATTTTGCTAGTGTTGGTATAAACTAGGATCGTTTTTTCTTGTGATGTGATTTATTATATACAACAAACAAAGTCGGTAGTATTGTATTTGAATTAGTATACAAAAGCGTCATCTAAGTATAAGTATTATTCTTTATTTTTTGGCTGAAAAAAATGTAACAGTTGTGACTGTTATACTTGTTTTGTATTTTTTTGTAAAATCACACCTGTTACTAAAGTCGCTATTATTTTTCACAGTGATTTGAAAGTAATAGTTTGTAACAGTGTACCCTTTTCAGTAGCAGTTTTGCCCATCTCTACTTGTGAGGTAGGTACACTGCTTAGGTAGGGATTGAATATAAAGGTGAGAGAACTTCAACTTGTGGAACTACTTGTCTTAGTACTCTCATCTGGGATTTGCAGTTACAAAACTCAACGAAAGGTGATCGATCTGTTAGAGTCTCTATTTTCCTTAGGTTTGCCAGAAGGCTGAATTTTCTTTATTGCACTCTCAACTTCTTCTTCAGAAAATATGATATTCTCTTAATTATCAGTATTAAACTATTAAGTTGGTTTTCTTCTCATGTAATGTTTACGTTGCTTTTTTGTAAACTTTGTATTAAATTTTGCTGCGCATCTTATGGTTTTCGATCGCGATATCAACGAAAGAGATATGCAGTTGTTACCCGGTTGTCGAGTTAAGCCCTTAATGACCTGCCGCAGACTTTGCTCGTGACAAGATTTGTATTCCGTATCTAGTTAGTTCCTATGGAAAGTTATGTTTAACCTTTGGTATTCTACCGGCTGGGATGTAGCGAACTAGCTTTAACATGTTCCCTTTGTTTGGTTTTATTGTTAGTTGTATTGCTATTCGTATTAGTTGGTGTGTCGATGTTACTATTGATTGTGTTGAAGCATCATGCTGCTATAAGGTTACTAAAAATTGGTGTTTGTAGTGTACTAGTTTAGTTTTCTATGTAAGACGATATCATTCGTTAATTCACTATTCGTTACAGTTAAGCTGTAATATTCGATATGGAGCAGACTATGCTTGGAGAGTACTGTTGCAAGTTGTTTTAGTATTATTTATATTCGTAGTGTTATGATTGCCTTTATTGGATTAACATGTTGCGACTCAGAGCATTTCCTTACCATTCGTTGTAACCGGTGCATTTCACTGATGCTAACTTTTAATTGATGGTATTTTTGCATATCGAGGCGAGCCATACTTTATGTAGATCTTCCGAGAACCCATCGTCGTTCAAAACCCACCTAAAAATCTATTCTGCTCAATAGAGATATTGTTATAGGACAGCGAACATGTGTTGTGGTCGAATGTATGACCTTTAACGTTGGTTATGAGCACGATTTCTTTTTTAAAAATTGTGTTGTGTAGTAGGAATTACAATCTATGTGTCACAACAACTCATAACGCCCTTTTAAAACCAAGGTGTTGATGGACGTTGATGGTGTTGAGACTAAGGTGTTGATGGACGCAAATCTTTGATTTGTTTAATAGTTTTTTAAAAAAGGGATAATTAAACAATAAATACTATGATCCTATCACATATGAAATATGACATAGGCCAATATTTCATAATAGGATAGAGAAAATAAAAAGAAAATAAGAAACAAAAAACAAATTTCTTTTAAAAATTTGCAGGAACAAAACTACAATCGGGTTGCCAATAATCTCGCTCGGTTTTCCTTTGTTGTCGCTCCGTTTTCCTCAGTTATCTTACACAGTGATAACTCATGTGAACTCGTATGTCAATTAAAAGTAGATCAAAAATAAAAGAAATTTACCAATCAACAAACTTGGAGTAATTCGTTGTGGTAGGGAAAGTGCTAGTCTTCCTTCGCGCTAAGTCGGCTGACTGTAAGAAATAATGTATATTGCCATATTTTGTTTCAGTATCAAAATATCAGTTGTTAATAAAAAAAAATTCGGCTTGGAATATTGTTGCAAAGGTGGCCAGTATTACTGCATGGTGTCAACTAGGTATGAAATTTTGGAAAATCAGGGAAAGTCAGGGGATTTTTTTTTGGTCAGGGAAAGTCATGGAAAGTCATGAAATTTTAATTATTTCTCTGGAAAAATTTTATTTAATTACAAACTTTTTTTATAAAAACTTTATCATACATTTTTAATAATTTACTTATATAGTTACTCATATATTTACTCATATATTTACTTATATTTATAGTTTGTTTATATAATATTTTTGCAAGCGACGCAACTTTCAATACAATCTTACTTAATGTCATGTTTTGCATTTCCATACTTAGAAATTTTACTATAGTCAAAAGTTTTATGTAAAGGCAAGAGTCCAAGACATAATATTTTTTCGTTTATGTACAAAGAACTCCCTTTGCGTTCTATAGCTATATGGCAGTGTGATCTCAACAGTTTGTCTGTTTGCACTAACCGACTTATAAGTAAGGCTAAAGAAATATGTTTGATGCACCCGATTTCTTCCGACTACTGTGGGTGATTAACTATATTTAATAAAAATAAACGAGATCCAGGAACTGTACGAAGATGTTGTAAGGAAGCAAAATTTGACGTTAAGTTTTGATCACGCACAGTTTTTACAGCACGCTTTTTGACAGAGTCCAAGACAGCCATGATGGAAGCAAATGCAGCGTTCAATCTTAACTATAATATTCCATACAGGGACGAATTATAGAACTTATAAATATTAAGTAGTTAATAAGGGGTGAGTTATTTTTTACATCTATTGAAATATCGTTGGGAAACTCGAGTTTCGTTCTGGAAACCATCAAAAGCTTTTTTTTTCTTCAATTGAAATTGAACAAATTTTGATTACCCCAATCGGCAACTTTCTTTTATGTCCTTGTCGTGTTTAATCGTTCATGTATTTTACCTTTGAAGATAGGAGACAAATGATTTGTGCAGTGTTTTTCAACAGGTCTTTGATAGGGTCAGTGGTTTTCAACAAGTGGTTGATATAAATTAAACTAGATGTACGGAAATACATTATTCTTCTGAGTATTCTTCTGAGACGGTCAAATCAAATGAAGAACAGTGGCATTTCAGCGTGACCTTTTCCAGAGTTTCGCTTCTTTGAATTTCTTTACCATATTGGGTTTTTCAAGACAATTTTAATTCCCAGATCAAGGTCAATTTTAATTAATTCCTCAAAACAAATATAAATCGTTTACCAAAACCTCAGTCTCGAGGTCAATTTTAATTAATTTCTCAAAACAAATATAAATCGTTTACCAAAACCTCAATTCGCATGGTATCTTCGAATATTCAGAGACGTTAATTTATAGTTTATTATAATTCATACCAAAAATGACTAACTTTGTATAAAGAAAGCAACTGGAAACCGAAATCGGTCAGAAAACTTGGAATTAATGGCGATGGCGAAATTAATGTCGTATGCAACGAGTTTATTTATCAAGTTGGAATGCAAGATTCGATCAAATGTTTTTGCAACATCTAATCTGATAACGTAGTTTGACCAGCTTGTTCAAGATGTACCAGAATCAAGAATCACCGTACCAGAATTTAAAAAATTAATTGCATTTTAAGTACTTTTGGCGAAAATTGACACGTTGAAATTTTTGCCACTTTCACTCTGTCAATTTCTGGATATTGGGAGTGATTTATTGGATTTTTGTTATGAATCTAAATATTAAATAATTAATTTACGTTTGTTTCTAAAGCACCTTCGAAAACAAATATTATACATATTAAAACAAATATGTTGGGGTTTCATTATTGTAAAAAGACAAATTTATTAGTAACGAATTGAAAAGTAAAGTTCAGTAAAGTGTTGAACAGAAACATTAACCTACATCGTCAGTATATAAACAATGACGTTCGACAGCGAACCCTTGGAAAAAACTTAGACGACCAAAAAGCGATACATTTGATCGGATTTGGAAACTCTAGTTATTAGTAAATCAATTTTGATAAATGAAATTACTTAAAAGTGGTCAAAACACTTTCTAATACCTTTGTATACACATATGTTGGAATTAAAATACATAAATGTCACGCAAAGTATACATTTTGTCTGGCACGCCAACTTAATCAACAAGCTCGTTGCGCATGGTTTTCATCCCAAAGTTGTGAAACTGATTCAAAATTTTCTATCCAATCGATACATTTCGGTCTCTTTAGACGGATTTTCTTCTGAGTCTAAACTAATTAACGCTGGTGTACCTCAAGGCTCAGTATTGTCCCCAACCCTATTTTGATTTATATCAACGAATTGTTGAAAATCACCAGCAACCCAATAAATAGTTTTGCAGATGATAGTACTCTGCACAAGTCGTTCGAGCCCCTACATTCAAAAGGTAAAATGCACGAACGAATTAATCCCGCTCGGAGAGACGCTGCCATAAAGTGAATAAAGACCTAAAAAAAGTCGCCGATTGGGGTGACCAAAACCTGGTCAATTTCAACTCTACCAAAACACAGCTGTTGATTGTTTCCAGATCAAAGACCGAGTTCCCCAAAGATATTTTATTCAGTATGTGTGATGAACCAATAGGTGAATGTAAAACATTCGTTTATTGGGTGTCACAGTTTCAAATGACCTACTCTGGAACGATCACGTAATGGCGATGGCAAAAAGCGCGTCTAAAAACTCTGCCTCCTAAATAGATGCAAAAAATTGCTGCATTACTGCTGTCAAGTTTGGGGTGCTGCTTCTGTTTCCATCTTTGCCCTCTTAAACTCTGTTCAAAAGCGGGCTATACGAATTGTGGGTGATCGAGCTTTGACATCAAAACTTGATTCCCTACAACATCGTCGCACTGTTGCTGACCTCGTTATTTTTTACAAATATCGTCATCAACGGTGCTCAAATGAAATCAGCGGCATCATGCCTCAAACTTATTCTTACCCCCGTTCCACTCGGCAATCGGCTACCGCACCAGTGAAACGGTCGAAAACCGCGCTGTCATACTGGCAGATCGCACAAAGACTTCTTTGTCCGAACTGCATACAAATGGAATAGTTTGCCGGAACCCTTAATCTCAGGTGGCTTCAACCCGCAGAGGTTTAAAATAAGCGTTCATCAACACCTTAGAACGCCAGCTGTTGTGGGACCTAGGTCTTAAACGGTATTTATGTGTTGTTGTGACACATATCCTAAACACTATTACATAACACTTTTTATTTAAAAAAAAAAAATAAATAAAATGTCCAGTTTTTTAGGAATTACAATATGTGTCACAGTAATAAATTAAAACCTTTTAAGATCTTAGTCCCACAACCCACCCATAGAGGTATATGAAGGCTCGTTTCTTCGAGATAGCAATAACGTCCATCATTAAGGAACATTCCTTAGCTAAGATTGATTGTGCTATCGTTGACTGGGTGTCTCATAGGATGTATTTTCTACTAATGCAGGAGTTCCTCAGGGTTCCGTTCTTTTCCCAACTTTTTCTCATCTATACTAATCACTTGTCGGAGTTAACAATTCATCCAATCCATTGTTTTGCTGATAATGATTGACTACGCTTAATGACACTAGATCAAGTTTGATGGAGTCTTTAACATTGATCTAAAAACAATCTTGGATTGGAGTTTTGCTTTAGCATAAAAGTCTTTTATAGGTCCCTGCTTAGAGTATTGTTCTCACATTTGGGGTGGAGCATACATAAGTAGTTTGAAATGTTTTGATTCTATACAACGGAGAGATATTAAGTTGATCGGGAATGCAAATCTTACAAACGAACCTGATACCTTGCAACATAGACGAAATGTCGTGGATTGGACATTTTTTTACAAGTACATTATAAGCACGAGCAGACGTGGAAATTAAATCGATTTTACCTGCGTCTGCGAACCTTGCGCGCCTGAGTCTGCAAACCAGAGCAGCCGTAACAACTCATTATTTTACGGTTTAAATAACAAGGTGTAGAACTGCCGCTTTTTAACGTGTTTTTTTCAACGTTTTCCGGACAATTTCAATCCCCAAAATTTTGAAACTGACATCAATAAATTTATTAAAGAAACTTTAAGAAATTTATATTCTCAAACCCTAGTTAGCATGGTTTCTTCGGATATTCAGAGATGTTAATTTATAATCCATTATAATTAACACTAAACATGCCTTACTTTGAATTAAAAAAAATCATGGAAAATTCATATTTTTGTTCTTTAAAGTCATGGAAAGTCATGGAATTCGGTATTGAAAAAAAGGTGGACACCATGTACTGTTGGTTTTATTCTAGGACCCAACACCCTTGCACCAGTGATTTCGTTGACTCCGGCCCTTCTGTGTACCAGACGCCAGCATTTTCTTATTTTTGATATAAAGGCCGATATGTTGTAGGAATCCATTTCGTTTTGCAGTGCCGATGTGGTCTTTAAATGCCCGGTTCCGTTACCGGGTTTAATACTTCTGTATGGTTTAAAATGTGGATTTTCATTGCTCTGTAATAGTCAAACATAACTTACACTTAATTTTAATAAGATAATACACTTGTTTGGTCAGATTTCCTTAGATATAGAAAAAAATACATTATGACAAACAAAATGATAGCAATTTATCATTCATTTGTTTTCTATTATTCGACCGGTTTCTGTTTTTAAAAAATCATCAACGGAATATATTTTTTGCACGAGTTGTATATAAAGTTCAATTCCGCTCCCTCATTTGCGGAAGTGGATTGCATCTTTTACTCCATAGGGAGTAAAAAATAACAAACCATGACAACAATGAAAGTTTTCAATGAAATTTGTTACGATAAATTCAAAAAAATTGTATAAAAACTGCCTACTACATAGATTTAGTTTATTTTTAATATCTTAATTATTTTATGATCCTGCAAAAAATAGTATATACACCTCGGGAGAGAGCATGTCATCTCCCTCAGTGATATGTAGCCCTTACACTTCGCCCTTTGGACTTCAAACACACCTCTGGAGAAAAACATGCACTTTTCTCTCTTGGTGTATAATCTACTATTTCAATTGCAGTGAATGGTGTTTGTAATTGTCAAAATTTCAATTATGTTGGAGACGCTATTTTATTTTCAATTTAATCAAACTCCTCCTAACTGTATAACACTATAATATACTATAATCATTCCAGTCTCGCATAATAAAACAGAAATTAAAAACTTGAAAAACTTTAAAAATATCGAAATTACTGTAATTATATACATTCCTTAGTAGTAAAATGATCAAATTAATACAAAAACAAAGAAAAATAAATCAATTAATACAAAAGCACTACTTGACAATATTTTAATAATAATTATGTTAATATTTAATTTTTGTTTATTTTTATGCTGTTGATGCTTTTATGGTAATGAAATACATATTTAATAAAAAATTACAAAAAAATTAAATTATGAAAAAAAATTAGACATTATTAGCCATGAGCCTTTAAATTAAAACAAAATCAATTTTGTAAACGATTTGTTATAATAAATAATATTAATAAACATTCCATTGTTAAATTTAAAAATTATTTATTAATTATTAGGATGATAAATATATTAAAATGTTGCAGCTGTTATACATTTTCTTAAATTTTTTACTTTTAATTTAATTACCCGGTTTATTCAGGTTGTTTCAAGTAAACATGGTGAATAAGGTCATCATAGGTAGGGCACGAAAGAACTAATGCAAATTTATTATTTTTAGAAAATTCCGGCGAACCACCTCAATGTTCAATTGAAACATTCGTTAGAAACCGCATCAGGTCTGATAGAGATAGAACTAGTGAGAAATTGACGTGAGATACCATACTCATTATAAATTAAAATCAAATTTTAGGTTTCGGTAAGTTATAATTTGAATTTTTATCAGTTTATAAATTTTAACAATTTGATTGTTATGTGCTAATTTATAAAATATTGATTTAAACTTTCCTAAGAACAAATTTTTAATGTGTAGTGTAGTCTTCTATTCTCAAATTTGTAACTTGCTTTGGAAAGAATAAGAAAAAAATTCCTGGCTTTGAACTAAAGGTTAAAGCAAAATCTTAATAAATATATACAAAAGTAATAAATATTACTATTAAGCAGATAAGTTCTTGTGTTGTACATAGGTGAGGTCCATGATCTAACATTCAAAGTGAGTAATCCTTCAAGCTTGCAATTTATAAAAGCTCAGATCTATTTACCTAACACGTCGAGAGAAAAAAAGTGGAAATTTTTCTGTTTTTCTTACAAAGCTGATATTAAGGTTTTTGTATTTCTTTTGATTTTAAACATGAAACTTTACCACTCAACAAACCAATTTTAATTATTCACAACCTTACCGTTATCACCAGTTACATACACTTCGGTGAATTTATACTTTGCATCTTGCAGAAAAGTATTCGCTCTTCAGTTTAAATATTTTTCAGAACAATATTTTACACTTCTTACTTACAGTACGGAAATGTTTTCATTTTTGACGCAGTACCGTAGATTAGGTCAAATTCGGTGGAAATATGTTTAACTGTGCTGTGACTAAAATGATCTATTGTATCTCTACTACTCCCTGGTGAATACCCAGTTAGAACACCTCCTTCAATCCAGTTTCCGTTAGGAATTTTAGGATATGGAGAGGGTTAAGTTTGATCCACAATCTTTGAGAAGATGGTCTCTTCTTCCAATTGCAGAATCTACATTCATCTTGGGCTCCAGCCCAAGTTCGTAAGATGTTATTTATTTTACAGTGTTCTGCAAGAACCGCCGTCAGTATTCTCAGGTTGTCCCTATGCAGCCTAGAGCACATTACTGCTCTCTTTTGATTAAATGGTCCAATTAACTCCTTGGACTGCCTTGAGCCCGCAGCGTTATTGCCGGTTTTGGACCATTTCATCATAATTACTTCCCTCGTCCTTACGTGGATGGGTTTTGCCTCAATTCACCAAAAGGGTCCGGACCGACAAAAGATGTGAGAGTGCCTCGCCTTGCCGTCGGCAATTGTCGGCTTCTTCATTACCTGTGACACCCGCATGTCCAGGTATCCAGTTAACTGTAACTTTGCTACTATTCCCAAACTTGCTTAGCTTGCTCACACAGTCTCCAACAATTTTGGATGTAATGCTGGATGAGCTTAACGCATTAACTGCTGTTTGTCTGTCCGACAAGATGGCAATTCTCTTGTTCTTATATTTTCTTCCTAAATTGAAATCTGCTCCCTTTTCGATAGCACATATTTCGGCCTGGAAGACGCTTGGGTTGGTGCCCATGGGCTCAAAGTATTTGATCTTTGGTCCAAATACTCTTGCACCCACTCCTGTCTCGGTTTTTGAACCATCCGCGTATCATTTGTCTACATCGTTATTTAGATAATTTGTAGTGGATTCACTGCTCCCGTCCGTTTTTTTGCACAACTGCATTGCATATTTTCTATCGAATTTGAACTCCTTAATCATTCCGTCTTTAGAAAACTCAAGCATGGGATTCTCCCTTAAAAAAATTTCTCGATATTTAGACTCGATGATCTTTCCCTTTTCCATACCGTGCATGCTGAATCTCAGTATGGTTTCCTGGCTACGCTCTTAATTAGTAAGTGGAGTGGAAAAAGTCCTAACAACATCTCCATTGACACGGTAGGACATGTTTTCTATACCCCCGTGATAGATATGGACCAGCCTCTGCGCCTTTTCCAACTTTGTCGTCCCAGCGTTAAATTGGGCTCTTTTGTTCCATGCGATTTGATCGATTTGATCCGTCAATGATTTGATATACTTTCGTTGATATCATCACATTGATGTCCTGTTATAATAGTCGTCGTCATCAGGCTGATAGTTATCAAATGTTAATGTTTCATCTGTAAATTACTCATCGTTTTAACATTTTCAATTACTGAGCTGCATAACATACTATGCACTGCCAATGATAATAGTCATCGTTACAATATATTATTGCTGAATTTATTAGTGTGATGCCTGTCTAGAATATTCGTCGTTCCAATATCCATTCGCTGATGTCATCACATTGATGTACTGTTAAATACTCGTCGTCATCATACTGCTTGCTATCAACTATTAATGTTTCATTTGTAAATTACTCGTCGTTCAAACATTTCAAGTGCTGATTGCATATTACGCACTGATTACCCTGATTGCACATATTATGCACTGTTACTAAATATTCGTCGTAAATTACATTCGTTGCTGATGTTATCAAATGCTGATGCGCTGTTCCAGATATTACAATTATTGTTGATTTGCATCAATTGTTATTCTGATACATACATTTACTAAATATTCGTCGTGAATACATTCGTTGCTGATGTTATCAAATGTTGATGCGTTGTTCCAGATATTACAATTATTACTGATTTGCATCAATTATTATTCTGATACTTACATTTACTAAATATTCGTCGTAAATACATTCGTTGCTGTTGTTATCAAATGTTGATGCGCTGTCCAGATATTACAATTATTGCTGATTTGCATCAATTATTAACCTGATATTTACATTTACTAAATATTCGTCATAAATACATTCATTGCTGATGGTATCAAATGTTGATGCGTTATTCCAGATATTAAAATTATTGCTGATTTGCATCAATTATTAATGTGATACTTACATTTGCTGAAATATTCGTCATAATAATATCCGTTGCTGAGATCATCAAAGGTTGATGCATTGTTCCAGTTATTGAAATTGTCGTCGTCACAATATATCATTGTTAAGTTGCATCAATTGTGGAAAATATGGAATTTGGAATTTGAAAAATATTATTTGCTGATGTGGCATCGTCGAATTCATATTCCATCACACTATTAAAAATACAGTCCACTCATATTCATCATATTCAGATGAATCATATCAACTTGTCAATCTGAATCATATTCAGATTGACAAGTTTTAGTCCCACAGAAGTGCACCAGGTGTCTACCAGATTCAGTCCCTTCTGTTCAATATCACAGAGTGGTATCTTTGAACTTTCCTCTGGCGATAATAAAAATGTCATCCCCGTACCCAAGACATATTTAATGCCATGGTTAATTAATACAACCCGAATTTCATCCACCACCAAACTCCACATGAGGGGTGATAAGACCCTACCTGGCGGACATTCTCTAGTGGTGCCAGGGCTGACTTTACAATCACTTGTCTTGGTTTCTGCTACTCTAGCTTCCTGCAACTCATACATCCAGTCAGTTGTGCTGTCAACCTTTTTCCCATTTAGAACCTTCTTGACGGTTCCATATGAGGTGTTATCAAAAGCTCCTTCAATTTCCAGAAAGGAACAGGAGGTTACAGTAACTTCTTTGTTGTCTCCGCTGCCTCCTCTAGTATTTTCGTCGACCTGAACTGCGCGGTTTCCGTTGATCTGCCTGTTCTGTACGCGTGTTGACAATCTTGCAAAAGCGATCTCACCAAGGTATTGGTTCGTATGTGGTTGTCGATCACTTTTTCTATCGTTTTTAACATAAAAGATGTTAAACTATCTTTGTTACCTCCTTTTGAAATAAATATCACTTTTGTCGTTCTCCATGGTTCTGGAATATGCCCAAGTGCCAGATTACTCCTGAAAATGCCAAGGAGATGCGGTAACAGATACTTCTGCGCCTTCCGCAGGAGATCTGGGACTATTCCGTCCACTTCTGGTGATGTGAATGGCTGGAAAGTGTCATTGGTCCACTTAATATAATCCTTCGTAAACAGTGAGGCAGCCACCCTCCAGTCCTCTGAGCTTGATCTTTTCTTTTTACTCGCGTCTTCTTCACACACGTGTCTATATCTCCCGGAAAGTGTTTCTAGAAGAGCAGCTCTCTGCTGCTCATCCTCCGTATGCGTTTCATCCGGCTTTCTCAACGAAGTTATACTCTTGACACCGTCATTCACCAAAGCTATATGAAGCCCATCCGCTACGGGGGTTGCAGAGATATAATCACAAAATATTCGGAAGCTTCCCCTCTTTGCCCTCCTGATTTCTTTATTGTAGGTGATAAGCACCCTGGTATACTCTGCTCAATTTACGATTTGTTTTTCTCTATTAAAAAGCCCCCGTGCTTGTTTTCTTAATTTTGATAACTTCTTGCTCCACCAAAATGCGTCTCTCTGGTCTTTTACCTTAGTAATTGGACAGCTGGTTTCGAACGCTTTGGTTATTGGCAGGTTAACCTTCGCTACAGCTTGTTCCAGCTCGCCATAGTGTTTTACTGTCCCTCTAACCGTTACTAGCTGTAGATCTTTGAGATTCTCCTCAAATGGATCCCATTTTGTGTTTCTGGGGTTCCGAACCGAGAATTATTCCTCTTTCGTACTATCCAGTTCAGACAGAATCATTCTATGATCCGTCAAGGAGGGTTCATTTGAGACTCTCCAGTTCTGTATAAACTGTCATACATCGGTACTTCCTACCGTTAAATCTAACACTTCTTGACCAAACCTGACCCCGTACTGCGGTATCACACACTTGATATAACTTTAATCACTACACAACTCCACTTTAAATAAAACACTAATATTCTAAGGAATAAAGATAAAAAATTAGTCAACTTCGGAAAAATTAGGGGCTTAGGGGCCCTTTGTGGCTCTAAACAATATCCCAAAAGTATCCCCCACCCCCTCGATACATGTGCGCTAAAAATGTAACGTGGGGTCAAAGGTCACAAAAAAATGGTTTTTCGCAAAAATCTCGTTAACGGTGACTGTTTTTGCAAAAATAAAGGTCATAAAATTTAGCTTAAAAAATTTCCTACATACTTTTGTTCGTTAGGCTAACGGTTTTCGAGAAAATGTGAATTTCTTTTACGTAAATTTTCAAATATTTTAACCCGCATTATATGTTTAATTACCAATACTCGATTTTCCATAACTTTTAATCGAATTTTCTCGAAAACTGTTAGTTTGCCCAGTGTCGTGTGGTTCAAAATTCCAACTAGGGCAAATATCAAAAATGTAGTTGTATCTGAATAAAAGGCTTTCCAGTGAGTGGTGATACAGTCCTGCCGTTTGTATCATTTCTTCTATGTTTGAGAATGTATCTCATAGACGGAAGCAATGTGTCAAAGAGAGAAACAGGAACTCCGGTATACACTTTTCTACGTCCGTTCGCTAGTGTTCCAACAATTCCTGTTATTACAAATTGATAGAATCAATTAGCAGCTCCCTATCAGTGGTATGTAACTGCAGTATGAGATCGAAATTTAGGAGATTCATGTGATGCATGCAATGTGCTGTCATCAGCAAAACTATGGATTGGGTGCACTGTGGAAATAAGTAAATCATTAATGTATAGAAGAAACAAGATTAGTGAGAGCGCAGAGCCTTGGGGAACCCCAGCATTGGTTGTGAAAATATTGGATGTGATACCATCTAAATTAACATGAAATTGGCGACCTGTAAGAAAACTATGAATCCATGAGACAGTAAAACGGTCTATGCCATAAGATTTTAATTTAGCTATGAGATTTTTATGCCACACTTTATCAAATGCTTTAGAAATGTCAAGTGAAATACTGAATGTTTCACCATGTTTTCCAGCGATTTGTTCCAGAGATGGGATACGTAGACTAACAAATCACCTGTTGCATGACTTCTACGAAAACTATAATGCTTATCATCAATAATTCGCGACATTTCCAAATAATCTATTAGATTGTAGTTAATATATTATTCAAATATTTTAGCCAAAACCGACAAAATTGCGATTGGTCTATAATTGTTAGGGTCTATCTTACTGCCTTTCTTTGATATGGGTTGAATGCTGGCCAGCTTCCAAGAATCGGGAAATATTCCGGCTTTATAAGATAAATAGAAAACTTTTGTTAAAATTGGACCCAGTTGCCTAGCATAGTTTTTAAGAATGAGGGGTGGAATACCGTCGGGGTCAGCAGATTTGTTGATATTGAGCATTTTCCGTACAATATTGCAACGAAAAATAATTGGTTTCATTTTCGTTACAACTGGGGAAATAAATGTGGGAGAATGGGGAGGTTCAACTATGTTTGAGTTTTCTGCGAAAATACGACCCAAAAGATCCGCCTTCTCTTTCGAGTCGCTCACGGGAATGTCATTCAGAACTAAGGTTGGAATAGAGGATCAAGTAAAATTGCTCTGTACTGATTTAATTGCCGGAAAGAAACTACGTGAGCCAGATGGGTGCTCGGCGAATTTCTTT
The DNA here is from genome assembly GCA_963693315.1 of Diogma glabrata. NCBI lineage: Eukaryota > Metazoa > Arthropoda > Insecta > Diptera > Cylindrotomidae > Diogma > Diogma glabrata. Next base: position 243,852,069 of record OY856186.1, read on the forward strand.
GCTTTCTTCTGGATAAACGCGTCTTTGTCCAAGTCTATTTTGTATTTACTAATATTTCTGGCTTTCTTATAGGCGCTATGGGTTTCAGGTGTTTTATTTGAGTTATACGTCTTAAATGCTTTGCGTTTATTCCTCACTGCCTCATCAACATCCCACGTGAACCAAGGCTCAGTTTTAGGAGTGATTAATCGATTTGGAATAAACCGCCGCATTCCATCTTTTATGATTTCAGAAATTTTTATTGCCGATGTGCTAGGATCTTGATCAACACAAAAACATAGTTTTTCAAGGTGTTTCATCATAAAAGTTTCTCAGTCCCTCCCAGTCAGCGCGTTTATACTTCCAAACGCGACGAGGATTTGCTTTAATTTGTGTCGGTGATGTAAATTAAATTGCACTATTGCTGATATTAGTAAATGGTCCGATGTTTCGAGGGGTTGTTCAACTTTTGTCTTCGTTGTATCTGGTTCGTTTGTCAAAAACAGATCCAGCAAATTATTGTTATGATGTGAATTATCTGGGATTCTAGTGGGACACTCTATCATTTGCGTCAAACCGTGATAATCTGCGAGTATCAGTTTGGCTTGTCTTCCTACGTTGTCAGTGCACTATGAATACTTAAGCCATTCTTTATTATGAATATTAAAGTCTCCAAGAATGGCCAGTCTTGCTTTGGGGTCGTAATCTGGTCTAGATTAGCCGTTATTTTATCGAAAAATGGACATCCTGGGGGGGGGGGGGGGGGGGGAATTTGGGGATCTGTATAATCCTATTATAAACATAGTTTCATCAACACCTGAGATATTCAGTGCTAGAGAATTATGGTGCTCAGAGTTCAACTCGTAGGCCTTAATCCTCATACATGAAAGTGAATTTCGAACAAATACACAGACACCATGCTTGTTATAAAAGGAATGATTCAATTCGTAACTAGGTATCCGGTATTATCGAGCTCCAATTTCGATGATTTGCCACTGACAATTGTTTCGGTAAGAAACAATATGTCAGGTTTATTTTTTTCGATGTAGTGATGAACCTGGTTTAGATTCGAATTGAGACCTCTTATGTTGGTGAAGTCAATGCTAAGCTGTTGGTTCACTCTGCTGCCATTTTGTTGAGACAAAGACTTACCCTTTAACATTACAGGTATAGATACTGAAATTCGGTCAGGCCTAAATTTCAAACACTACACAGTACAAAAAAAACTGGGTATCTCTGTCACAAAAACACGACAGCAGATTCCATGCAACAGTTGCACGATAAGGGAAAAGCAAAAAATGGGGACACAAAAGACACTAACAAAACTCGAAATTCTTACTAATAACTTGTGACGAAAGAGATCCCTAACACAACCTTTTCGTGCATATATCTATACTTTTACTTTCCTTCGTCACAAGGTGCCCGATTCCAGATTCCACAAATTTATTTTTGTCTCATGACATTAGACCCATCTTTTAAAACCAAGTTTCAGTTTGCTAATAATGCAAAATTCCATTAATTTAAATTACAACCATTCCCATGTTTTAGTTTTGCAATCTGGTAAAACATCTTTATTAAATTAAATAAAATTAAATCAAATTTAAACGGTTTTCTAAAAAGATAATTCTCCAATTTCTTTATTGTTAACATTAAAACTAAAACTCCGTTGTGATGTTTTTGTGCTCACTTTTATTTTTTTTTAAACTTGATAAATTTTCTATTTAATTGTGGAAAACTATTCCCACAGTTTTAGTGGAATTCTCGAATCACTATTTTTTTTTTGTTATCATTATTACGAGGACTCAGATAACACCGAGGTGTAAACTTCGGTGATATTGTTTTGGTTGGGACTGGTGTTTTTGATTTTGAAGCGAGACGTTTATTACTTAAATAGGTAGTTTAAATAGTTAGTTTTTTTTGGTAAAATTTAGATTCTTATTTTTAATTTCGGTTGTGTTTTTTTTTGTTGATACTTTGTTTCTTTTGTTCAGAAAAATATAGTAACAAAATCTTTTGTTCATAAAATAAAGCAACAAAATCAATGTAAAGTGATTTCTTTTGTTCAGAAAAATATAGTACCAAAATCAATGTAAGGTGATTTCTTTTGTTCAGAAAAATATAGTAACAAAATCAATGTAAAGTGATTTCTTTTTGTTCAGAAAAATATAGTAACAAAATCAATGTAAAGTGGTTTCTTTTGTTCAGAAAAATATAGTAACAAAATCAATGTAAAGTGATTTCTTTTGTTCAGAAAAATATAGTAACAAAATCTTTTGTTCATAAAAATAAAGTAACAAAATCACTGTAAAGTGATTTATTTTTGTTCAGCAAAATATAGTAACAAAATCAATAAACAAAATCCTGTGGGAGTTACAGGGAGTTAATATCAAAAATTATAATTTCTAAAAATTATTATAAAAAAAAATACAAAAACATAATAAAATATTAATTACGATAAGTGCTGCGTGTTTTTCTTTATTGCTGGTTTCCCTGAGAAATATGTTACCGAAGAAATAGGTAAGTCACCAACATTAATTATATTCTTTATATTTAAGTAGAATTTAATTCAGTGCAATGTTGCTTTGTTGTGGGTTACTGTTACCTTCTGTAACATAAAAGGCACAATGTCTAACTAATTTCGTTTTGAGTGTAAAGAGAGAATGATTTCGTGGTACAGCGATTCGGTGTTAATTTCGAGCCCTACCATGTTCATATTTAAATAATTTCTGCTCTTCTAAGACCCTCTGTTTGCCGGACACACCCACGACAATTTCCCTGAAACTCCAGCCTCGCGATGAGCAGGTCCGGATTTTCCAACCAGAGGGACAAAACTAAGATTCGTTAATCCCAGGACATCCAGTTTCCTCGTTCGAGGAAGCAGGATGGCTTCAGGATTTCGTTTCAAACCAAAACGAAATTTTATATTTCTTGTTACCAGGCAATACAAAACAAATTTATGCTTTAAAATAATAAATTTATTACATCAAAGCAATAAAAGGTAAAATTTTACCTGCCTACCGCCTGGTACCAGTAAATATGAAATACCAAATAATTTTTTAATAAAGAACAATCTTACCAATTATATAATTGTCCGCCTCCTATCTTCACTTCACTTTTATTTTCAATAACACTAACACACACTCAGTGTATTTTATCTTATTTTACCTTTACTCTGTCTTTATAAAGACATACATGCAAAAATAAAATAAAACAAAATACAACTTATTTTTTTTATTTTCGATTATTTTTTTTTTCTTTAAAATTTAGCAGACAACCTTCTTCTTCTGACTCCGGTTGATGATTTGAATTTGAATTTCCCATCTATTTTCTATATGAGTTTAAAAAGGTATTTTATAAAAATTCATTAAATTCAAATTCGAAATGCTCAATTAACAGGAATAAGGATTTCCAAAATCAACTCTGTTTAATTATTCTTCAATAATTTTGTCCAAGGAAAATATGAATCTATTTTAGATTCTAAAGTTACAAAATCCCATTTGTACGACTAATTGACAGCAACACAGTGTAGGTATTTTATAATAAAAGTTTATTAAATTCAAATTAGAATTATTTAACAATTTTCTAAATTTTTATTTCCAAAATTTTTGTCAATATAAAGAAATTATTAAATTCAAAATTATAATCTTTTATCGATTTTACCTATGGAATCAGATTTCCATATCTATTTTCTCTATAAGTTAAAAAAAATATTTCATCAAAATTTATTTAAATTCAAATTAGAATTTAACCCACAGTAATTAAAATTTTCTAAATTTTATTCCCCAAAATTTGTCAATATAAAGAAATTATTAAATTCAAAAATTAAAATCTTTTATTGATTTTACCTATGGAATTAGATTTACATTTCTGTTTTCTCTATAAGTTAAAGAAAGTATTTCATCAAAATTTATTTAAATTCAAATTAGAATTATTTAACCCACAGTAATTAAAATTTTCTAAATTTTTATTCTCGAAACTTGTCCGTCCATATAAGGAAATTATTAAACTCAAAAACAAAAATTAAAATTGACTCACCCGACAATTTAACAGCCTGGCTTTTGAAGTGCTGTGAACTTCCAAAATTAAAGTGTTGTATACTTCCAAATTACAAGTTATATTTTCCAAAAAATTGAATTTCCAAATTAAATTAAAAGTTGGTTGAATTGTTGTGATTCCCAAATTAAATTTCATTTTCCAATTAAAATTGAATTTCCAAATTAAATTAAAAGTTGTAAAAGTTGAGTTGGTGAATTGTTGTAGATTCTCACATTAAATTTCATTTTCCAATTAAAATTGAATTTCCAAATTAAATCAAAAGTTGTAAAAGTTGAATTGGTGAATTGTTGTGTGGTACCCTCGTTGATGGCTTGTAAGTTGTAGCATTATTTTTTTTTTTTTATTTTTTTTTTGACAAACTGATAATGCCATAATTCTCTATAATAATAATATATTTTCATGCATACAGATTATTAATTTTATTTTTTTCCAAAAAATTGAGTAAAAAAATAAATAAAAATCTTTCTTTTGACACACTTGACAACATTTTTTTGACAAACTTATAATGCATTAATTCTCAATAATAATAATAAAATTTCATTTCAAACAAATAATTAATTTTATTTTTTTCCAAAAAATTGGGTAAAAAAAATAAATAAAAATCTTTCTTTTGACACACTTGACAACATTTTTTTGACAAACTTATGATGCCATAATTCTCAATAATAATAATAAAAATTCATTTCAAACAAATAATTAATTTTATTTTTTTTCAAAAAATTGGGTAAAAAAATAAATAATCTTTCTTTTGACACACTTGACAACATTTTTCTGACAAACTTATAATGCAATAATCTAGTTTTTGATCTCACATAACAATCCCTACCATCAAGATTTCTCCAAATTCAATGTTCCTACTCGTAATCACTTAAAATGAACGTTTTTTAAGCCAAAAATATGAAAATTTGCTGTTTTTGACACACTTAATGATTTTTTGACACACTTCCGGTACAAGTATCGAACACAGCGTCCTTTCGGACCTGTCCCTTGAGTATACCTATTTTTAGAAAAAAAAATTTTTGAAATCCCTCCAGCGGCTTTCCCTGCAGCTTAGGCAATGACGGCGGCCGGATGGCAGACACACATTTTTTGCTTTTTTATAATCAGTAGGTTCTAAAACGTCGAGAAATGCCAAAAAAGTGGGGGTAAGAATTTCACTTTAGGCTCATGAATGTAATACTTAGATCTTTCAGGCCGAAGTAAATATGAAATTGGATAATTAATACAATGTATGTCGCGATCGTACACTAGATACGTAAGGTATACTAGTTAAGTACACTGAAATGGTGGGTCGGTCACCACACCCTGAACGAAAACTATAGCGAAGTGTCACAATTATTTTTTTGTGTTTAGTGGTTGGGCGTGGTGAGGGGAAAAATCTATTTTGAGCAAAACACGAGTAGTTTGTCATATGAAAGAGCATTTAATTTAAGAAACTTTGTAATTCTTTTTAGAATTTTGCACGTGCACAGTGTACGCTTTTTGAATTATTGTCAAAATAGTGCAACTTGAAGTTGGTTTACCTACTTGAGTTAATCAATTTTCGATATTGATATTGCAATTTCAAGGTCAATTTTTAATCGATATTGCTATTGACGATTCCGAGAAAAAAATCATTTTGATGTATAGCATGGCAATATAAAAACTCTACTTTATGTAAATTATTTTTGACAGTTTGCTTTTCTATGTTCACTGAACCCTCGGCGAGCAAATTTTATTCGCACTTGACCGACTTTTTAAATTAGTTGGTGTGTATTTGTGTAACTAAAGGAACGACGGTGTGTGAAAACATGACAAAAACAAGTTTGATGAAATCGGTATAGTCATTCTTGAGCAATTTAATTTCAAAGTTACATCAGATTGGCAGAATTTTCATTTTTCATGTATGTTGGGGTGCCCCCTATCCTCAAACTATGCACTTTTTAAAAAATTGTAAAATAAGTTGTATTTTTTATTTTGTCCATACTACTTACATGCCAAGTTTCAGAAAAATCAAAAATGGTAAGTTCAAATCTCGACTTTTTCACCTGCGTAGATCACGTTTTTCATCAATAGATAAAAGTGGTGAATGAGTTAGTATTATAGAAAGAACTACTTTTTTTTTCAATCAACCTATCTATCACATAGGGAATGCACATCAAAGGACCGATTTAAGTTTGGATGACAACACTGCGTTATTGTTTTAACGAATTGCAAAAGTTCGTTCTTGTTTCGTAGTTTTTTATAGGACTTCAATTAAATGTTTTCTTAAAGACGAAAAATATACTATAAGTTATAATGAAAAGAAAATATTTAAGAAAAATATTATTTTGTTGTAAACCCATAACATCGAGGTCATTCTTCATTATTAGAATTGCTTATTTATCAAACACGCGCAATAAAGCAGGAAACTCTTGTTTCACTTAAAATTATTTAAAACTCTTGCTTCCCATAAATTTATTAAACAAACTCTTATTTCACATAAAATGTTTAAAAACTCTTGTTTCCCATAAAATTATTAAAAAAACTCTTATTTCACATAAAATGTTTGAAAACTCTTGTTTCCCATAAAATTATAAAAAACAAAAGCAAAACTAAAAATGATGAATTGACTCTTTTTTTGGTAGGTGGTGATACTTGATAAATACTTGATAAAGGTGGTGAAACATACGTTATCGCTTTAGACATTTCCAAGGCATTCGATCGAGTCTGGCATGCCAACTTAATCAACAAGCTCGTTGCGTACGGTTTTCATCCCAATGTTGTGAAGCTGATTCAAAATTTTCTATCCGACCGATACATTTCGGTAACCTTAGACGGATATTCTTCTGAGTCTAAACTAATTAACGCTGGTATACCCCAAGGCTCAGTATTGTCCCCAACCCTATTTTTGATTTATATCAACGAATTGTTGAAAATCACCAGCAACCCAATAAATAGTTTTGCAGATGATAGTACTCTGCACAAGTCGTTCGAGCCCCTTCCTTCAAAAGGTAAAATGCACGAACGAATTATTCCTGCCCGGAGAGACGCTGCCATAAACGTGAACAAAGACCTGAATAAAGTCGCCGACTGGGGTGACCAAAACCTTGTCAATTTCAACTCCACCAAAACACAGCTGTTGATTGTTTCCAGATTAAAGACCGAGTTCCCCAAAGATATTTTATTTAGTATGTGTGATGAACCAATAGGTGAATGTAAAAACATTCGTTTATTGGGTGTCACAGTTTCAAATGACCTACTCTGGAACGATCATGTAATGGCGATGGCAAAAAGCGCGTCTAAAAAACTCGGCCTCCTAAATAGATGCAAAAAATTTTTCACTCCATACCAATTGCTCCATGTTTATAAGTCCTATATTCGTCCCTGTATGGAGTACTGCTGTCAAGTTTAGGGTGCTGCCTCTGTTTCCATCTTGGCCCTCTTGGACTCTGTTCAAAAGCGAGCTATACGAATTGTAGGTGATCGAACTTTAACATCAAAACTTGATTCCCTACAACATCGTCGCACTGTTGATGACCTCGTTGTTTTTTACAAATATCGTCATCAGCAGTGCTCAGATGAAATCAGCGGTCATGCCTCAAACTTATTCTTATCCCCGTTCCACTCGGCAATCGGCTGCCGCAACCAGTGAAACGGTAAAGATCCCGCGCTGTCATACTGGCAGATCGCAGAGAGACTTCTTTGTCCGAACTGCGTACAAATGGAATAGTTTGCCGGAACACTTAGTCTCAGGTGGCTTCAACCCACAGATGTTTAAAAAAAGCGTTAATCTACACCTCAGAACGCCAGTTGTTGTGGGACCCAGGTCTAGACCTAGGTCTTAAAAGGTATTTATGTGTTGTTGTTACACATATTCTAAACCCTATTACACAACACATTTTATTAAAAAAAAAAAAAATAATTTTAATAAACGTAATTATTAAGTTCTTTAGTTTTAAATTGAAGCTCCGACGGGAGGGTATCAAAAATTATTGTTATAAATAAAATAAATAAAATTAAATCTATGTGTTGTGTTCAAAATTCATTTTCCTAGTCACGAGTATTTCTACAAATTTGGTGACAGCGGTGGGATCCCAATAAACAAAACGGGTCCAAATACTGTGATTAGAAAAAAATTCGTAAAGTCCGGTCGTAAAAAAAAAGGAAATTCATTAAATTTTTGAAAAATCAATAAAAAAAAAATAAATAAATAACTTTCAGTGCAATAACTTTCAGTGCATCAGTGATTTATAAAATATTAAAATTGCTGTAAAGATTTAGCTATAAAGATTTTTTTTTAAAAAATTTTTGTTTGCACTCAAAATAAACAGAAAACACAACTAATACACGGTTTCAACCAATTCGATACCCAGCAACAACATTACACATCCATCATTTACGGAAATAAAAGAATTAGTCAAGGAAAATTAAATTATGTACAATTCAATCAAGATTCATCAGATTCAATCAAGATTCATCAAAAATAATTAAATTTTCTCCATCACTAACAACAACAATTTTTTTTTCAACAAATCTACATGAGGAAGATCCAAGAAGACATACAAACTGGCAGATGTAAGTTTTATTTTAAATCTTTAATTTTTCTAAATTTAAAATTCTAAATTGCTCTAAAGTTTAAGTGTTTCTATAAAATAGACTAAATTAAAAATCAATTTTAGCTGTTTAAAGCATAACTTTTTGTTTTGGTAATTTATTAATGTCAGATAATAATCGTAAAAGTCTTTCTTTAAATATTAGTTTAAGAAATCGAAAAGTGCGAAAAATTAATACTAGTGACCAACCAACTATTTCAAATAATCCATCTGACATACTTGTTGAATGTTCGTCATCAGATAACCCAGATAGTGTCGAAGTTTCTTCTGATTCCGAATCAGATAAACCTACCTCAGTTTCAATTCATGAATTTTCAAAATCAAATTCAAATATCAAAGTTGAAAATTTAAATAGTCCTACAATGTCACTTGACGTTTCGTTTGCTTTAAAACTAATCCCTGAATTCAGTGGTGAAGCTATTCTATTAAATAAATTCATAAAAGGTGGTGATATTATTTATCAATCAGCTACAACGGTAGAAACTAAAAAACAATTTGAGAATATAATATGAATGAAATTATCTGGCAAAGCTTACCAATGCGTTGAAAATAACGAACTAACCTCAATTTAGCAAAACTCGCACTTATAATCACGTAAATTCAGAGTTAGTACATTCACGACAAAAAACGGGTGAAACCATACATGATTTTGCAAATAAAATTGAAACACTATTAGCCGAACTAAATAGTTCATGTATTCAAAGCGAAGGTATAGAAACCGACAAACATTTCCGAGGGTTGCACTCAAAGCTAGCTATTAACAGTTTTTTTGACGGCATAATCCCTATTATTCGAAAAAATTTGAGAAACGACTTTTCAGATCTTAAAAGTGCGGTACTAGCTGCAATAGAAGAGGAAAAAAAGTTGTTATTCAAACCAATAAATTCTATGCCATTTAGTAAAGAAAATCCTAACTCAAATTCAAAGTTATTATTCTGTTACAAATGTAAAAGAAACGGTCATACTATATACAATTGCAGACACAATTTTAATAACAGAAATTTCTTGCAAACGCGTTCAAATATTCCGTTAAATAATCAGCAAATAAGATACGCGACAATTATTTGCACATATTGCAAGAATCATGGCCATAGTATAAATGAATGTAGAAAGTTAAAAGCCAAACACAATAATAACGGAAATGGCAGTTACCAAGGTTATTATTACAGAACAGAAAATAAAAATCTTAATACGATTCCCAATGTACAAAGTTCCAATCCGGGAAACGATCCAACCCCGAGCACGAGCGGAGTGACTCAAATGGGGAAATTGTAACATTAGAACCGCAAATTTTATTTAACAATAATTTTAAAGATTCAAACGAATTTCTAATACTAAAAATTAAACATAAACGAAAATAAGGAAAATAAAACAGATTTTTTGTTGAATACGGGAGCATCCATTAGTTTACTAAAAAAAAGTAAAGTTAAATTAGAAACAGACGTACATTTTAACAAAAAATTTTTACTCAAAGGCATTGCTGACGAAACAGTTCAAACTTTAGGTGTATGTTATTTACAAATACAAATTTCTGATGCAAAAATAATGCATTCATTCAATATCGTTGATGACGATTTTCCAATTCCCACAGATGGAATTTTGGGTCGAGATTTTTTTTATAAAACTAATAGTGAAATTAGCTACGGAGATAAAAATGTATCTCTAAAAATAAACAATAAAATTTATAACCTAAATTTAAAAACAAATTCTAAATCCCATTACATACCGGCTAGAACGGAAAAGTTTATTCGAGTTATGGTAAATACAAATGAAGAGAGTGTCTCATTATCACAAGAAATTTTACCTGGCGTTTTTATCTCAAATTCTTTAGTCAAGCCAGAGAACTATTTAGTAACAGTGAGTATATTAAACTCTACTGAAAATGATATAGAATTAAATGATGTTCCATTAAATTTGTTTAGTATAAACAATTTCGAAGTTTTACAAATTAATTGTAATGTGGAACAACGTATGAAAACATTAGAATCTTCTCTAAAACTAGATGATTTAAATAACGAAGAAAGAATGTCTATTTTAGAGATATGTCGACAATATAATGAGTATTTTTATCTCGAAGGAGATCACTTCACTTCTACCAGTGCAATTGAGCATAATATTCCAATTTGTCCTAATCAGCCTCCCATAAATTCAAAACCATATAGATTACCTGAGTCTCAGAGATCAGAAATAAATAAACAAGTTAACTGATGTTAAATTGATGTTGATGTTAAATGATGGAAAAAAATATTATTCAACCGAGTTCCAGCGCTTGGAATTCGCCTTTGTTATTAGTTGCGAAGCGTCCAGATTCTACTGGCCAGAAAAGGTTTCGCGTGGTGGTAAACTACCGAAAATTAAATTCAGTTACCATTGGTGATGCTTATCCTCTTCCAAATATTACAGAAATTTTAGAACAATTAGGTAAATCCAAATATTTTTCAACCCTGGATTTAGCCAGTGGTTTCCATCAAGTTAATATGAGTAAAGCAGACAAACCGAAAACTGCTTTTAGTACTAGCCATGGCCACTACGAATTTAATCGTATGCCCTTTGGGTTAAAAGGTGCGCCTGCAACCTTTCAGAGATTAATGAACTCTGTACTTACTGGTTTACAAGGAAGTAAATGTTTTGTTTACTTGGACGACATTGTTATCTACGGATATGATCTTAGGGATCACAATAACAAATTAATTGATGTTTTAGAATGTCTTAAACATAATAATTTGAAGCTTCAACCAGATAAATGTAATTTTTTGAGAAAAGAAATAAATTATTTAGGTCATGTAATTACTGATAAAGGAATTAAACCAGATCCTTTAAAAATTTCTGCTGTGAAAAATTTTTCTAGAGCAAATTGTACAAAAGATGTGAAATCATTTTTAGGTTTAATTGGCTATTACAGAAAGTTTATTCCTGACTTTTCAAAATTATCAGAACCATTGCACAAATTATTAAAAAAGGATGTCAAATTCGAATGGAATGGTTTTTGTGACGAAGCTTTCAATAAATTAAAAGAAAAATTGGTGAATCCTCCAATCCTTCAGTATCCCGATTTTTCTAAGGAATTTACAATAACAACAGACGCTAGTGATCATGCTATAGGTGCAGTACTTTCACAAGGAACAGGTTCAGTGGATCTACCAATTGCTTTCGCAAGTAGAACTTTAAATAAAGCTGAGCGAAACTATTCCACCATTGAGAAAGAATTGTTAGCAATTGTCTGGGCTGTTACGTATTTTAGACCGTTTGTCTACGGACGACGTTTTTTAATTATAACAGACCACAAACCATTGGTATGGGTATGCAATATTAAAAATCCTTCATCTAGATTAATGAGATGGCGTATTAAGTTAGAAGAATACGATTATAGAGTAATGTATAAACCTGGTAAACTTAATACTAATGCCGACGCACTTTCTAGAATTCCTATGACCACTTCTCAGATTAATGTTGTGACACGAGCTCAGTCGAACAAAATAATAACGAATAATAATCACAATATACCAGAAATTTCAGAAATTATAAATAATGGAAAAGTTGATGTAGCAAAAAACGAAAATAATATTAGTGAACAAATTAGCGAGCATACAAATATAAAAAATAAAGATTCAAATCATGTTGAAGTAATTGATAGAAATGTGATAAATACGATTTTACAGGAATATCATGAAATGGACACATGGGTGTATCTAGAACATTTAGTAAAATCAAGCAAAAATACTACTGGAAAACCATGTTTAAAGATATTAAAAAGTTTATAAGAAGCTGTACGTTATGTCAAAAGAATAAAATAGGTAAAATAAATAAAATTCCTATGAAAATTACAACAACTTCAGAACAACCATTCGAAAAAATATTTCTAGATGTTGTTGGCCCTCTACCTGAAAGCTTTTCAGGACAAAAATATATTCTTACAATACAGGATGATTTAACAAAATTTTCAGATGGAATTCCAATGCCAAATCAAGAAGCAGAAACAGTTGCTAAAGCCTTTGTTAAAAATATATATGTAAATTTGGTACCCCTATTAGTGTTTTGACGGATCAGGGATCAAATTTCACTAGCAACCTTTTTAAACAGATGTGTAAATTATTAAAAATAAAGAAAATTCAATGTACAGCATATCATCCTCAAACCAACGGCGCTTTAGAGCGTTCTCATAGAACATTGGGCGAATATATTAGAAATTTTTGTACAAATGATCCATTAAACTGGGATGAGTGGATACCGTATGCCATGTTTACTTACAATACAACTCCCCATACTTCTACAAATTATTCTCCATTTGAATTATTATTCGGCACTAAAGCAAAATTACCTACTTCTTTAACATGCGAACCAGAAGCAATGTATAATTATGATGATTATCTTTTTGACTTAAATTACAAATTACAGAATTCACATCTAATAGCGCGGAAAAATTTAATAGCAAATAAAGAAAAATCTAAAACTTATTATGACAAAACATCTAAACCATTTTTGGTAAATAAAGGTGATTTAGTATATTTGAAAAACGAACTTAACAAAAATAAAAAACTTAAGCCATTATTCCTTGGTCCTTATTTAGTTTTAGACACACCTAGCGCAGAAAATTCTATAATAAAAATAGGGAATAAAACTCGTACGGTTCACAATAATCGTCTTAAAAATTGTAATCAAAATTGGTTTGCAACTTAATAAATTTTTTTAATTAATTTTAGAAAACAAGGAAAATGAGTCTTTTTGTTTATGTATGTCACTCTCAACTTCATAGGCATTTGTTTTGCCGATTTTAATGTGACAACCATAACTAACCCTAACGGAATTTATTTCGAAGAAATAGGAACAGTTAACATATATGAATCTAGTTGGCGAATCGTAACTTATTTAAATCTAGATACATATCATCAAGAATTCAAGATGCTCGAAGGCTGTATATCACAAACACTGGCAATATGTAAAGATGTACACACGAGAAATGACTATTGTTTAAGCTTAAAAAATTATTTAGAACATAGTTTTAGAGATGTTACAGTCGACGATGATTTTCTAACAGAGATATTTTAACGAAAATCTAAAAGAAATAAGCGAGGTATAATTAATGGTATTGGTAGGATATCTAAAACACTGTTTGGTACTCTCGATGACGAGGACGCAACTAATTATGACGGACAAATAAATAAAATAATAAAACAAGATAAAGAATTTAATCATTTGTTATTAGAACAAACCTCAATTTTAAAAAGTTCTGTCGAATTTACAAATAGAACTTATAACTTGTTTAACAAACAATTTAATGAAATCAATAATCAAATAGAGGAATTACAAAATAAAAATAAAATTGAAAACAATAAAATTTATAAAATACAAAAATATGAAGAATTAAACAATTTAATTATAGGGTTGTTAAGCTCTTTCCAATTAAAACAAACAGATTATATTAACATAATAATGATGGCACAAAACCACAAGTTACATCCTCATTTAATAGTTCCAACGAAACTGATATCGTTATTAAATAGTATTAAGTCCAATTTACCAATAAGATTAAAATTTCCTTTTTCGATTATAACTGATAATCTTTTTGAAATATATAACTTAATTAAATTAGATACTAAATTTAAAGAAGGTAAATTAATTTTTGTGGTAGAGATTCCATTAATTCAGTTAAATAATTATAAACTTTTTAAAATAATAAGTATCCCTACACTATTTATCAACAATACATACGCGTTAATTTCAATCAAAAATGATTATATTGCCGAAGATCAATATAATAAATTCTATTTATTTTTCGAAAAAGAGACAATCAGAAATTGCATAAAAATTGGTTCGAAACAATTAATATGTAAGCAAGATTCTCCAAGATATAGTTCTAACTACAATCTATACATCTGCGACACCAACAAAAAATAAATGCGGATAGTTGTCAAATTCATTTTTTAAATTTATATTCAGACATATGGATTAAGTTAAATAATCCTGGTCATTGGTTATTCATATCGCCGATAGCAAAAACAATAAATGTAAACTGTAACGGGACCGATTCTAACATTGAGATTTTGGGAACGGGTTTAATATATTTTAAGAAAAATTGTTATTTGTACAATGGCGAAATTACACTGTTTTCTAGCAGTGATTATAATTCTGAATTAAGATTACAAATTTCATTTACTACTAATTTGACAATGCACATCAATGAAAATTTTAATTTCTCGAATAATAAAGAACTATTGCCCAAAGTAAAAACGTCTCAAATAATCTATAATAATGAACTCAACGAGATAAGTAAACACATTTCGGAACTCCAGAATAAAGAGCGTACATTTTTGAAAAATAGTAACAAAGGAATGGAATCTCACCATTTTCACATTTATAGTTTGTACGGAATTTTTATTTTATCTGCTATAATAATATTAATATGTTATTTCCTAAAATGCAAAGTTAAATGCAAAAGGGAAGAAATAAATAAACCGGAGGAACAACCGGAAATAAATGAAACAAATTAGGATTTAGGGATAAGCAACATATGTAAATATGACATATGTAAAATAATAATAAACAAATTTTTATTTACTTTAATTTTTATTAAACTATACTTTTTATTTAAATGATAATCTATGGAATATCATTTCACTTAAGAGGGAAGGTGTTGTAAACCCATAACATCGAGGTCATTCTTCATTATTAGAATTGCTTATTTATCAAACACGCGCAATAAAGCAGGAAACTCTTGTTTCACTTAAAATTATTTAAAACTCTTGCTTCCCATAAATTTATTAAAAAAACTCTTATTTCACATAAAATGTTTAAAACTCTTGTTTCCCATAAAATTATTAAAAAAACTCTTATTTCACATAAAATGTTTAAAAACTCTTGTTTCCCATAAAATTATAAAAAACAAAAGCAAAACTAAAAATGATGAATTGACTCTTTTTTTAAATAAAACAAATAATTTTAATAAACATAATTATTAAGTTCTTTAGTTTAAATTGAAGCTCCCACCGGAGGGTATCAAAAATTATTGTTATAAATAAAATTAAATCTATGTGTTGTGTTCAAAATTCATTTTCCTAGTCACGAGTATTTCTACAATTTAATTATTTTATTTTCTAATCACATGTATTTACAATTAAATATTGAATCGTTTTTAGACTACAAATCTAATAATAATATTATTCATCATATACACACGTTACTAACCAAACCAAACTTATTTTTCCACAAATAATCTAACTTTACTAAAATTTACATCGATTTTACCTTGCAAACCCCAACATTTGTCCCAAAAATTCTTCAATATACTTATTTCAGTAGAATGTTTACTACTGTCGTTCGACAGTGAAATACATATAGTTTCTGGAAATCGTTGATTTTCATAAATAATTTCACTTTCATCAAACTCGTTCAACAACTCTGAACATCCATATAAAAATATAGTTTTAATCCAAATTTGACTATTTAACAAACTCTTAAAACTAACAGACGTTAACTTGTTTTGATTTAAATTTAATACTTTAATTTCGGTATAATTTGTTAACGATTCCAAAATTTGTGTTACTCCATTATCGTTTATACAGCAAAGCGCTAAATTAAGTTCATCCAAAATTTTATTCGATTCAAAATTATTTAAATTAAAAAAATTGGCTAAATCGGTACTAAATTCAGAATATGTCGAGGTAGATGAAAAATTTAAAGTTTTAATTATCGATGGATTCAAATGATTTAGCAATTTTTTTGTCGATTTTTTATTTAAATCAATATTGAAGCTAATATCGAACTGAAGTAAATTATTTAATTTGAGATTATCATGATCGCATAAATTTGTTATTTCACAATCCGATATATTCAACACTTTCAACTTTTCTAAACCATTAACAAACGTAATTAAATATTTAATTCCTTTATTACCAAAAGGATTAAAACTTAGATGTAACTCGTGTAAATTGTTTAAGCTATGTTTATTTTGTAGAAAAATTTTTGCTAAGCTATTCAATCCATCGGCTAATATAAAATTGCTTGATAAATTTAATAAATTCAAGTGATTTAAATGAGGTAAAATTAATGATAAATATTGTGCACCAGTATTGGAAATATGATTACCGGATAGATCCAAAATAAATAAATCTTTTTCAAATTTTAACGCTTTAGAAATTGAATGAAAATGTTCCGGTTCTAGTTGTTGATCGGATAAATTTAAACTATGAGTTAAATGACATTGCTCAAACAATTTACATAAGCTGTCATCGTATTTAAATTTAAATTGCTCACAAACATCTTTGTAACGTTCAATTAATGGTGGAATTTTCCATTCAAGAATATTTGATGAAATTATATTGTTGTTTGATTGAATATCAATTGTTAAGGAAATCGGATCTGTGTCTTGAAAATATGCACCATCAATTGTAGTTAGTTGAAGTGTTGGACGGACACCGTTTATTCTGTAAAAAAAAAATTCAGTGTAATTTTTTGTAAATGTTTTGTTAATTTTGGATCTACGGGTGTGACAACCTCGCGTACACCAGTTCCTACTATTCACATACGAGTTTACGTCAGATATCACATAACATCTCAAGGGTGCTGGTGGATGAACTCTATTCAGTCAATGTTAGCACTTTTAATCTTAGTTATGGAGAATTGCATATGACAAGATTCTAGAACCTTTCTGAGACATTCATATTATTTTTTCAATCAAGTTCCAATTTAAACACAAGAACCTTTACAAACCTGGTTTCAAGTGACTGAAAACTATTACTAAACTGGTTAAAAGGAGACTAGAAAATGCAATTCTACGTCATCAGAACGGGAAATATTTAAGATGATGTAAAATATCTAGCCTTAGTTTACTTGTAGTTCACCATACCTCCTTTAAATCAAAGCAACATCCAAAACCAGTGGTAGAACAGTGAGGTTACGCGCGGGAGAGAATTAAATTAAATTAAAATAAACAACGAAACAAAAATTTGAAGTTTGGACCAACTGGTAGAACTTTTATCAAAAGTTTAAGGAAGATTATAACTATCATATCTTTTTTATTGTCCTCACAAACGAAAATAAACTTACTTGTAATATCGATTAGCAGCTTCCTCCGCCAACCAATGTATATTCAATTCATTTAGCTTACTAGAATCCACTGCCACCAAAATTAATTTATCATCGATTTTCACTTTAATTGCACAAGGAACTTGACTATTTTTTGGTTGTGTCATATTATAACTTGATAAATTACATGTTGTATCTGCACTAGCGTATTGTAAGGAATTTCGACGCAAATGACTTAGTTCATACAAAGGAGGGCTTTCACTCCGTGTTTTTGAAAAGCCAGCATCTATCAAAGAACTTTGAGATTTTACTGAAGATGAAGATGGGGTTAAAGATCGTTTTAATGATAATTGACTTGATTTTGATTTGTGTTGAGAAATGTTACGCTTATTTGCATTATTTTCACCATCCATCAATATTTCAAAAGCATCATGAGAGTTTTCACTTTCAGCATCGTACAACAAATTATTTAAATTCGAAAATGAACTAGACGACGGGAAAGTCTTCTTAACAGGTGATTTTTGTTTAGTTTTTTTTCTCTGGTTTATCATGAAAAGGATCATCAAGAAATTTTTGTTTTTTCTTAGACGGACCTAAATCATCGTCTAACCAAGTTTCTTCATCAACTTCAGTTGCATTTAAAAGGGCACTTCGTTTGGTAGACTTATCAGAACTCAAACTTAACCTTCTACTCCCATCCGACACTGGAGAATATAAGTTGTTCTTATTATAACCACGTATATTTGTCATCACTTTTTTGTATTCTAATTGAGCTTGTTTTGCAATTTTATTTGATGTTTGAGGCAAATAACTATATTCGTTTGATGAAGATTGTTCATTTTCTGGTTGTGTTAGTGGTATTTCGAACTCATCATCAAACGTAGAACTTATTAAACCATCCTCATCATCATTCTCGAGTTTATTAGATAGGTTTAACTTTGTCGAGCTATCTGTTTTAATTCCAGCGGATCCAAGAATTTTAATAATTTTATCTCTAAGAGTATCGTAAAACAGGTTTCTATCATAATCTAGATCAGCCGTTGCTCGCCATTTCTCCAGTGCATCTAAAGGAGTTTCTCCAAAATCAGTTAAAACAGTTGCATTTGCACCATAACTCAATAGTTTTTCAATAACCTCCAAATGACCATTTGCACAAGCATCGTAAAGCGGTGTTATACCATCACATTTTGTACCACCTTTATCATTAATTCGTGAATTACCACCATTTTCTAATAGCAACTCTACAATTTCAACATAACCATTATTACATGCTTCATGAAGAGGTAACCATCCTGCATTATCTCGTATAAACACAGGATGACCAGAATCTATTAATCGTTTCACTAAAGTCACACTTCCTGAAATGCAAGCGCGATGTAATTGAGTTTCGCCCTTATTATTTTTTTTAATTGTAAATCCGGTTCGTTTTCTTGACGGTCTGGCCATTGTTTGTATTACCTTTGTAGGTTCTTCCTCATTATCACTTGCTGAAAATGACAAATCATCTAAGCATATATCATCACCTATATCAGGTGTGTTTTCTTCTTCGGATTCTGTTTCATCTTCTTCACTAGTAGTTTTGGTTAAATCAATTCCAGATAATTCCGCTTCTTTTTTCAGAAATTCAGACTGTACCGAAAGACCATTTTTATCTTGTAAGTTTATTAATTTCTCTATAGCAAGTTTTTCTAATTTTAGCTCATGTTGCTTTCGAGCTTCTACACGTGCCTTTTGATAAATATCTTCAATAACCGTATACGGTTTCTTGAGAATTTCATAAATTTCAGCAATGGTTATCAATGTTCCAAACGCTTCCTTTGGTATTTCTTTTTCTAACTCATATTCTTTCCATAGATAAGTTAGAGCCGTTGCAAACTCTTCATTATCTTTATATGTTTGAGCTAAACTGACATATATGGGTAGTAATTCTTGTCCCTGTTCATTGTTCAATTCAGCATTTTCCAACATCTTTAAGTAATAATCGATTGCTTTTGTATAGTTTTGTAGTTTACAGCATCCATCACCCATTTTTTCATACAGCTTTTTCTTAGAATAATAATTAAAAGGATCTGAGGTTATTAGTGAATCTTCCGTATAGCATAATGCCGCCACCACTTTCAATAAACGTTCTGTAGTTGCACAATCATTTTTATCAGGTGATTTTAATTTATAACTACGATGGAGAACTTGCTTTGCACTTTGAAAATCACCCATTTTTATTAAAACTTCAGCTTTAGAAATTAAAGTTTCACATATTTTTTGAATTCGATTCGGTAGTCTTTCAGCTACATCTAATGCTAAGTTAAAATATCTTAATCCTTTTGAAAATTCACTTTGTTTTGTGTGAAAAATCATCCCGATTGAGATGTAACATTTGTGAAGTAATTCATAAAAATCATTTGATTGACACACACTTATTGCTCGTTCAATATATTTAACAGATTCATCAAATTCTTGCATGTTTTCCTTTGTAACACCAAGGTTTAAATATAAACGAGCCTGCATATCTAAGAGTTCGGCTTTATTTATAGTTTCTTTTAATCTGGAATATTAATAAACATTTAAATTGTAAGAAAAAATTATTTACTATTCTTACTCTTTGCAAACAAGAAGGCTTTTGATAAATGCCTTTTCAGCCAATTTTAATGGTTTCAGATTTGTTGATAATTCTGAACTGGATTGTCCATTTAATAAATAAACTCGTCCGATAGTAGCATAAGCTCTTTGCTCTTCGATTTTGTCATTGGCCGCAACTGCAACTTCTATAAAATGAAAATAAATTTTGGTTGAGGAACTCTTATTTGAAAACGGTAAATAATAACTATGTAGTAGTTTAGTACCTAATACTAAATGTATCGATACCTTTGTTATAACATTTTTCCATTGACGTTTGCGCTTAAATGTTGTTTTATAAATTAATTAAAAGTTGTTTATAGAGAATTAACATAGATTCATTCGATATCGAGAAAGCTTTACCAAAAGCTTTACCTTTAAGTCCAAAAAACTCAACTCAAACTCAAAAATTCAATGGGAGGCGTACGTTTCACTAACAACTTCCTTACACACAAGTAGAACTTGAACAAATCAGGAAAGGATTGGCAAGGTCTTCCCTAACTCTCCCTACCAACATTTTCAGTCAAAAGTGTGGGAAGCACCTTCCAATTTTTTGTGCTGAGATTTTTTGTTTTTCGACAATTTCTCGTATCGAAGCTCCACGAACAAATCACTCGACATCCAGATGGAGTAAAAGAACTGTTCGTTCGTTTAGTAATCGAGAAATCATGCAGAGCCTTCCTCTAGCAATGTTACTCTAAAACTATAATTGAGAGATAGTGTAGAACCTAATCAAGTGACGACTTTATCTAAAAACTTTAAATTTAATACCTCTATCCACAACATCTAATTCTAACTGGCACATTTTGAAAAATGAAATTTTGTGTCCTAGTACTAGTACCTTGATTAAAACACATTGCAACTGTGTGTGCAATTCGACGATACAATGGCGACATCTTAAGACATCCATCCCGATGTAGTAGCGTGAATATACTCACTCGATGGAAACATCTAATGTTCAAATGTACTGCCCAATGTTCAAATATTTGACTTTTGACTTTTTAACTAAACGACGCGCAATCAAATCGATTGTAAGCTCATTTAATGTGTATTCATGTTTTGTTTTAGGTAGATTTCATAGTAAAATCTACCTATTTTAAGTTTTATTTTTATTCTTTTTAATGTGTAACAACAAAAACCACACGCTAAATAAAATAAAAAGTACCTTGATTAGAATTGTATTTAAATAATTATTTTTACAATAGTTTACGTCGGAATGCGATATTGTTAACAGTAAGCGATAAATTAATTGTAAGCGAATCCTATGTCGTGTACATAAAATTGGTATTATTTTAGTGCTTTATTTATTTGGTTATATTATGAGCAAACACCGGGTTATAAAACAAACACCATCACGAGACTTCATAATAATTCTTGGTGACTTTAATGGGCAAGTTGGTAGCTAAGGTTTCCATATCTCTCATGGAAATATGATGGATGCCAACAGCATGGATCTGAATTCGAATGGAACATTAGCTGCATTTTTTCATTTGGGTCAGGGTCAAGGTCTAATTTCAAGTCTAATTTCAAGTCTAATTTTTGCATGTAAAAACAACAACAACTTAACCCAGATATTTATCTGGGTCTAGATCAATTGACGACTGGTAAAGTGATAACAGCGCACTCAAAAACTATTTAAACACATCAAAATTCAAACGAACAGTAAATAAAATATTAAAATTTATTCTTTTTGATTTGTTTTGGATAAATAATTTAAAAAATATTAGTATAAAAGATTTAAATCAAAGTAACAATTAAAATTTTTTAGGTAAACTGTGATTAAAAATTAAAATAATTAAATATAATGGATGTGCAATCGCAAGAAAATTATTTGAAACTATGTTTTAGTGATATAGCTGAGTATTTTAAAAATACTATAAGGCCACTGTCAGAAGGTGAAAGCCTTGTGGACGCTGGCTGGATTCATAGC
Organism: Diogma glabrata; assembly: GCA_963693315.1. Classification (NCBI taxonomy): domain Eukaryota; kingdom Metazoa; phylum Arthropoda; class Insecta; order Diptera; family Cylindrotomidae; genus Diogma; species Diogma glabrata. The sequence continues at coordinate 243,874,242 of OY856186.1, forward strand.
TTAGGAGTTGCTCCATCACCATCGTCAAATTTAATAATAGGCCTTGTAGTCCAAACTTCTAAAATGTCTGAAGCACCTCATGAGGTGAAATTGGAAAAAATATGATTTTCAATTAAATTTATCATCATCTAAAATTGGTGAACTTAAATTACACATACTTGATACTACAATTATTATGTCATCCAAGTATGGTAGAATAGAGGCGGAAATCTTTTCAGACATCATTTAAAAAATTTTTAACCTGGTTATTCGTCTCTCCACATGAACTCGAGCAGACGCAATAAGCCGATCTCGTTCAATAGACTCTTTGGTTCTCTTCATATTTATGAAAATGGGTCGAATCATTTCCACACCGGCTTCTGAAAGTTCGTTACCGATCATAAAACCTTTATCCACCATAACTGCATCTCCGGTTCTAATTTTTTTATCAGGTTGGTTAAATTAAAAATGGCTTTATCAGATGTTCGCCCAGCTACAGCAGTACTAATATAATTGGTAAGACCCGATGGTGAAATTCTAACTAAGACTTTGACCGTGTGTGTACCTTTATAATGAGAATATGTGCATGTTCTGCAACTTAAACATCGAAATGTTATTGTTTTTATTTCAGTGCAATCTAATACTGTTATTGTATTAGGAAACTGTTCGAAACATTTTGATAAATTTTTTAGGTTTTCTTCTCGAGTCTGCCAATATATGCAACATTTCAAAACTTTTGCTAAGAGCTGCACACAATCGGTAAAATAATTTTTAGCACATCTTGAGGAGATATTAGATAGTATAGCGGTTTGTATATTGTTCATATTAATCATTATGCGACACATTGTCAATATTATACGGTTTTTTAGAGACAATTCCATATTATAGGGCTCTTCTGACCTTATTAATAAACAGCATTTATGTAACCGTTCTAACAAAGTTAGAGTTGGAATTCCAGTCATGGAATTTAATTTTTCGTCAGTATCAATAAGGAACGGTAGATTATTAAGTTTTGCTGGTTCACCATTAACTTGCACAGATACGTCGCGCTTGTGAATGTTGAATTGAGTACCTATGCAAACTTGGTGTTTGGGTGCCACAACTTCATCTTCCTTGCTGTTAGTGGGATAAATATTTCCAAAGCCATCTTCTGTTCTACTGGACGTATCAATTGATAAACTAAAAACAAAATATAAGTACATACAAGATTTACAGTTACACATTAAGTAAGTTTCAAAAGTGTAGTACATACTTGTTAATTATATTTAACCTAACTTTTCTTGCCTTTGGCTTCCTCGTCATTATGCTTGATTGTGGTAAATTTTCTGAAGGAAAAGCATTTGATGTAAGTGATGCCCTTTTTCGTATATTCGCCCGTGCTAATGGGATTAAAATATGTTCTTTCTTAAAATGCTTGCTACAGATCCTAAAGTATTTGGGAATCTTTTTTCCCATCCTTAGAACACGTTTCCATTCCTTTAATGCTGTTTTATTTAGCATGACCTTAGGGGGAATACGAAACACGGACACTCCGTCAACATCATGTTTTGCACTGTGGTACGCCACAATAGCGATTCGTTGTTTTACGATTATTTTCCATTTTGCTATTTAAAATTATAAAATTGCGATTAAATTATAATTTGCAATAGTGTTGTAACTTACATTTGAATAAATAAATACACAAATTGTTGCACAAATTTTAAAAATATTAAATTTAGTACGGTTTAAATATTTTTTTGAGTAAATATATATGGTATTTGACATTATGATTTATGTTTACAATTTGATGTGTTCAAAGAGTTTAACATAAAATCCGCTCAACAGCCTGTAAAAAATCGACCAACATCAATTAACATTTCGACGAGAAACTTCTACGCGTCGAAGTAGAGAAAATTGTAAATAAAAAAGTCGAGAATGTATAGAAAGAAGTTAAAGTGCTGGAGCAGAAATTTCTCGACGACAACCAGAAAGTACAATTAATGGTTGTGAATTTTGAAGAAAAAAAAAAACCTCCAGACGTAGAGATTAATGGCAAAACAATCCACACGGTTCAACAGATACAAAGTATGAAGCTAAGACTACCACCACACGACAGTACATCGTCGTTTGGAATTTTCAAATTCCAATTTGAAACAGTAGCTGTTCAAAATAACTGGAACGAAACGCATCGTGTGGCAGTTTTAATCAGAGATAGAAGATTATCATTTTTCTAAAGATTTAAATTTATCGTGAAAAAGCAAAATCGAAAAATTTTTGAATATACAATTCATTTGAGCGAAGAAATTTTTTTTTGTTGAATTCTTTTTTTCATTTCTTTCTTCCACTCATTCGCAAAAGATCAACCATAATTCCAGTGACGATTATGGAGAACGATGCACAAAAGAACATTGTTCTGGAAAATAACTTTTGGAGAAAATAGTTTTACTAAAAGAATAAAAAACACCTTATATCCTATAAGAAAATAAACTCTTAGAGAATAAAGGTATATAAAAAAATTAAAAAGAATAGATTTCACAATTCACACCTATGTGTCAACATTTGAAGATCGTGTTATTATATTGTTGACAAAGCAAGAGTTGTTTTCTAGAACCTCTAGAACCTCTTTTCAAGAGTTGTTTGGCCTACTTAAAGGGGGGGGGGGGGGGTATCGTTTTAAAACTATTTTTTTTAATTTTTTTTCTGAGTGAACAATATGTCGAAAATAATGAGTACAAATTTTAAGTCAATCAGAGTAAAACTAACGGAGTTACAGCGTTTCAAACGATATGGTATGGTTTTAAAATTATTTTTTTTGCATTTTTTTTTAATTTTTTTTTTGAATGAACAATATGTCGAGAATATTGTGTACAAATTTTAAGTCGATCTGAGTAAAACTAACGGAGTTACAGCGTTTCAAACGATATGGTATGGTTTTAAAATAATTTTTTTTGCATTTTTTTTTTTAATTTTTTTTCTGAATGAACAATATGTCGAGAATATTGTGTACAAGTTTTAAGTCAATCCGAGTAAAACTAACGGAGTTATAGTGTTCAAACGACCGGCCGTGATACCTGATTTTCCCAAAAACGTCATTTTTGAAGTTCGTGAACATTAGAACTCAAAATCTACTGAACTAGAGATTGTGATCGGGAAATCTTTTCTCGAGAATTCTCGAGAAATTGTATTATTTTAAATTCCCATTATAATTACAACTCGAGAAAATTGTTTAAATTATGTTAAAAAAAATTAACTTCAATTACACAATAAAAATCTAAGTGAAATATCAAAAATTATTCAAATTCAACAACCTGGTAGCTGACATTCGAATTTCTTGTTAACAAATCTTAACTGGGTAAGCATTTGACATTGAAATTTTAACTTGTCAATTTGAGTTTTTTTATACAGTGAAATTTAAAACCGTTTTAGTTGAAATTCTGGTAATGTTTATATAATAAAACATTTTAATACAAATATATTAAAAACATTATAATTTTAGCCGAATCATGAGTGAATATAAAAACGAAGACATTTGGAAATTATTTAAAAGAGTTTCCGACCATGCTGCATGCACGTTTTGCGCGAAAACTCTTGTATGTAAAACTCTTCAACAACAGGATTACATTGCCACCTTATAAGTGTGCACCATATTTTTTTTTTTTTAATAAAATGTGTTGTGTAATAGGGTTTAGAATATGTGTCACAACAACACATAAATACCTTTTAAGACCTAGGTCTAGACCTGGGTCCCACAACAACTGGCGTTCTAAGGTGTAGATTAACGCTTTTTTTAAACATCTGTGGATTGAAGCCACCTGAAACTAAGTGTTCCGGCAAACTATTCAATTTGTACGCAGTTCGGACAAAGAAGTCTCTCTGCGATCTGCCAGTATGACAGCGCGGGATCTTTACCGTTTCACCGGTTGCGGCAGCCGATTGCCGAGTGGAACGGGGGTAAGAATAAGTTTGAGGCATGATGCCGCTGATTTCATCTGAGCACTGCTGATGACGTAAAAAACAACGAGGTCAGCAACAGTGCGACGATGTTGTAGGGAATCAAGTTTTGATGTCAAAGTTCGATCACCCACAATTCGTATAGCTCGCTTTGAACAGAGTCCAAGAGGGCCAAGATGGAAACAGAAGCAGCACCCCAAACATGACAGCAGTACTCCATACAGGGACGAATATAGGACTTATAAACATGGAGCAATTGGTATGGAGTGAAAAATTTTTTGCATCTATTTAGGAGGCCGAGTTTTTTAGACGCGCTTTTTGCCATCGCCATTACATGATCGTTCCAGAGTAGGTCATTTGAAACTGTGACACCCAATAAACGAATGCTTTCACATTCACCTATTGGTTCATCACACATACTAAATAAAATATCTTTGGGGAACTCGGTCTTTAATCTGGAAACAATCAACAGCTGTGTTTTGGAAGAGTTGAAATTGACAAGGTTTTGGTCACCCCAGTCGGCGACTTTATTCAGGTCTTTGTTCACGTTTATGGCAGCGTCTCTCCGGGCAGGATTAATTCGTTCGTGCATTTTACCTTTTGAAGGAAGGGGCTCGAACGACTTGTGCAGAGTACTATCATCTGCAAAACTATTTATTGGGTCGCTGGTGATTTTCAACAATTCGTTGATATAAATCAAAAATAGGGTTGGGGACAATACTGAGCCTTGGGGTACACCAGCGTTAATTAGTTTAGACTCAGAAGAAAATCCGTCTAAGGTTACCGAAATGTATCGGTTGGATAGAAAATTTTGAATCAGCTTCACAACATTGGGATGAAAACCGTACGCAACGAGCTTGTTGATTAAGTTGGCATGCCAGACTCGATCGAATGCCTTGGAGATGTCTAAAGCGATAACGTATGTTTCACCACCACCATATGAAGCGAAAAATAAAAGAAACTGTTAGAGATAGTGAAAATTAAAACAATCGATCGATTTTTGCCAATAAACAAGCGTTCGTGTTTTAAGGTTGAAGAAATTGTCTCAAGACTTGCAGCCCAAGATGGAATATCAATTTTTGCAATAAGTAAGAGTGAATATATTCGCAATAGTATTACTAAAGAAGGGTTTGTATTACCGAAACAACCATCCAACATAACGAATTTAATATTGAAATTCTATGATACAAAAAAGCAAGAAATTTTGAAAAAAATTTGCAATATGAAAACGTTTTAATATCCTTGATAAGGTTCTTGCAAGATCCAAGCACCTTACCATTAGAAGAAGAAGAAGATAATTTTTTTCTAATTAGCTCCAAAAACGATATAGTCAAACGAGCTAAAGTCATAATGAAAAGATTGTACAAAAGAAACAATGATGATATTGAAAATATTGGGGACGAAACTGAAAATAAGGAATGCGGTAATGATTATCAAATTGAAATTGTTCAAGATGAAACTAATAGTTCAAAACTTAAAAGGCAGTTAGCAGATTCTATCCGCCGAACACTCAAACCAACTCAAATAATAGTTGATGATGACTTTCGCACTTTATTAAAAGAAAGAAATATATATGAAGTTACAGGGAATCTTACCAATAATTTACTGCAACTTAAAAATGCTTTAAGAACAATTAGAGCAACATCCACACAAAATGAAAGAAATTTCTCAATATCCAGTAATTTCACATAAAAAAAAAGAGGAAGATTATCTGACAGATCTTTAAATTGTTTATGTTTTTTGATAAATTATTTCTTAAAATACGGATAAATTTTATAATTTAGGTTATTTTCATAACCTATCAGTATCTATAGGATAAGCAATTTAGTCGTGAAAAATTATAAGCAATAATTGAATTACTTTATTATCAATTTTATATTTTTTTGTTTATCATAAAGAAAATCACAATAAATTATTTTTTGTTTTGTTTTTAACATTATGAATTATGAATTATTATGATGAAGAAGTTTCAACTTTGAAATTGTCATCGCCTCAATGGCGTAATCGAAAGCGTGTCTGCCCAAGGATTCGAGCCGGGCACTGACGAGGTAGGTTCAAATCCGAACCGAAACACGAAAAATGTGAAGTAGAGTTTTTTTCTGAGAAACTTCAAACCATACCTTTGAATTGAAAATATTCCAATTACTTCTTTACTTACTTGAGTTTAATTGATCTCAAAAAATTCTAAATTATGAATTGTTATTATTGATGTTTGCCTATTAAAAATAATTTTTTTTAAATGAAAGTTGCTTATGTGTTTTATTAGTTTTTGAAGATTCTCGAGAATTCTCGAGAAAATGATAGAATATTTCTCGAATCTCAAGAATTCAAAAACTCTAAAATAGAGAATTCTCATTTCTCGAGAATATAAGAAGTAGGAGAAATCACAATCTCTATACTGAACCGATCCTTTTGAAAATTTGAACATTACTTCTTCACATAAATCAACAGGTAATCAGGAAGAGTTTTTTTTTCATTTTTTTAATAACAAATTAACCGCGAGTTTTTGAGCTAAAATCGTGCTTTTCACTTCCAAGTGCTGCAAAAAATAGAAAAAAATGCATATCAATTTTGTTGATTCAGATGATCCGGTAACGAGTTATGATGTTCACCGCAAAACCACTTTTTTTCAAGGCGCCTCTGGAGATTCAACGTCACCGGCTTATCAATATCAATATTTTTCATTGAAAATTTTTTCTGACATACTTCAAAAGTTGTACAATAATATGTAATTAAATTTAATAAAATTATATTACTCATGTCACCGCAAAAAAATCTCAAAAATATGCTTTTTTTCGTCTTTAAAACCATACCCCCCCCCCCCCCCCCTTAAGATAAACGATGCAGAGTATAGAGCCAAATATAACTTTGAAATCAGAGACCCTCTTGAAGGTTCTGATATAATAGGTTGTATCCGTTTCAATATGATTGCTTGATTCGGACATGTTCTACGAGCCTGTTCGCAGTCGGGAATAATTAAATATACGTTAGGACTCCAGGGCGTGGACGAACAAGAGGTGGACCACGACTACAAAGGGATACGGGCGTAATGAACAACCTGGGAAAAATCGGCTGCCTTGGTAATTATACCGTTGTTGCGAATCATCGTAGTACATATTCGATGTTGGTAAGCTCAACACCGCTCCTACATAGAGCATAGACACCACAAGAAAAATTATTTAAAAATTTCTGCAATAGGAGTTTTTCTGCAATTGGAGTTTTTGTAACTATTATCAAGCCTGGTGTTGTTACTTACTAATCGATGGTCTAATCTAGGATATTATTAAGAAATAACATTTTTGTAATTGACACTTGGGCCAATTCGGAAGGTAGTAAAATTTGGCAAAAGGCAGCGCCATTACTTGCAGTTTTTTCATCTTTTTTCAAATTTTTAAAAATCTGTTATATTTAGCCATTTTTCATCTTTTCAATTTGTATCTTCACTTGTTTGCGTTTTTATTATAAAAAGTTATATAATTTTAAGAAATGATTATTTTTAAAAGAAAATATAATCGTAGAAAAGTATTGGATCATTAGTCGCTTACAATTGGTACAACTATACGTTTACTTTGTTAAAATTAATGAAGGTTTTCTTCTCAGATTTAGTTTGATTGATGTAGCAGCTTAATTGATTATGATGGACACATAATCTGACCCTACCACAAGTTCGGTTCTCCAATTGGCGTCAGTGCAATGCCGGAAAGGGAAACATCTGAAGATCATTACGATTTATATTATACTGTTTGTTGTTGTAGCAGTGTTTGGTGCTAATTAGGGTTTCTCAAACGGGATCCCGGGGTAAATTTTCATCCCGTTTTCCCGCTAATTTTTATTAACATTTTTTTGTACTTTTTTCAAAGATATTAAAGGTTTTCTCACTCGAAAATCGAGTAGTTTTTAATTCTTTTCCCTCTGTAGTAATTAATTTCGTTCAAAATTAGGAAAATGTTTTTTTTGACACATATGGTATCATGGTTTTTTTGACACATATAAACACAAATTAAAACCAAACAAACTTAAAATAGGTAGATTTTTCTGAGAAATCTACCTAAAACTTTCGCTTCATTTCTCTTAATTTATGTTTAATGGTTCTCTCGGACGGATAGTTCAATGGATGGTTCAATGGACGTTTCGTCACGAAAATTCGGACAAAATTGAGTGATGGCGCCATTGAGTTTTTTGAAAAATTGTTTAAAAATTAGTATTATGAATTTATTTTTGTTTTGTTTTTATGTATTCTTTTTTATTTAATTTTTGAAGTTTTTCTAATTAAAAATAATGGAAATTTAAAAATCAATAGCGCATTTTTTGTGCTGTTTTAATTTTACAAATTTTTCTACCAGCTAATTAGAAAAATCTAGCTTTTTAGCGTTTCCCGGGATTTCCCGGGATCCCGGGAATTTAACATTTTTTGGACCGGCTTCCCGGGATTTGAATTTCTACGGGAAATGAGAAACCCTAGTGCTAATCCTCCGGCTCCATGTCCAGGTTCAGGAACTCTGCTACTGCCCTTGGGTGATACCACAAATCTTTCTTCGTCAAGTTAGTTATATTTTCAGGACAATTAAATAGGTGGTCAACATCGTGTGGCGTGCCCTCACATGCGGGACACTTCTCAATAATTTGAGGTTCAACTCTGCTCATGTAGTTGTTTAGAATGCGTGACCAACCGGATCTTAGTTGAGCTAGGATGGATCTGGTGCTACGGGGTAGTTGGACCTCTTCGGCAGCGACTTTTGGTGGCTTTCTATTTAGAACACGATTTGGATGGAATACAGTTCCTTATTGCATTTTTAACCGTTTTGGTGTGGAGTGTTTTTAAGTCAGTTCTATATGTAGATTCGTCGATGTTACTAGTAACCTGGCTATCTGACATCTTGCAGAAAGCATCTTGCTGTCTTCCTTATGTCTCTAGGTTCGATCGTAGTTAAGGTGTCATTGCAAGGTCAATAGATATTGTTTGGTTAGCATTTTATTATGTTGACGGACCGGCAATATGTTACTTTCCTCGTGCAAGTGATCTCGGTGGGCCATCAGGTGACATCCGGTTGCGGTTCGCAAGGCAGCATTTTGTGTTGTTTGTAGCTTATTCCAGTGAGTGTTGGCAACTTGGAGAGTCCATATGGGTGCAGTATAATTTAAAATATGTCTTCCTAATTCCTTTTGCTTTGTACGTTGTTATGATCGTGTTTTTATCTTTGCTCCATGAACTACCAGCTAGTGCTTTAAATGCGTTATTCCTGTTTTTCAATCTTGAGTTTATTTGTTGTGCATGAGCATTGAATTTAAGCAGTGGGGCGAATGTTACACCCAACAGTCTCGGATTTTTTACTGTGGGAATAAGTATGTTGTCTATGCAGATGCTTAGTGTTGAATTTACCTCCTTCGTCCATGTGGTGAAAAGTGTAGATGTAGACTTTTCAGTGGAAAGTTTTAGTTTTCTGGTTTTTAACCAATCATTCAGAATTTTGAGGTAGGTATTCAGGATATTTGTGAGTTGTTGCAGGTTATTTCCTGTGGCAAGCACTGTGCAGTCGTCTGCATATGACGTGATAGTTATTCCTTCTGGTAGGGTAGGCAAACTGCTTAGGTAGAGATTGAATAATGACGGTGAGGGAACTCCGCCTTGAGGAACTCCTTGTCTTAGCACTCCATTTTGGACTTACAGTTACGGAACTCAACGTATGTTTGGCTCTGAGCTAATTGCACAACCAGCGCTTCATTAAACCTGGCAAATTAGTATTGAACATATCATCCAATAGAGCAGCGTGCGACACTGTGTCGAATGCTTTTGACAGGTCAAGTGCAACTAAAAATTTTCTAGTGCATGGTTGTTTTTGATTCAGATTTCAGACCATCACTGATATAGTTTTGTATTCTGTGTAGCGCAATGGTTATACTGTGTGCTCGCCGGAAGCCATGTTGGTGTGGCGCCAAATTGCAGGATCTTGTCAGCTGAGGGAGCAGAAGTACTTCGATAAGTTTTGCGACCGATGAAAGGATGGATATTGGTCTGTAAGACTCTCACTTTTCATCAGGTTTTCCTGGTTTCAAAACGGGGCTGATTCTGGAAGTTTTCCAGATATTTGGTATCTGTAGAGTATTTAAAGATGTATTAAGTGTAGTAGTGAGGAAGTTCAATCCTTTGGGTCCGATGTGTTTGAGCATGATTGAGGTTGAGATGCCGTCGGGTCCTATAGATTTTGATGGCTTAATTTTCCTTATTGCATTTTCCACCTCTTCTTCGGAAAATATGATATCCTCCAAGTTGTCAGTGTTAAGTTTGCGCATGTGTCTCAACACTGATCTGGTCTCTTTCTCGTGTTTACGCTGCTTTTCTGTAAACTGAATGTTAAATTTGTTTGCGCATTTCCTGTGGTTTTCAATTGGGATATCGTCGAAGGAGATCATGCAATTATTTTGTGGTTGTCGAGGATGAGTTAGGTCCTTAATGACCTTCCAAAGAATATTGCTGGTACCCAGGTTTGATTTACTCACTAGCTCTCCATTTATTTCTTTTATGATCCGTGACCAACTTGTTAATTCGCTTGTTCAGGTCCGGAATGCTGGAGTCGGCTGGATCTGCTTTACGGATGACATCTCTTTGAGTAGAAAGCACACACGCTCCTGTGGAAAGTTTGGTTTTAGCTTTTGAATTCTGCCACGTGGAATATAGCGAGCTCTAGCATTATTAAAAATTTCTCTGAATTCTTTTTCCCCAGAGAGGGCGTCAGTGGTAAAAATTGCTTACTGAATTCAATTTCGGTAAAATTTGTAAAGTTTTCCCAGTCAGCTTTGTTGAAATTAATATATGTCTTCTTTTCGGAATTTATTTGATTTATGGAATGGCTTAAGGTGATTATGATCGGCACATGGTCTGATCCCAATGCAATTTCAGTTCTCCGTTCTGCAATTGGTATTAGTGACATACTGGCAAGGGAGATATCTGGAGAAGAGTATGAGTTGTTTGTTACTCTTGTTAGTTGTGGTTCGTTGAGGACTCCAAATTTGGAGCCGTCAATTTGATCAGCAATGCTTTCACCTCGTGGATCAATGTTTAGGTGTGAGTGCCGTAGATCATGGTGCGCGTTCACATCTCCGAGAATTAAAGTCTTTGGTATAAAATAAATGTCCTATGGACGGTTCATAACCTGTATCACAGCTGCTTACTGGTGGAATATAAATATTGACTAGCGTTATTTCCGTATTTTAGTATATAATGCCTTGTTGGTCTATGTGTTTATCAGTTCCCGGTACTGCAGGTAGTGTGGTTGAACGGTAAATAACGCTTTTGTGAATGATAAAAGCAAGACCACCACCTTTGTCTTTCCCTTTATCCAGCCTTATAATTTTATAATCACAGATATTATCACTAATCTTAGATCTAACATTTAATTTTGTTTCTTGAAGAAACGTAACTGAACATATAGTTTATTATAGGGTTTCTCTCCCGGGATTTCTCGTTCCCGATTTCCCGGGAAATCCACAAATATATCTGCTCTCGATTTCCCGGAAAAAAAGATCGATTCCCGGGTTCTTACACATAAGAGTGTAATTTTGATTTTTGATCAAAAATTTTGATTAATCTTAATCTTATGTGCAATTATGAATATTCGAAAGTTTGGGATTTGAATAAAAATTGAAAGAAGATGAAAGAAAAAACGTTCGATATAGTTACGAGCTGTTGAAAGAATTTAAGTTGAATTTATCTACAAATATTATTGCAATTAATCATAACTAATGGAGCAGCGGTTATGGTTGAATTTGGTAAGTTAGCTCTTGTCTTAGTTTTACAATGCCACATACATGAAATTCATCTGACTATTCAAATTCATCTGACACTTTTTGGCTCTGCTTAAATTGAATTTTTATTGGGAAAAAATCTGAAGTTCCGAGTAGACTAATTATTAGGTGATGAAAGGCGACATTGAAGGTATATAGAAAATAATGATGACGGTAGTGATAAAGACTAAAATCCAGCATTTGATGGCATGCCTATGTATGAACAGGATACAAATTTATGTAACTAACACCTCAAATCCAGGACACAATAAAACAGATTCGCAGGATATCATAATTTTTTAGGAAGTATTAAGTGCGCAGCACAACTCTTTAGCAACGTGTTAAACTAAAATGATGGTATTGAATTAAGCTTATAATTAGACTGTACGACCATGTGTAATAGCTTGCTAGATATATTGGAAAGATTACAGCAAATTATAAATGCCAATTATAAAAGTCTATGCGAAATAAATGTTACACATCTACTTGAAAACGAAGATCAGATGTTCCAAATATTAAAAACATTTATTGCTTGTTTAGGTCCATTAAAATTAGCGTCCGAAACATTATGTCGACGTGATATGGGTTTAATAAAAACTGGGGAGATTCTGTCGTTTGTAATATAAAGGTTAAATGCGTTAGATGATTCAATATCGAGAATTACTAAACAAATTTAAATTGCGCATGATAACTCGAAGAGCAAAAATTTAAATTTCATTGGTAAAATACTGAAATAATTAAAATGTATTGTGTTCTATAGAAGGTAATAATGTTTTGAAAAATCAACGAGATTTGAAACGGTTAAATTAAAAAAGAATTGTTACACCGTCTATATTTCCAGTCAATATCATTTGAAGACACCGCTTTGCTTGAAAATAAAGATAGCGTATTAATTTTCGATACGGAAACCAATATAGAATCAGAAATGCCAGTAAATGTTTTAAAACGAAAGCTTGTAAGTGCTATAAATATAAGCACCAAAAAACAAACAAACATTAACAGAATTTATTTTATTTAAATGCAACGGACAATTACCAAAAAATTAACCTCCTTTGCATTAAACCAATGTCAGTGGAAAGTGAGAGAATTTTCGATTGCTGGCCTTTTTGTCACCAAGAAAACGACAAATCTGCTTCAGTGCGCTCGTTTGAATCAGAACTATAATTTTAAGAAATCTTCAGATAAATAGCTTTTTTTACTCTATTAGTAAGCTTTTTGGTTTAATGAAGAAAAGAAAATGAACATTTTAATTGTTTTTTTAAATTAACTAATTTTTTAACTACTAAATATTAAAACCGGGTTTCCCGGGAATCCCGGGTATATCTTCCAAATATTCTCGTTTCCCGGGATTCAATAATAGTCGAGAAATGAGAAACCCTAGTTTATTATATTGTCGATCGTATTCGTGAGACCGTTGCAATTTAGTTGCACAAATTTTACATCACTGGGGGTTTCCGGTAGCGTGTTCATTCGTATTGTGTTTTGTTGTGTCTCGTGTTGGTATTTAAACTTGGTGCTTGACAACATGGCGCTATGTAGTTCTTGGTCCATTGCTTATGTGTGACACTGACAAGCCCTGAGTAGTTCTTGAGGTGGCACCATTCCTTGCAAGTATTACACTGAATAGATGTTGTGTTTGCCCTTAAGATGTTTTTACATATTGTACAGTGCCATGTTTTAGTTGGTCTCAGATTTCTTTCAATACCAGCCATGACGAGGAGTGTTTGAAACAGTGGGGCCAGTGACAGCTGCTTCTTTACCAAAAAAATGGAGCATCGGATTTACACCTTCCGTCGAAATTGTTGTGATGGTCCTTGGTCGGAATTGAGTTCCGAGTGCTTCTGGGACGTAGACCCGTCCATCTTGAGAAGCATTTGTTATCCTTATTGTTTGTGGTTCGTCGAGGACTCCAAAATTAGAAAAATTAGAGCCATTAATCATAATTCTCAGTCGTTCTAAATGTTTGTCAGTACCTGGTACAGCAGGTAAAGTGGTTGTACGGTAGATAACGGTTTTGAGTGATAAAGCCAACGCCACTACATTTGTTGTTCCTTCTTTCTTGTCTTATAATTTTATAACCAGATATCACTAATATTTGATCTACCATTTAATTTAGTTTCCGGATGAAGAACCGTGACTAGAATATTATTATTTATGTGCAATAACAATATTCTAGTCACGTTTCAGTTTATTATTCCAGCGATCTTGGTTATCTGAGACCGTTGCAACTTAATTGCTTATTTTCACATCGATTGGAATGTGTTCATTCGGCGCAGTTTGAGTCCATTGCTTGTATGTAGTTAGATCTGAGACCTGATTCCGTACATATTTTACCCTGGATGGATGTTGTATTTGCCCTTAAAATGATGTATATATTTCACAATGCCACGTTTTTGTTGGTCCAGGACAGGATTTCTTTAAATATCATGACAAGGAGATTAAGAAGCACAAGTGACTGCTTTTTACCCAGAAAAGCAGAACGAATGAAGTTGCACCTTTCATCAAAATTATTGTGATGGTCCTTGGGTGGAACTGGGTGTGTGATTCTAGGGAAAAAATGTGTCCATCTTGAATAGCTGGTTAGAATTACTTCATAATTTAACCGGCAATTCCAAACTGCAAGTTGTGATTTCGAAATATTAAAAATCGTACAAAGAACTTATAATTTCCATCCTTTGATTTCCAAATTGGATATAAAGACTTATTGATGAAATTTAAAATAAAAATCTGTTTTGGGGACTCATACCACTTGGTTCAATTTCGTATATTTTCGGAACATGCAAAGTTTCACAAAAATCCCACCATAGCTGTAGTTTGTAAAATGAATTCTGGCGCAGTTGCCCCACAGACACACTTTTTACAGATTTGAATTCATAAACAAATCACAAAATCATTTATGATAAAGACAGAAGTAAAAACTGACAACTTATTTGCTGTTGGGACCAATCCATGTAGCGATAGCCTGCTCTAGTTCAAACCATTATTGTTTTTTGTTATAAAAATATTAACCAGCTAGTTTGAGTTCTCAAATACATATATTAGGAACCAAAGAATAAAGATTTTTACTTACTTAAATATATATTCACATGTTGCAGTGCTTTTTCGAAGTCATCCAATAACATATACATTTCTCCAATCATACGATGAGCTCGAGCATTATCCATCGGTTTCTTAAGTTTCTTGTATGCTTGAGCTTCATCCTGAAATTCTAATAAAGCCTTCTCATGTAAATCAATTTCCGAATAATGAACACCTAATCGATTACAATATGTTGCAAAATTTTGTAAATTGCCAGATTCTTTGGATTGTTGTTTTTTTTTTAATAATTCTAAAATAGATAAAACAAAATATTAACACTATTAATTAATTAATTAAACTCTATGCAAATTACTTTTTTCCTCCATAATTAATTAACTTAAAATAATAAAAACAAATTAAAATTTTTTTCTAATTGCTATTTGTGCGGGAAATAATAACATTGTAAGGACCTGCCAAATTATTTTAATCGGATGATATTTGAACTTTTTTCTAACTAGTTTTCTCAGTGTTATCGTTGATTTTGACATTTATGTTTGTTTTTGGTAAAAATGTGTTTTGAATAAAATTTTTTAAAAAAAATGAACAATTTAAAGTTGGTATATAATTTACGTAAACTTTTATGTTTTAATTTACAAAATCAATTAACCAAAAAACTTTATCAACATGAAAAAATTATTCCATTTTATATGAAATATTCGACACAAATAATTCCAGATGATCATAGACGAATGAAACAATCCGAGAGAGAGAATTCCGATAAATTTATTTTAAAAAATGATCCTGATGTATTTGGAGCCTCAACGATCGAAGAAAATCTAGATGATGAAGGTGATGTCGAAGAAGATATTTTTTTAGAAAATCCTCCACTACGATCACAAAAACTAAGAACTAAGCAGTATGCAGATATGATAAAAGAACATTTAAGGAACAAAGAAATACCTGAAGCGATTCAAGTGCTGGAACAGAGAATGATCAAAGAGGATCGGGTCAAACCAGAAAATTATATTTTTAATTTATTGATTGGAGGTTGTGCAAGAGCTGGTTACTCTAAAAAAGCATTTCAACTTTACAATCGAATGAAGCAACGAGATTTAAAAGTTACAGGAGGAACATATACGTCATTATTTAATGCATGTGCTACTTCGCCTTGGTTGAATGATGGCTTGAATAAAGCGAATCAGTTACGGGAAATAATGATTCAGAAAGGTTATATACCGAACGAGTCAAATTACAATGCGATGATTAAAGCTTATGGAAGATGTGGTGATATACAAACAGCGTTTCAGCTGGTAGATGAAATGTTATCCAAGCAATATAATATCCAACTCGATACCTGCAACTTTTTATTACAAGCTTGTGCATCAGATAAAGAACTCGGTTTCCGACATGCTCTAATTGTTTGGCATAAAATTTATCAACGGAAACTAACTCCAGATTTATATTCTTTTAACTTATTACTAAGATGTACAAGAGACTGTGGTATTGGTGATACAGAAGTAATCGAAAAAGTTATAGAACAAATTATTTCAATGTCTAGTAAATCAAGTTTACTTGAGGAACGCCATAATCTTCGATTGAGTTCAAGTTCTGAACCACAAATTCTTACAACTAGTTCCGACGATATCGTTCAATTTGATCAGAATAACGATTCAATTGATAATACACCAAATTTAATATCGGCTAAACCGCGACTTGGATCACTTGTAGCTATTTCTGAAATTACAAAACCGGAAGACAGGCTTCTTTTAATCGGTGGACTGTCTGGATTTCTTGATGAAATGAACAAACTAAAAATAACGCCGAACGTAAAAACATTCACTGAGTTACTAGAAGTAATACCTCCAACATTAACAGCAGAGAAAAAAATTATATCAACTTTAAGGAAGATGGGAGTGAAAGCGGATATCGATTTTTTTAATATTTTAATTAAAAAACGTAGCATGAGATTTGACTATGAAAGCGCCAAAGAAGTTTTGTTTATGATAAAAACGGCTAAGCTCGAACCAGATATTGTTACATATGGAGTTTTAGCGTTAGGCTGTCAAACATTCGAACAAGCAAGTGAATTAATTGAAAAAATGAGAGATCAAGGTATTCGTATGAATATACAAATATTAGGAGCAATGTTAAAACAAGGCTGTTACCAAAAAAATTTTCAATATATTTACGATGTTATAGAAATTGCAAAACAACAAAATATAAAATCGAATGAAAAATTTTTAATTCATTTAGACACATTTTTTAAAAACTGCAGAAAATTGATTAATCAAAATGTAAGGAACTTTCCTTTTCCAACTTTTTATTATTTTATTCAATTTAAATTTTTTTATTGTCTTAGCATCCATCAGCAAATAAGGAGTTTAGAATTAATGTTAAAAAATTTCGACAGTATTTTGATCAATATTTAGAACATATCGGATGTAAGGGATTATCTCTAGATGATGCAATACAGAAACTAAAAGGAAAACCGTATGATCAATTTAAAGCGGTACAACCTCAAGGTTATGAGAAAACCAAAGGAGAAAAATTAAGACATAAGTCTAAAACAATGAGATATATTAGAAAAATCAATGCAGACAAGCTAAAAGGTGATGGTGATGAAGATTTTGAAATCGTGGAAAACCTCGAAAGTAAATAAATTTCGAATTTCAGTTAGAATTTTATTAAAACCTAGGAATAATTTTGTGTTTAATTTATTGGTGGAAATTAAAATTTCGGTCTTACTGCTTACACTTAGTTGTTTTTTCTAATGATGGGAGTCAGTAGATTCAGTAAACATGGTCTACACATGTTCATACAACCACAGTGCAACTAAGTTAAGATGAGATAGAGCCACATCACCACTGAGTTTGCTGCATTCAAAGATCGAGATTATAGATAGAGCCACATCACCACTGAGTTTGCTGCATTCAAAGATCGAGATTATTTTATCAGCACTGCACTGGCATATGAGATTAAAATATGCAATGTCACCGTTTGTCTAGTATTTAACTGTATAATATATTCCTAAAAGTAAACTAAAAAGATGCGGAAAAATAGCATGATTTTCGATTTGTCGTCCGATGCTCCAAAATCAACTACACCAAACGGCGTAAGTATTCATTCGGTGGCACTCTGTTTCAGGAAACATTAGAGTACAGTTGTCTCCGGAACAGAGATTGAGGTGCTATTCCCACGACCGTGCTTGGGGAGCTGTTTGTCTCAGTTTTATATCTGTTTGACAAAATCAAATCCACCAACAGATATTTTACTCGTCTTGATGTATATTACCATACGAAGTATACTTGACAAATAAGTAAGTAAGAATAAGTATTAGAATATAGGAGTTTATTTAAATATTAATTTTTATTTTGAAGATGATGTATATAAAATTAGTAAAGATGAACTAAATAATAATAATAAAATATTCGTGTTTTTGTAGAGGGGTTGCTCTACAATACAAAAAACAGTTTAAATTCTTAGGGTGCATTTATGTTGGAGCTTCGATAATAGCGTCGACCATCGATGTGATTCAAGCGAAGAAAATGAATACATGCTTTCAAATAGGAGTGTTTATGTTGAAGCATCGATAAAAGAGTCAAGTATCGAGTCAAGCGTCGATAAACGATTTGTTCTTTTTCGACGCTACTATCGAAGATCTGAACGATGCTCATTTTATTCATTTTATAAATAAATACATAAAAATAAAAAATATTAGTTTTAATTAATTTAAATTTTTGATGTTTATGGAAAATTGATTATTAAATTAATTAATTTTAAGTTTATTGTATATATTTTTGTAAATTTTATTAAAATTCTCGAGGCTCCAACATAAACACTGTAAAAGAATAGCGCTATTCAACGGTTTTATCACTGCTTGACTCGTTTATCGAAGCTTCAACATAAACGGAGCCGGACCTTTACATATACATATAAACAAACTTTCCTCTGATTTAAAGAAATTCAATATTTCTATACCCTTATTCAAAACTAATATACATTCCTTCCCTAATAATGTGTAGCCCCTAATTTTACCCCCTTTCGCCTCACATCTTCAGCTCTTCACGTTCCTTTTCTTTATATTTAATTTCTCTGTTCCTAGCTTCCCTCCTTCACACTTCACTGTCTGTCACGAGTCGTATTTTTCCAGTAATTCTACATTCTTCGTTATAATTTCCCTCCCCCTCTATCCGATACTATTCCCTCCTACCTCCCTCCCTTCCAACCTCCCTCAATTATCCTCTCTTTGAGTTATATCACACTCAACCTCACACCCCTTATTAATAAGTCTTGACTTTTTTATTTGATTTTTTTTGTATATATATATATATATTTATATGTATATATTTTTTGTTTAAGCTTTTATAGCTTGTATATTATATTTGTTATTCGCTTGTTCATGCGCTACATATTTGTTCCTTTAAACATGTGTGAATTTATATATTTATATATATGTTATTATTTTATATTGTATGCCTTAGTTGAGGACTGTGAATTGTTTGATGTCCTTTTATGATTTGTATATATTGTTATTTCATAAAAAGAAAAAAAAATAATTTTTTTTTGTAATTTTTTTCTTACTTGATTTATATAGAATCCTAAATAAAAAAATTTTGTAAATTTTGAATGTATCTGGGCAAGAATTGGGCCACGGCCTGTTTGCCGTCTTCCCACCAATAAATAAATAAATACTGCACTTATATTTTGAGTGGTATTTGAGTTTTATTTTCCGACAAAATCTCACTCACGATTTCCATTTCTTTTGCAAGTTCATTTGTTATGTAGACAAAAGTGAGGTTAGATTGAACCATCAAAATATATAACATATAAAAACAAAAGTTACCGATGGCAGAAATAATAAAACAAGGAGCTGAAGGAAAATTATATTTGGGCGAGTACGACGGAAAAAAATGTTTAGTGAAAGAAAGATTTAGGAAGAAGTATCGTCATCCGGAATTAGATACACAATTGACAAAAGAGAGAATTCGTGCTGAAACAAGGACAATTTTACGATGCGCTGCAGCTGGTGTTCTTACGCCGCAAGTTTTGCATTTCGATTTAAGCGAACGTAAGATTTATATGGAGTTCTTTGACAAAGCGATAACTGTTAAACATTTTATTAATAATCAATTAACAAAAGAGATTGATTCAACCAAGTTTAATGAAAAGTTGGAAGAAATTGGTAAAAACATAGGAATTGCAGTTGGAAACATGCATAATCACGATATAATCCATGGAGATCTTACAACATCGAACATGCTATTGAATCCTAATCCTAATAATAAGGATGAGTATGATTTTATAATGATAGACTTTGGCTTATCAAAATACCATTCAAATCCGGAAGATAAAGGTGTAGATTTATATGTTCTAGAACGCGCGCTATTGAGTACCCATAGCGGAATCCCAAACATTTTTTCGATTATCTTGAAATTTTACAAAGAAACTAATGCTAAAAATTACAAAGATGTATTAGTAAAATATGAAGAAGTTCGAGCGAGAGGAAGGAAACGTACAATGGTTGGGTAACTGAAATTTATAATATGAAAACCAGAAATAAAATATACAATGTAAACACGTTAAACGGTGATTTAATATTTACAATCTAGATTGCATTCCACCGGCGGCAAAAATGGTTTCTCCTGTTATATAACTAGCGTCATCTGATACCAGAAACGCAACAACTCCACCCATTTCCGAAGGATGAGCTATTCTTTTCATTGGAACTGGTGCGACTACTATATCATAAGCTGCTTTAGTAGCGTAAAGAGGAGAAGCAAATTTGGTGGCCACTATTCCTGGAGCCAAACAATTTACCCGAATATTTTCACGAACCAGTTGTTGACTTGCAGCTTTTGTTAATCCAAGTAAGGCAGTTTTACTAACCGAATACGCACCTAATACGTCGTTCGGTTGAAGGCCAGCTATTGATGACACAAAAACAATACTTCCGCCACCCTGTTTGCGTATGTATGGAAGAACTTCCTTTGCCAACAAGTACGACGATTTAACATTAACATCAAATATTTTATCCCAAGACTCTTCAATTGTATCCAATACTGACGCAACCGCTGGATTAACCGCTGCATTTGAAACTAAAATATCTATTCCTCCAAATCTATTAGATGCCTAAATTAGATATTTTATTAAATTATATTTTAACAAATAATATTATGAACTCACTTCTTCAAATAAATATTTTCTGTCTTCAGCATTAGAAACATGACACTTAACTCCATGTACATTCAATCCTTTCAACTTTTCCAAAGCAGACTTTACATTCGCAGCTTTGCGACTGCTAATAACCACATTGGCACCATCCCGGGCTAACCTCTCAGCTATACTAAATCCAATGCTAAATAAACAAACAAAGCATCAAAATATTTGAAAGAAAAATAACTGTTTACCCATCTGATGATGCTGTGACAACTGCAGTTTTTCCTTTCAGCCTATTGGGATTAATTGCAGATGCTTTTTCCATATTTCTTATTGGCTCCATTTTCATCAGAGTCAAATACTTCAAACGGTTTAGCATCACTTTTGTACTAAATATTACCTTTATATTTTAATTTTCGTTTGATAAATTTTATCTTGGGGCAAAGTTCATTGAATATTAGTTTATAGATTAAATTATATTACAAGGTTTTCAACTGGTATTTTTTGAAGATGTTTCTAAAATTTTAAACGATGTAATGAATGTGTTGGATGCACTGCAGATGATGTTTAAATGCAGATGATGTGGTTGTGGGTGGTAAATGTTCCTCCTCTAGACTACTTTACAGAGGTGTTCCCCAGGGGTCTATTTTGGGTCCCTTGCTGTTTAGTCTCTTCATAAATGATCTACCTGCAGCTCTGAGAAACTGTTCAGTTCATTTGTTTGCTGATGATGTTCAGATCACTTGCTCTACTCCCATCACGGAGTCTTCCACCTGTGTTGCTGATATCAATTGTGATCTTTCTTCAATTGCTGAGTGGTCCTATCAAAATTCTCTAATCTTGAACCCTGCCAAGAGTCAGACCATTGCCTTCTATCGGTATCCAATTAGCAAGAGTCTTCTTCCTGTCTTTTTAAATGATGTTCAGGTTCCCTATGTTCGGAGTGCAAGGAGTCTGGGGTTCGTCTTGGATGAGACCTTATCATGGGATGATCATGTGAGTTCTGTTATCGGGAAAGTTTGGATGGTGCTTCAGCGTCTGTATTTGATCAAAGATTTCCTTCCAGTTGAATTGAGGTGTAAATTGGTCCAGTCTCTTATCATGCTCTTTTTTCTTTATGGGTGTGAAGTGTTTTCTGGGGCAAATATGGGTACTATTAATAGATTAAAGCTGTGTTTTAACTCTTGTATTCGATTTATCTATTCACTCAGGAAGAGGGATCATCTATCTGTGTTCGCATTTAAGTTTCTCAGAACTAAGTTTGGGTTGTTCTTGAAGTTGAGATCGGTACTATGTCTCTTTAAGGTTGTCAAATATTGTCAGCCTGAGTATTTATTTGAGAGGTTGTCGTTTACTATCTCTAATCGAACGAGGCATCTTGTCATACCATTCCATGCTTCTTGTGCTATGGAATTGTCGTTTGCTGTGAGAACTTGTAGGCTCTGGAATGGATTGCCTTTGGCTATCAGAGAGGCTAGTTCTGTTCGTGTTTTCCAAAATCTTTGCTTGGCTCACTTCAATACACTTGGTAACCTTGCTTAATGCTTAATCTCTTCTTGTTGGATCCTGGTTTTGAGTTTTGAGTTGTCATGTGGGCTGCTGCTTCTATTTACTTGCTTTAATTTTGGTCTCAGTCTCTTGTCTCGTGACACTGGATTGGGACTTGAATTATTGCATTTCTTTTTTTTTCATTTTGATTGCTATACTTCTTGCACTGGCATTGGTGTGGAGTTGGACCGTCGGGGAGCAAGTGAACTGTAGTAGGTTAGTTGTAAATTGGTATGTGTTGTTAAGATGAGTGATGAATTTATTGTTATTGTTATTAGTTGTATTACTTTTGAAGCTAGTCTTGTTGGCTGTTTTCTTACAGTTTCTTATCTGATCAAATTGTAAATAAGACTTATTAGTCTTAATTTGTATATTTTTTGCCGAAATAAATAAATGTTTATATCCCTAAAGTGTTTTATCTCATTTTAAATTACTAATAGGGAAGAATGGAGGAGGAGTAATTCTTTGATTATTGTGGTTAACAAAAGCGATAATGATTGAATCTGCTGGAAACACTTTGGCGTAGAAGCTTTAAAATGTCCGAAGTAAATGAAAAAAAAAATTTGTAGCGCCGTTAAAGAAAATGTTTTTAATAAAATTTGCACTCGTAAGTCGTAATTGAATAAATTGTCTTTTATTGATTCGGCAGAGCTACAGCTCTGTCAGACGAAATAGTTTTATGTTGTTGAAGCGACAGGGTAGATGATACTTTTCCGACTCCGTATCAAGATTCTGGCAGATTTTTCTACTCGGTAGAAAATGAATTCCGCTAGAGTTTGTCTGGTGCTGCATTGTAGTTGAATTTTTGGGTAGCGATTTATAGTAGTCATTCTGGCTTGATTTAATGCGTTGTGTTTTCATCAGTTTTATTTAAGCAGTCTTCTTATAACATTCCGTGCAGGCAGTCTTGTGTGAGTATTCGAACGGCGTCTAGTTACGGTTCACAAGGCTACGCTTTGGCTGATTTGTTACTTATTCTAGTAAGTGAAAGAAACTTGTTAACGAACTATCATAGTTGTAGTAGTTTTTGCCCTATAAAATGCCAGCTCGTGCTACACTGAAAGCATCTTTTCTGTTTTGAGTTTAGTATGTATGTTGTTGCTTATGAACCTTGATTTGAGTAAAATGTCAAGGTTTCGTTCGGGAAAACCAAGGATACGTTCCGAAACTTTACTATAGCTAAATATTTAATGCACCAATCAAATCACCGTATTAAAATATTTAATAACTTTAGTTAAATAATTTCTGAACGACGATCATTAAGTAAAATATTAAATACACAAATACTAATACAATCTGTTAAAATCGTATGTCAGAATAATTCTTTCATAAAATGTTTCAATTGAATAAAATTAAAACTGAAAAAATTAAAAACTAAGATAGAAATTACTAACCATATTGTTATAGAAAACTTGCATTTTATTCAGAATTTGAAAAATATACATGCTGCAATTTCAAAATAAATTGAACTGTCAATTTGAAATCGTTAAATTTTAAATAATGCTTATGTATATGTGTATTTAATTTTTAACTCTACTCGAGAGCACATTTAATTTTTAAATAAATGTGGGCGGGGCGTAGTATGTTTCTGAACGCAAACATCTGTCAAATAGTTAAATATTAACTTTACTATTTTGTTTCTGAACGACCGGATTTAAATGATATTTAAATATAGTTAACTATAGTAAAGTTTCGGAACGTATTCCAAATCGCTTGCTTATTTTTAAAATAGGCAACTGTCATTCCAAGGGGCGTGTCTATCAGTTCTTCAACAAGAACAAGAATTGGCATTTTGTTTCCGAGCGACCAGTTGCCTAAATATATATATGAAGATTTAAAAATTAATAATTATGTATTAAAGCTTATCACAATTTAACTATAATAATTTAACAACAGGAAAAACAAACTAAACACAACACAAAACATGTTTGGTTTGTGTGATAAAATTATTATTTGCAGATTTCAAATTATGAAAAATAAAAACAAATGATTTATGTTTTGAATTTTTATTTGATTAATTTTTGTATTAAAATATTGATGCAGATTTAAAAAAAAAACAATTTTCATATTTCTAGTAAATAAATGAGACATACTAAATAAAATATAAAATTTATATTTTAATAATAATATCGTGAATACGTTCCGAAACTTTACTATAGTTAACTATATTTAAATATCATTTAAATCCGGAATACGTTCCGAAACTTTACTATAGTTAACTATATTTAAATATCATTTAAATCCGGCCGTTCAGAAACAAAATAGTAAAGTTAATATTTAACTATTTGACAGATGTTTGCGTTCAGAAACATACTACGCCCCGCCCACATTTATTTAAAAATTAAATGTGCTCTCGAGTAGAGTTAAAAATTAAATACACATATACATAAGCATTATTTAAAATTTAACGATTTCAAATTGACAGTTCAATTTATTTTGAAATTGCAGCATGTATATTTTTCAAATTCTGAATGAAATGCAAGTTTTCTATAACAATATGGTTAGTAATTTCTATCTTAGTTTGTAATTTTTTCAGTTTTAATTTTATTCAATTGAAACATTTTATGAAAGAATTATTCTGACATACGATTTTAACAGATTGTATTAGTATTTGTGTATTTAATATTTTACTTAATGATCGTCGTTCAGAAATTATTTAACTAAAGTTATTAAATATTTTAATGCGGTGATTTGATTGGTGCATTAAATATTTAGCTATAGTAAAGTTTCGGAACGTATCCCCGGTCGTTCAGAAACAAAATAGTAAAGTTAATATTTAACTATTTGACAGATGTTTGCGTTCAGAAACATACTACGCCCCGCCCACATTTATTTGAAAATTAAATGTGCTCTCGAGTAGAGTTAAAAATTAAATACACATATCATTCGTTCTGAAGATATCGATGCGATAGCATCACTTTTTATTTTCTATTCAAAAATTTGATAAATGTGTTATAATTAAAGCCAAATTAAGTAAAAAATTAAAAATAATTAACTCATCGTTCGACTACTGTCTAGTACAGAAGTAATTTTGCTAAAAATTGAAGTGCTAAAATAATAATTTACAAATTAAAATTAAAAGTGAAAAACTAGAAAAAATTAAATTTGCAATAAAAATTATGCAACAAGCAGTCAATGGACGCCACGCCAAAGTTAATATTCAGTTCAAAAAACAATTAGTTAACCAACTACAAGCAAAAAGTACAGAATATAATTAGCAGAAATACATCGAAAATTATAACCTCAAATATTCTAGAAGATTCCTCGAACACGCGTCTTAACGTGTCGTATGTACAAACATACTTCGAGATTTATAAATATATACATATTACAATTATTTCAAACTGCAATATAAATAAAAACATTAAATACATCAGATCCAAAGTAAAGGGAGGATTATTAAACGAATTTCATCACGATTGCTGCCATTAACATCAATTTTACCACAGCATTATAAATCCGGCAAATTCGAGAAATCAAATTTAAGCTGCAATCAAGACATATAAGGAATTATCATCATTGAGAAGGCCATTGATAAAATCAAGATTGCACACAGAACATTTAATCAACCAACAACCAAGAACTTCTTTGGACAGGAACAACCATCAAATCATACAAACACAATTTGTATTGCCCAGGTAAGAGTTAATTATTACACTTGCTCTGTAATTCAGTGACATCTTGCTATTATAATATAAAAGCACAATTAAACTATACACTGAACAAGTGAATTCCTTCAACCAATCTGGTATATCACATTAGGGCGTGGTCGAGGTGTTGATATTGAAACTTGAATCTTGTTGGAACACGTTAAATGTTAATTTGAATTCTTAATACAACAAATTTCTCTACAACACTCGGTTCCTCTTAATATTGATACTATTCTTTTGCACATTGGTTTATTCATTTGTTTAAATTTACATGCGGTAATAAATACATCAATAAATAATTCTGAATTAAGGTGTGTTCGATACTCCCAATTGGACTCGTGTGGGAAATTTCTTAGTACTCTTAATTTTTTTTGGTTGCTCTCCAATTTTATTTGTCTATATATACCTCACAACCAATTTTTTTTTCTCTCTTAACACCTGCCTAAACGGATTTGACAAACTCTAGCCAAGCATACATAATGATATCTCCAACAATAGCTTCCAAAAATCAAGGAGAACTGCAGTTAGATAATCCAGAAAAAGAAGAACACACAGGTGCGCACAAAAGAAAAATAATAATGACACATCTGAACAGTAATAACAAAAATCTCAAAACAGATATGTTGGCGGACAGTAATAAAGTTATTAGCAAATACGTTCCGGGAGACTTAGGCCCATATGTATTGATTGCAGAAAAAAATAACATAAGTGACATATCTCTCGCTAAAAAAATTAAAGAAAAAAACTTTGGAGTTATACTCAAAATTGAACAGTTCAACAATAACAGAATCAGAATCATCACCAGAGACATCAACACAGCAAACAAAATCATCAAGGATAAAGAGTTAAAAGAAATATTAAGCATTAACATCCATATACCTAAAACCACAATAGAATCGACAGGTATAATTAATAGGATCCCACTAGACATGGACATCGATTCCATCAAAGAGGATTTAATCGAAAAATACAAAATAATAGAGATTAACAGAATACACAGATGGAGTAACGAAACGGACAAATCAGAACCTACAACTGCGATTAAGATCAAATTCAGATCTAGTATACTCCCAGACGATATCAATCTGTTTCAGGTAAAAAGACCCATTCGCCACTATATACCCAACCCAATTTTATGTATTAAGTGCTCAAGATATGGACACCATGCCAACATCTGTCAAGGGAAAGAAATTTGCATTAACTGTGGTAATAATAACCATAATTTCTCAGATTGCAAAGAAAATTCGTCATGCCCCCTTTGCAAAGGAAACCACCCAGCTAATGATCGAAACTGCCCTGAATATAAACATCAAAAAGATATAAAGTTCTGGATGGCTACCAAAAAATTGAGCTTCAACGAAGCCAAAGAGTATATAAAAAACAATAATCAAAAAGCTGATTTTGTCAACTATCCTACACTGCCAAACCACCTCAGCAATGTCTGGAAACCTCTAGACACAGATAAGGAAAAAAACTCCCTAAAAAATGAATTAGAACTCATGAAAAAAGAAATAGAGAACTTAAAATATCTTAAAGAAGAAAACGAGCTAATAATTAAACAAAAGGATACACTCCAAAAGGAACTCGAATTATCCATAAATTACAACAAAACATTAATTGACGAAAAAACTAAAGTAACAGACTTACAAGAAACCATCAGAAATCTAACGAAGGAAGTAATTCAGCTCAAAGAAACCAACAAAAACATTAAAAAAAAAGAAGTAAACCAGGAAAACTTAGAAATAAAGAAACTTAACCTAGAATTACTTGCTTTTAAAAAAGAACTTAAAGATGATTTAGACAAAAAATTAAACAACATGCTGGGAGTATTCAATGTTATCGCAGACATTAACACATGTTTTAAAGAATGCATTCATAAACTCACCAACATCCCGGCTAAGGATGACGAATATGACGCTCCCCTAATCAAATTAGGAGAGCTAACCTCTGAAATAGATAACATCATTTCATACACCTTAAATAATGATCTATCTAACAGGTCGTTCAATAAGTCCGTAGGATAAGTAAGAAAAATACAACATTTTGACAAAACTCGATTTTTTTATTCAACATAGTTGCCTTCGAGGGCGATACAACGAGTATAGCGATTTTCCAACTTTTCTATACCACTTTTATAGTACGATTTCTCTTTCTCGTCAAAATAGGACTCAGTTTCAGCGATTACTTCATCATTGGACTTAAATTTCTTTCCAGCAAGCATTCTCTTGAGATCTGAAAACAGGAAAAATTCGCTGGGGGCTAAATCTGGAGAATATGGTGGGTGGTTAAGCAATTCAAAGCCCAATTCATTCAATTTTGCCATCGTTTTCATCGATCTGTGACACGGTGCATTATCTTGGTGAAACAACACTTTTTTCTTTTGCAAATGTGGCCGTTTCTTTGCGATTTCAGCCTTCAATCGATCCAAAAGTTCACAATAATACTCGCTGTTTATGGTGGTTCCTTTTTGGAGATAGTCGATGAATATTATTCCATTCGTATCCCAAAATACAGACGCCATCACCTTACCGGCCGACTGTTGCGTCTTTGCTCGCTTTGGATTCGGTTCGTCGACTGCTGTCCACTCAGCTGACTGTCTTTTGGGTTCTGGTGTGTAATTGTGAAGCCATGTCTCATCCATTGTCACATATCTACGATAGAATTCCCTTTTATTGCGGTTTAATAGCGCCAAAGACTCCTCTGAAGCATCGATTCGTTGTTGTTTTTTGGCGACTGTGAGCTCACGCGGCAGCCAATTTGCACAGAGCCTTCGCATACCCAAATATTCGTGTAAAATGGTAAAAACACTACCATTTGCTACCTTTACAATGTCAGCTAGCTCATGCACCTTCAATTTGCGATCGTTCATAACCAATTTGTGGATTTTTTTGATGTTTTCTGGAATAACAGCCTTATTTGGGTGTCCACTGCGCTCTGCATCTTTTGTGCTGGTACGACCACATTTAAATTCAGCCATCCACTTCTCTACCATTTGTCTCGATGGAGCAGAGTTTGGATAATGTTTATCAAGCCATTGTTTGGTTTCCACTGTATTTTTTTTCATCAAAAAGCGATGCTTTATTAAAATTTGAAATTCACTTTTTTCCATTTTTTTTTTTCAAAAACAAAAGTTGCTTCACACAAAATACTATAACTCACGAATAAATAGTCAGATTGCTGTCAAATTTATACACGTATCGTTTGAAGGTTAGTACTAAATAAAAATCATATGGAAAAAATTCTAGTAACGCCATCTATGTGTCATCCTACGGACTTATTGAATGACCTAGTAACAATGCCAATACTTCCAATACCAACTCTTAACAATCACAGACAACCAATTCTCCAACAAATTTAATAAAATTCAAATACAAATACAAATACAAATTTAATTCCGATTCGCCCTTTAGAATAGTTAAATCAACTAGATATAAGTTTATCAATATCAATTTAAGATTAAACAGACATCCTTGGAATTTAGTCTGGGTAATGCATGTGAACAAAAGCATTACACTCCCTACCTACGTAGAATTTACAAAATATAATACGAATTCGATAACTATACCCATTAATAATTTACCATTAAACAGACGCACCCTGAAATCGGTCTGCAACTTCATTTATGCTCATTTTTTGCCTTCTCCAAACATCAGAGTATATAAACCACTGCTTCAACTTCCGGCTATGTTACTGTTCAAGGTATCTACAAACTTATTTACTCAATCAGATTCAATAGTTTCCAGCACATTGACAACTACTACTGTTAAATCATCTAGATATAAATTTACTAATATTATTTCAAAATTAAACAGACACCTTTTGAATTTAGTCTGGGTAATGCATATGAATAAAAGCATTACACTCCTTACTTACGTAGAATTAACAAAATATAATACGAATTTGATAACTATACCCATTAACAACTTACCATTAAACAGACTCGCCCTGAATTCGGTCTGCAATTTCATTTATGCTCATTCTCTACCTTCTTCAAACACCAGAGTATATAAACCACCGCTCCAACTTCCGGCTGACTTGTCCAGGGTAACTACAAATTTATTTACTCATTCAGATGCAATAGTTTTCAGCACATCAACAACTACAACTGTTAGGCTTCTGCTTCAGCTCCCAATACTTTCTTATAGTATTATGTTCCATTACTACTTTACATGGTGGGCGAGATGGAGAAGTGGATAAGTCAACAACATCTCTTACAAGGAAGTTAAGCAACACTGGGAAGGGTTCCAACTTAAACGGGTGACCGCTTGGGAACTTCATCAGAAAAAATATGGAAATATGTTTGTAGCACATTGAAGCAGGAATATCTCGCCCACGGTATGCCAGTATACCTTATCCAGCAGCCCTGGAAACTGGCTAGGATTCGATGGCCCAATCACCCGTTAATCCGAAAGGTGAATCCGAAATTCAAATGATTAAAGAAACGTACACTAGAAAGAAACAAAACCAAACAAACCGGAATAATCAAATATCGACCCTTAGCTATCGTACCCGGACACGAGTAGGGAACTGGAATGTCAGAACTCTGATAGAAACATCGCGGTTAGCACAAGTTGAGAAAGTAATGAAAGAATATAACATCGAGATACTAGGACTCAGTGAAGTAAGATGGAAAAACAGCGGAGAGATAACAACAAGCGAAGGAAATTATATGATGTTCTCTGGTAAATCCAACACACACGAACAAGGCGTAGCAATATTAACAACACCAAACGCAAAGAAAGCACTTCTCGAATGGAAACCAATCAGTAGCAGAATAATAACAGCAAGATTCCAATCGAAAATTAGAAATACAACGATCATACAGTGCTATGCACCTACCGAAGAAGCTGATGATGCGACAAAAGATGAATTCTACTAACAGCTCCAAGCAACACTGGCTAGTGCACACCGAAATGACATCAAAATAATACAAGGTGATTTCAATGCCAAAATTGGAACCGACAACACCGAAATGGAATCAGTCATGGGCAAGAATGCACTAGAATCAACACGTAACAATAATGGAGATAGGCTCATCGATTGTTGTGTCACAAATCAACTATTCATAGGAGGCAGCAAGTTCCCACACAAGAACATACATAAATACACTTGGACATCACCAAATGGAAGAACCAAGAATCAAATTGATCACGTACTGGTGAATAAGAAGTTTCTATCCTCACTACAAGACGTCAGAGCAAAGCGAGGAGCAGACATACACAGCGACCATCAACTGGTAATTGCAACATTCAAAATTAAACCAGCCGCTGTAAAACACAACAAGTCATGTCAGAGGAAATTTAACATCAACAGATTGAGCGACAAAAATACAAATAACATCTTCAAAGAATCGCTCCAGCTCAATCTACCAAACAACGAAACCACCAGCATTGATGAAAAATGGGAACAAGTTAAAGAAGCTTACGTCAAAACTGCTACAGATGTGCTTGGATACCAAGACAAATCACGGAAACCATGGATTAGCGATGATACCTGGAAGAAAATTGAAGAGCGTCGTCAGCTCAAGTTGCAATTGTGTCACCAGAACACAACCGAGATCCGCAGCAAATATGAAAGTACAGCAAAACAAGTTAAAAAGATGGCAAGGAATGATCGCAGAAGATATACAGAAAGCATTCTCAAGACTGCAGAAACAGCAGCAGCTAATAGAAATATGCGCACACTACACAAATGCGTGAGAAAGGTCACCAACAAATATACAAACACTCCACCAATAAAGGATGAATCTGGTCAAACCCTCACAACACATGAACAGCAGCTAAATAGATGGAAAGAATACTTCGAAGACAATTGCCACCAACATGAAGATAACTTGCAGTCTCCAGATGACAACTATAACGAAACTATCAGCACACCCATCCACCAACGGAACGGGAAGTTAGAGATGCCATACAGAAACTCAAGAATAACAAATCTGCTGGTACAGATAATATATCAGCAGAATTACTCAAAGCAGATGTAAACACAACAGCAGAAGCTCTAACACCACTATTAGCTGATGTATGGAACGAAGGTAAAATACCAACCAAATGGAAAGAAGGTTTAACCATAACAATCCCAAAGAAAGGTGATCTAAGAGAATGCAAAAATTGGAGAGGTATATCTCTGCTCAACACAATAATGAAAATACTAGCGATGATCATTCTCGAAAGAATATCTCCATCAATTAACATGAAACTAAGAAACGAACAAGCCGGCTTTAGACCAGGAAGAAGCTGTACCGATCATATCAACACAATCCGTATCATCATAGAGCAATCAAACGAATGGAATTCACCATTGTATCTCCTCTTCGTGGACTTCGAACGCGCCTTCGACTCAATTAACAGAAGCGCGATATGGAAGACACTTTGTGAAATGGGCGTCCCGAAGAAAATAGTTGATCTAATCAAAGAAATGTATCGGGATGCTGGAAACAGAATACAATACAAAGGACAGCAAAGTGATAAATACTACAACCACCGAGGAGTGAGACAAGGCTGTGTACTATCCCCGCTACTATTCCTGATAGT
Organism: Diogma glabrata; assembly: GCA_963693315.1. Taxonomy (NCBI): domain Eukaryota; kingdom Metazoa; phylum Arthropoda; class Insecta; order Diptera; family Cylindrotomidae; genus Diogma; species Diogma glabrata. The sequence goes on from OY856186.1 coordinate 243,906,838, forward strand.
ACTAGATAGTATCATGAGAAAGCTCGATGATGCAAGTCCAAATGGAATCCAATGGAACACAACAAGCCGGCTCAATGATCTAGACCATGCAGATGACATCTGTCTACTTACACACACACATACGGAAATGCAGCAGAAAATACAGAAGCTATCAGCCCTTGCACATGAAGTCGGTCTCAACATTAATATCAGGAAAACAAAGTCTATGAGATTGAACACCAAAACGATAACACCAATTACCATCAACAATACACAAGTGGATGAAGTCGGCAAATTTGTGTACCTTGGTTGTACTGTAGCAAAAACAGGCGGGACTGAAGAAGATATCAGTCAGCGCATTAACAAAGCTAGAAATACGTTCAATATGCTTCACAAGATCTGGAATGCATCCGTCCTGTCAAGAAAGACAAAGCTACGAATGTTCAATGCATGTGTCAAGTCAGTACTGCTATATGGGTGTGAAACGTGGAAACACACAAAGAAGATCACAAATCAACTACAGGTGTTTGTGAACAAATGCCTGAGAAGACTGATCAAATGCTTCTGGCCGAACACCATCAGTAACCAGGATCTTCTACGACAGACAGAGCAGTTAGACATTGAGTCCGAGATAAAACAAAGAAAATGGAGATGGATAGGACACACACTGAGGAAACCAGCTAAAGATATAACAAGGATGTCCCTAGAGTGGAATCCACAAGGTAAAAGGAGAGTTGGAAGACCACCCATGACGTGGAGGAAAACGGTGCTAGCTGAAGCAAAACAAATCGGCAAGACATGGGGTGAACTGAAAGCGATTGCCCCGAACAGAGTCAGATGGTCCAGCCTAGTAGACGCCCTATGCTCCTAAATGGAGATAAAGGAGAAAAAAAAAAAAAAAAAAAAAAAACTACTTTACATGCATAAGTTACTTTAGTTCGGCATTGAAGCTTCTCGCAACCTTATCTTCCAAGGTAGCAACAAAATTAACTTCTCACTCAGATTTAATGGCATTCAGCATACCGACATTTATCACGGTCGACAACACCACATATACAACTAAACACACTCTCTACTCCGACTGTAACCTCAATTTAACTAAAAGTTTACCCTACTCCAATAAAGGAGATTCACATCAACTTGTACCTACCATTTAAGAATTAAGAGATTGCGCTATTAAGATAACCAGCATCAAAGAAGCTATCATACATACAAACAGACGCACTTTGAATTCAGTCTGGAAATTCACCCACGAAAATTTTTTACCCTACTCCAATGGAGGATATAGAACTACGCTTTCAGAACACAATTTAATAACTATGATACTCAAAAGATTTACAAATAATGTCAACAAAAGAGATATACTCACATTTATCCGTCCTACTCATACTACTCACAATATCACTTCACACAGTCTAGCTACATCAGGGACTCTTATGAGTCGCTACAAAAATTATTCAGATATATGAAATTGATGCACATCAACATTAGAAGTCTGAAAGTCAATAAGGATGAACTTGAGATCTATCTTTATAATAACAAAATAGATGTATGCGGATTATCAGAAACGTGGATGCGCAATAAGGATAAAGTTAAATTCCTCAATTACAACCTTTACTTGAATAACAGATTGGATGGATATGGCGGAGTTGGTTTTCTATTAAACAAACATTTAATTATAGGGAAAATAATCTCAGAGAAAAAACACCTACCTGTCGAATACATAGAGGTTAACATCACAGACAAATTTAATAATAAGCTCAAGATTATAGAAATATACATTCCACCGAACAAACCTATGGCAATAATTATAGACAAGTTAGGAAAAATATTAGATGAACTCAACAATAGCGATAATTTAATATTAATGGGAGATTTTAACGCCAGACACAGCCTTTGGGATAGTCACTGCAAATATAATAAAAAAGGAGAACAAATGGCCAATTTATTCTTAAATTCCAACCTCAATATTTTAAACAACGGTGATGGCACGAGAAGGGGCAACAATGGCAAGATCTCAGCCATTGACATTATCCTAAGTACATCCGATATAGCTCTAAAAACAACATGGCATTGCGACACAACTCTAGTAGGTACTTCAGACCACCTTCCCGTATTAATAAATGTCAACAACCACATCACTGAATCTTCCACAAAAAAAACCATTTTAAACTTTAAAAATTGCATAAAAGAATGCACCGCATTCAACTCTGATCACTCGTTCAATTTCCAGGACTACGAGGAAGAAATTATCAATATAATCAACTCCAACTTAATTAGCATTGAAAATAATAACAAATATGTCCCTAAAACCTGGTGGACCGAAAAAATCAAACGTCTCTGGATCATTAAAAAAAGTAAGTTAAAAATTTTCAATAAAGATAAAAACAACCTCAGCCATAAAATCGAACTCAACAAAGCGATAGCCGTCCTGAAAAGGGAAATTAAATACCAAAAAAAATTAAGTTTCAACAGCTATTTGGCAGAAATCAACCCAGGGAGCAGCCTAAAGGAAATCTGGAAAAAGATCAACGCAATCAGAAAGCCGTTTACAAACAAGCACAATTTATTTAAAATCAACTCAAACGCCTCCAAATTTTTAACCAACAACATCAAGGAGAGTATAATAGAGGATAAAGATAAAACCTCATTCTTCAATCTGCATCCATTTCTAGATGAATTCGAAATCGAAGAAATTAGGGTAATAATTCACAATAATGGCAACACTCTTCCGGGTATAAATAAAATATCATATAAACTCCTCAAGGAGCTACCTGAAAACCACATAAAAACCATAAAAAATCACCTCAATAAATTATGGTATAACCAAATATATCCTGACGAATGGAAAAATATCAAAATAATCCCTATACTTAAACCAGGTAGAGATCCCAATCTGGTAGACAATTATAGACCTATTCAACTACTCAATGTATTTCACAAAATTTTAAACAAACTAATCAAGAGCAGAATAGAAACAGTACTTGAAAGTAATAACATCATACCGGAAAGCTCATACGGCTTCAGAACTAACAGATCCACTAAAGATGTCATAATTAAACTCTTGGGGATCACAGAATATAATCAGAAGAAAGGTCTAATTACTACCATTATAGCTGCCGACGTTCAAAGAGCGTTTGATAACGTCGACATAAATATTCTCATGCAAATTTTGACAAACCTAAATATCCCGGAAGAAATTATAAATTGGCTATACCAATCACTAATTAATAGAAACACGATACTGGAATGCGAATCAGGCAATATTAGTACCATAACCAGTATAGGATTGCCCCAAGGGGATCCGTTAAGCCCTCTATTGTTCAACGTTTATACTCATCAAATACATTCAATTATTATTGAAAACGAAAATCACAGAATATTGCAATATGCTGATGATTTTGTACTAATTGCAGCCGCCAAAGATAAACAAGAACTAGAAACATCTGCCAACGCTCTAACAGATAAGTTCATTAAATCTATCAAAGATCTCAATCTAAATATAAACATCAATAAAACCTCGTACATGAATATAAACTTCAATCCCAGGAAAAAAATTAAACCTACCATCAGCATCAAACATCAAGGAATTGAACTTAGGGAAGTAAACGAAATAAAAATATTGGGTTTCACTATTGACAACAAATTAAAGTTCAATTCTCATAACAAAATTCTGAACGAAGTCTGCAACAACAATATCAACTTTATGAAGATCTTGGGAAGGAAAAAAGGAGGGGTTCACCCTGTTACACTCTTAAACATACATAATGCCATCATTCAGAGCCGTATTAATTATAGTGACATACTAATTAACAACAATTTTCATCAAAAAAATACGCAAATTACCATCAATAAAAGTCTAAGAATTTGCCTAGGCCTTACTCCAAGCACCCCTATCACAGCTATAATAGCCGAAGCCGGGGAACTTCCAATAAACCTAAAATTAGCCCTTTCCATGGGTAAATATTGTATAAAACAAAAATTTCACAACACGGACATATATAAAGACCATCTACTAGGAAATTGCTATAGTACACTCACACATATTTATGAAAAATATCATACGATTTTAGACAACCTCGCTACCAAAGTACAAAAAAATTGGAACGTAGACACCCTGAAAGATAAATTAGTAATCAACACCAGCCTCAGTCAAAAAATTCATAAATCCCACACGTACAATACAGAAGCTAATATAATTGCCTCAGAAACGATTAAAAATTTAAATTCCAACAACTTAATATTCACCGATGCATCCATATCCACAGAAGGGAAAGGTATCGGGTTAAATAACACGAAGAATAACTATACCAAATCATTTAAGGTAGAAGAAAACTTATCTATAAAAACATTAGAAACCGTCGCCATTAAATTAGCTATAGAAGAAGACAATAAACAACCCTCTGATACCTTAAACATCATATCCGACTCGTTGAGTGCATGTTTGGCCCTAAAACATACAGTAATTAACAAAAATAACAAACTATATGAAAATATGATCCTCAACAGTATAGTCACTCCTAAACATAAGACCCATATTCTATGGATACCAAGCCACGTAGGTATAGTTGGAAATGAACTAGCAGATTCCGCTGCCAAAACAGGAGCTAATACTGGAGAATTAATACATCTAGAATCAACAATGGAGGATTGCTCAAGAAACCTAAAAGAGGCGTTATATCACGACTGGAACAAAGAATTTTTAGAAAAAACCTTACTAAAGGGATTTACCCATAGATCTAACACCAATGGCATTACTGGTCCCAACAAATGGTTCAAAAAATCGGTTTTAAACCCAGGCAATATCAAATCCTTAATCAGACTGAGAACAAACCATACGTTCGACAAAAAATTCCTTAAACTAATTAAACAAGCGGACGTTAACACATGCGATGTATGTGGAGTGTTAGAGGATGCTATTCATTGCATTGAAAAGTGCAAGAAATATGACTCGTGCAGACAAAAATACAATATACTAACAACCAAACCTTTACAAAAAATATTAAGCGAGGGCAACCTCGATGAATATCACATGCTGATCAATTTCCTGAACGAAGCCAAACTCACCTTTTAAAATAAACTTTAAATCTAATACAGGTAAAATATAACAGGAAGTATAAGTTGATACCAGATTGGGTGGGGTAATTCACAAACAAACCCCCAGTTCCACACAGAGCGGATAATTAACTCTTGCTTGGGCAATTATGTAGGATATTTACACACATAAATGCCTAACATTTAAGTATTTAACATTTAATTTCCTTTCAAGTTCAGGTTTAACAACAATAATTAATATCTAATTGAATTATATAAAATGATAAATACCTCACATCAATACATAGTGGGTATCGACAATATTAACAAAAAAATGCCATTAAATATACCAACTCTTAAATTATAATTTTAATTTTATTCAAATTTTATTCAAACATACTAATTTTTTATATAATAATTTGTAACATATATTAATCCTCAAATTTATAATTTTATTCAAAAACTGAAAAATCTGAATTACATATCAGTACACAGCCTCTGCTGTTAGTTTTAGAAATTGGTTATGGTGAAAACCTAACGAATTCACAGTAAATGAAACCATAAAATTATTTTTTCTGATTTAATCTAAAATCATGCTAAACTAGAAACTTGAGTAAAACCTAATCTTTCAAATTTACTAAGCTTCTAAACTTTATATACAATAATTGAAAAGTATTGTCATTCACAAATTTATAATTTCTACTAAAATTACTATATTGAATTATATAAATCATTTAAATTACAAATTGAAGTTAATCATAACTTACAGAGTTCTATGAACTATTTAAAACATTATATATAACAACTGAAAATTATATCTCAAAATTTACAACAAACCAGATCATTGAATTATATAAAAAATTACAAGAAATATTTTAGAAATATTGGTCATATGGACTGAAAAAACCAAATGTTATTATATATAACATGTCCAGAACCAAATAAATAAAGTAAAAATAAAAAAAAAAAAAAAAAAAAAAAATACACATATGCATAAGCATTATTTAAAATTTAACGATTTCAAATTGACAGTTCAATTTATTTTGAAATTGCAGCATGTATATTTTTCAAATTCTGAATGAAATGCAAGTTTTCTATAACAATATGGTTAGTAATTTCTATCTTAGTTTTTAATTTTTTCAGTTTTAATTTTATTCAATTGAAACATTTTATGAAAGAATTATTCTGACATACGATTTTAACAGATTGTATTAGTATTTGTGTATTTAATATTTTACTTAATGATCGTCGTTCAGAAATTATTTAACTAAAGTTATTAAATATTTTAATGCGGTGATTTGATTGGTGCATTAAATATTTAGCTATAGTAAAGTTTCGGAACGTATCCCCGGTCGTTCAGAAACAAAATAGTAAAGTTAATATTTAACTATTTGACAGCTGTTTGCGTTCAGAAACATACTACGCCCCGCCCACATTTGTTTAAAAATTAAATGTGCTCTCGAGTAGAGTTAAAAATTAAATACACATATACATAAGCATTATTTAAAATTTAACGATTTCAAATTGACAGTTCAATTTATTTTGAAATTGCAGCATATATATTTTTCAAATTCTGAATGAAATGCAAGTTTTCTATAACAATATGGTTAGTTATTTCTATATAGTTATATTTCTATATAACTATATATCTTCTATATATCTTTATATTTCTATCTTATGGTGCTATTACACACAAATTAAATTCAGCTCCCATAATCAATTTTGCAGTTACCATAATCTGAAAAGTTGATGAAAAATATTTTGCATGAGAAAAAGAGGGATAGCATGCGCGAGATAGATATAAAAACTGCAAGAAAAGTTAGCTGATAGCAACTGACTTTTTGAAAAATTATTTGGTTTACTAATTAACTGCTAGAAAATTGTCAGATGATTTCATCTTCAAATTCAACCGGTTCAAAACCGATTATCACATTAATTGATTTTCATATTAAAATCATAATAATAATTATATTATATTAGATATAAAATAATTAAATACATATTTTCAAGATTTTATTGTCAAAATTTTACGTTTTCTTTACGTATTTTCGATTCACATTTTTTTTTCAAATCTTAGCGCATTTTCTTATTGTACAAGCTACAACAATTGCTCTATAATGTCTTGTCGCCATTTTGACATTTCATTTGCTTTTACAGTATATAATTTATTTACAATTTATATACCACTAATTTAGATATAATCGATTATATAATATAATATTAATACTAAATAACTAATGATTTTTTAAGAAATTGTTGTTTAAAAATTATTATTACTTCGTAAAGTTATTTGTACTTTCTTGCAGTTTTTGATCTTTTCGCCATCTACAGTCAAAAATAATAAATACTATCATCTGAAAAGTTGATGATAGCAACTGAATAATTTGTGTGTAATAGCACCATAATAATGGTGCTATTACACACAAATTAAGTTGCAGTTACCATAATCTGATTTGATTGGTGCATTAAATATTTGGCTATAGTAAAGTTTCGGAACGTATCCCTGTTCTTATTTAGGATCTCAAAAACAGCAAGTCCAAAATAGGCGATCAAATCGCCTATTTTGGAATAGAAATGGAGTTTTCGAACAACTTTATCTGTCAAATCGCTTGCTTAAATAGGCAAGAAATAGTTTAAGAACGACCATTTCAGCCACAAACGTCAAAATAGGAAAATAAGCTAGCGATTTGGTGTTTACGGACGAATCCCAAATATTACCTTTAATTGTTTCGTTTTTTTTTACCGTAGGCAGACGTGAGCTTGTGGCGAACATCAAAATTAAAAATTTTAAAATTCAAATTTAGCATGCCATGTTTTATTGATCAAAATTTAAAAAAACAAAATAATATTCATTCTATTTTTTTCCGCAAATTTAAAAACTTCTAATTTTTCTTAAAATAATAAAAGATCTAATTTTTCGTTTATGAAAAAGGCTTTTACTTTTTTGTTATTAATTGTTCAAGCTCATTTATTTTATTCTCACTTTTAAATATACATAAATTCAAGTGATAACTAAAGATTTTTTTAGTTCAGTAAATGTTGTTCAAGTTTAAAAAATATGGAACTAAAGTTTTAATTAAGAAACTACAAATAACTCACTCCTGTGATTTAATTAATAAAAACTTAATTAATAACAATTAACTCACTTGTTTTGATTTGACTTAAATTTAAGTGATCATCTGTATTGATTTATCTACTATTATTACCGGGAAAAAATTATCAGATCTGATCAAGCCTGTTCATGTATGATCAGGCCTGAAATTAGACATGATCATGCCTGCCCATGCCTGTTCATGCCTGTTCAGGTCTGAAGCATTAAATATGCTCAGGCCTGATCATATCTGTTCATACCTGTTCATACCTGTCCATGCCTGATCATACCTGTTCATGTTTGTTCAGGTCTGAAGCGTTAAATATGCTCAGACCTGATCATATCTGTTCATACCTGTTCATACCTGTCCATGCCTGATCATACCTGTTCATGTTTGTTCAGGTCTGAAGCGTTAAATATGCTCAGACCTGTTCATGTCTGTTCATGTCTGAAGCGTTAAATACGCCCAGGTAAAA
>OY856186.1:243915617-243948117 GCA_963693315.1 Diogma glabrata
CTGCAAATCGTGGAGTTTGGTTTAGTTATCCCAGCGGCGGCCAATACGACAACTGAGCGCGTATTTTCTCACATCAATGACATTTGGACAAAAGAAAAAGGCAAATTGACACTGGAAAACGTTCGGGCACAATTGATGGTAAAATTCAACTGGAAGGAGACATGTCCAGAGTTTTATACAAAAATAAAAGAAGATGCTGGTTTTCTCCAAAAAGTTGCTGGAAGTGAAAAATACAAAATGGGAGCTGATAGTTTGTTTGGTACTCAAGAGAGTGGACAGTCATCGACTTCGATGGAGATTGATGGAATACAATGTTGACAATTTAAGCATAGAACTCTTTCTGTAATAAACAGAATTAAAAATATTATTATCAAAATATATTTCAACATTTCAAAGCAATAAAGAGTTTTCAAAGGTTATTTATGAAAAAACATAGTCGTTTTGTTTTCTTCTTTTCTGTGCGATTTTTAAAAATTTTGTATTTCGCCCGGCTTTTCAAATGGAAATTTTGACACTTGTCGCCCGGATTTTGCCCGGATTTATAAAAAAAACCGCCCGGATTTTCCGGCCCGGAATGCCTCCAAAAAAAATCTGGCAAGCTTAATATATATATATATATATATATATATATATATATATATATATATATATATATATATATATATATATATATATATATATATATATATATATATATATATATATATATATATATATATATATATAAATGTATATATATATATATATATATATATATATATATATATATATACATATATATATATATATATATATATATATATATATATATATATATATATATATATATATATATATATATATATATAAGCTCTGTTCAGATTGGGGATATTGATTCAAGTCTGTGAACATTTTAGGAAGTAACATTTTATTAATTATAATTAATACATTTTACTCCATTTATTGATAAATTTACAAAAGATTAATAATTATGAGTGTAAATATACATGCATGTACATACGTTAAACATTTAAAAAAAATTTCTTAACATATTTGGTCGTTTACATAAATAATTGCCCACTACAATGACATGAAAAATATTTTTTATCTGATCACAATTAATTAATGAAGACGAATTGATTTTTTCAAAAGGAATAATATGATCAACTCGCACTTGTTTTGTAGAATGAACAAAATATTTACTGTTGTCTTCAACATATTTATCAAAGATAAAATATAATAAATTATCTTCAGTCATGAAGAATAATTTAATGGATCCATAGACTGTAGTCCTGTTTTTAAACTCAATTTGTACTGTTTGGCTATTAGTTTTGATAATTTTATAAATTTCGGACGTGTAATTATCATTAAGAATTTTCGCGCGTGCGTACATTTTTAAATTTTTTGGATCAAAACCATAATTTCTCAACAATTGTTGATCATTAGCTGTAAGAATTATATTGTCTATACTTTTTCCAATTACTAGATGACTAATTGCTTCAACCGATGGATCAGAATTTTTCTCAACCATTTTACTTTTGAGTAATTGTAAAGCCTGCACTTCTGTTAAATGATTAACTATTTCTTGTCCAAAATGTTTTGTTCCATGAACACATTCAGCAATATATCCATTAAAACTCTCGAAACAAAAAGCTGCTGTACTCCATATAGGTCCCCATCGTCTTACACACAAAACAAGATGTCGAAGCTGATGGCTGTTGTAGGTTAATTCTCGATCCGAATATAATGTTTCAATTTCTTCTAAAAAAGACGAAAATAAATATTCGGCTTCATTCATGTCTTCTTCGGTAATAGTTGCCTTTGACTAAAAGCATCCAATGATCAAAATATTGAAGTGGTAAATAACCGTTTAGCGCTGGAAGGGAATAAAATAATGTCCAATTGTAAAATTCAGATGCCTTAAAGTGTTTAAATAATGTTAATTTACTTGGCATTCTCCCAAAAAAATACGGCGGTCGAATATTTACTAAAAAAGAATCAATTTTTATTAAAGATTCTTTTTTTAGTTTCCATGGTCCTTTTTTCTCAGTCCACAATCTTGCAAACTGTCGATCAACGCCTAACAAAACAGAGTGCATATATTCTGGAATAAAGCATGAACTTACGTCAATTAAAGGCAATTCTGCTACGCTTGAGTTCCCTTTAATTCCTTTGACATGATTTTTATCAGAATTCATAACTTTAAGTACTTGATGTTTAATTCTGTCTTTAGTCCTTAGTTTAGCTTCTTTATATTGATAGATACGTATTCTTTTTTTTTCCCGCAACAACACCACATCTTTTTGATTTTATTTCACATATATTGCAGCCATAACGGCCATTAAAGTTTAAAACATTCTACAGCTCAGCCCTTGCTGGCGCGTCAGCTATTATCAACGGAACGACAATTCTTGAAACTATTTCTTCACCCGTCTTCGGATGAATCCACTTGATACCATCATTAAAACATTTTTGAAGTTTTCTTACAAATGGTTCTAAAAACGTATTCATGTTTGGTTTACAATCTTTATCATACCAAATTCCAACTGTTGTCAAATATAACTCTCGAAGGTATTCTGGAAGTTCAGCAATGAAAAACATAATTGGCCAACAATGACTTCCACTACTTTTAACTAAAGAAAGACCATCTGTATTTAACACTAATGTTAGGTCATATCTTTGACGATTCGCCCGAGAATTAACTCTAATGCATTCAGATCCATCTGTAATATCAGTTATATTGCCATCGAGTCTCAATCGTACTGGCATCAACTTTTTGAAAAGATTTCTATGTTCAAACATATGTTTGATGTGATCGTGGATATCGATTTCAAAGAAAAACGCTAAATCTTTTTTTAATGCATGACAAGAAGAGCAGGTTTCGATATCTGCATTAAAACCATTATAACATGAACATTTTTTACAGTAAAAATGTTTAATAATATTTAGTGGTGGTGCCAACTGATGAACGTACTGGAATAGCTGAAACACAGTTTTTGGTAACTGATTATCCGACGGTAAAACACGCTGTAGTAATTCTAATATTTCTTTTAAGCACGTTTTCGTTAGTTTATTTTTAATATATAGTTCCAAAACCATCAAAATACTCTCATCTTTTGTTACTGTACTATTGTTATACAACAATTCCATAACTGTAGACGTTTCTTCATTTGCTTCACTATCATTATGGTCGTCCTCAATATTTTCCCCCAAATCACTATCAGAGCCACTATTGTTTTCATTAATGTTATTATCACAATCAGCTATATCTTGATCACTATCATTCGGATCAGAAAGATCATCAACATCATTGTCTGTACTATTATTACTGTCACTTGTAGAAATATTAGTACCGTCATCTGATCTTGAATCATCTATGATTTCTGTGATAGAATCTGTAGCCAAACTATTTGCTTGGAGAGTGCCATCATCATTGATATTATTTAGTTTCTTAGGTACATTTTTATGCCACCTTTGCAATGTCCTCACTGGTATCTAGAATAGTAAATTTTAATGTTTTAATTATTATCGAAAAGTAAAAAAATTGGTAAGTAAATATGAAGAGAAAGAAAATTAATTTTTATACTTACAGGAACCGCATCATTTTTTTTCCACAACTTGTATTTTTTTGACGGAGGTAATGATGAAATAACATCATTTTCTCGCAATAGTCTATTGTTGTTAGACATTTTTAGATTTATTGACTCTGAAAATAAAAAAATTTTTATTCAATGACCACAATGAAATTAGGATTAAAAATTTATACGATATAGAATTTTTTTTTTTATTGTAAATAAATAAATCAATAATTCAAAAATTCAAATTTTAAAAAACTACACTCGTACAAATTATTGATTGTTTAATTTTTTCAATATACAGTAATCCCTCCAACTGCGCGGGTTTTAACTGCGCGATTCCCACTGCGCGAGATGAGTTTTCAATACTAATTTTCGCACTGCGCGATTAAAATTTCACACTGCGCGACGTTTAAAAATTTTTTTTAGAATATGTAGGTAAATTTCGTACAATTAAAATTAAAAAAAAAATTACATTTGCCATATGGGTCATTTTTGTACAAATCGAACAGATTTGAACAAAATCACGCATATGTGATTTGGCTTAAAAAACATTTTACGGGTATGATATTGAAAAAAATATTCGTGTTTGAGGATTTTTTTTTTGGAAAATGGAGGCGATCTAAATTTCGAGAATTTCGTGATTTTTGGCTTGACGGTTTATTTTCAAAAATTCATAACTTCGGTTCTATTAATGATAGAAGCTTTAGTTTTATTTTATTTTAAAGTTAAGAGATGGAATTTTAATAAAAAAATATATTCAATAAAAATTATTAGCAAATTCCAATTGTTATAAACAAATAAAATGTTAAAATCGATTTTTAGTGATTGCTCTACAAAAATAAAGAGTATTTGATATAACCATCGTATTCTACGTTCAATGGAGAAAATAGTTTTACTGTTAGAAATAAATTAATTTATCCAGCGCGGGACAACAAAAATTCATGGAATTTTTTGTCTTTCCGCGCTCGATAAATTAATTTATTTCTAATGCTACTCGTACACGAGAGAGCAAAATTGCAGGTGTCAGAGAGAAAGTGTCTGACTTATTGCTAAACTGTTTACACATAGGAATTTGTTAATAATTTTTGTAGATAACACTTTTTTTTTTAAAGTTCACCTTATAGCTTTAAAATAAAACAGAACAAAATTTCTATCATTACCAGAACCGAAGTTATAAATCTTTGCAAATAAGTCTTCCAGCAAAAAATCACGAGATCCTCGAAATTTAGAACCGCTTTTTTTTCGAAAAAAAAAATTCTCGAGTACGTATATCTTTTTTTCTTGGGAAATGGGAATTTGGGAATTTTCCTATAAAAGCCCTAAAAAAATTTCAGCCAAATCAAAAATGTGTTCGGTTTGTAAAAGAATGACCCATATATGTAGCAATTTGCATTAGAAATTCAGTTTATTTTTAACTGTGTGGCTGGAACATTCAATATAGATCAAATTCAATTTCAAGCCAGTAAGAATATTCTAAACAAATTCATATTATTGATATTATTTTTTTAAATTTGAGTTGTTTTTTGAAATTTTATTTATGTTAATTTATCTGTTAACTTATGAAGTGTTTTCTTTTTAAGAGTTGTCGAAGTAATACATGTTTTTCAGGCTATATGTATTCATTTTTATTTAGTTATAACTTTAAATTATTTTTTTTTCAATTTTTTTCAAAATTTGGAACCGAACCCCCCATTTTCATACAAAATAGGGTTCACATTGGGCGGTTTTGTATTGCGCGCTGTTTTTCTGGAACGGAACTACCGCGCAGTCGGAGGGATTACTGTATATGCATTATTTAAATTTTAAGTTATTTATAATTTCTAAATTAATTTTCTTAATGATAAAAAATCATATAATGTCTGTTATATTTACCAGTCATATAAAATTTTTGCAAATAATAAATTTTTTTTTTTAAACATATCAAATATGACATAAAATAAACAAATACCATAAATAACCTATTTGTTTATTATCATATTTTTTACAGATAGAAAAGATCTGCTGATGATATTCTTACCTTGATAGGTGATATTATTAATTATTGCACTTGGAAATTTTTTTTAAATTAACGCTGCAGTGAAATTTTGTTTTTTATCATTAGTTAAGTTGTTAATTATACATTTTAATAAAAGTTCACAAGCAAATGCGCGACTCAGTATTTTGTACTTTATAATAATGTCACAGCGTGTGTTTACACATACATATAAATACATATGTGTTTATCTCGATCGAGAGTGCCGTAGTACTTTAGTATTTCTTATTTGCTTTATTGAATTGCGATCAGTCGTCTTACATTTATATATACAATTCAATAATTACATCTTTTTTAAATTGTCTGTACCTGTATTAAATAAAAAAACATGTTTTTGGTACAATCATATCATGATCAAAGGGCTTACATTGTTGATCACGATGGTATTGAGTGTAATGGTAAACAAATTCATGAAATAATGAAAGGTGATGAAGTGTTATTTAAACTGGGAAAAAAACAATATGAAGGGAAAGTGATTGATAATTCAAGTAAGATAATTTATTAATTTATTTAAACTGCCGTAGAACCATTATCATTTGAACAAATAAATGTTTTGGCTATTTTAATAACACATAACCTCAAATCTATGCAAAGAATAAAAATAATTAGTTGAAATTTAATACATTTATAGATATTTAGATTAAATTAAATTTAAAAACATTCATTCTTATTTCCAAATAATTGATATACTCATGGAATTTTCAAAAAGTAAGTTAATTAATAAGAATAATTTTGAAAAATATTCGATGGGGGCTGATTTCTGTGTGTTATTCAAAATTCTTATTTGTATTAGTCTATTAAACTTCGAATTAAATCACATATATTATTTATGCAATAATTAATAAATAATGCTTATAGGTAATTCAAAGCATTTAAAAACTCAAATGACAACATTTAATAAAACAATTGAAGGAACAAGAAAAAAGTCAAATTATGCTGAGGTACTTAGGTCGAAACGTAAACATGTCCCTAAAAAAAGTTGGACTCCACCCGATTCGCCCTCACCAAAAAAATCTAAGACAATGGTAAGAAATTTTTTTAATTGATACTATTTCTATCGAATAATTTTTTTTTAAAGACATTTATTAATTATTTTATAGTTATTGCGTTGAAGTTAGCTGCAGTTTAATAAAATTAATTTAAATTTATATTAATACTTATATTTATACAGGATACTAAGATAGAGACGAAGGGTGGAAAAGATAAAGATATAAAGAAACAGAAGCCAGCTAATAAACCGATTGACTCTTCGCCAAGCTCAAGTGGTTCTTCTGATATTTCGGAAGAAAATGACAATGAAAAAGAAACGTTATACACGGAACCTCAACTTATTATCAGTCCAACAAAAGATGAGCTTAAGCAACAAATTGCAATATTAGAGGCTAACCAAGCAAAGCATAAAAATACCCAAGAGGAATCTCGTAAACTGAGCTTAAAGAGAGATAATGTTTTAACAGCACAAAACTGGAATGATTTGAACAAATCTAAACCCTCAAATGCTTCTGAAGAAGCTGAAAAAAAAAGTGCCAACAACTTATCTTCTACAGCATTATTAGGATGTGATGACGCCGAAGAGAACGCCAATTCCGCACATCTCTTTCCTCCAGAATTCGACGGTGGAAAGGTACTTATTTTTCTCTATTTTGCTTAATTTTTAATACAAAAACGATTGTTCAATTAACAAAAACCGTGTGTGTACTTGTTTACGCACGTGAGAAGTTATACTTCTACGGCACAGTTTAAGAAAAACTTTTCTTATTCATTTCAATAAATTATAATTGAGTCAAATCGCGCATACACTAATAGATAATACTATTAATGAAAATTTTCATAAAGAACACTTAAATTTATTAAAATTTAATTCAAATTGTTATAGTTTTCTTTCCACAGTGTAAAAAAGGCATTATAATGTTCGTTATTAATTAAATAGTTATTAATTCTCAGTTAGCAGTTGGCAAAATATTTTTTTAAGATTGAAGTGAAATTTGGTTTATTAACACGTGGATATAAACCTAGATATTCAACAATCAAATGTTTTTTCGAAGCAATTTACATTGTCCATCAAATAATTATTGAAATATACATGCAGCGTTTATTTAAAAAAAAAAAATTATTATATTTTTTCTACTGAACTCTAATTTAATTTTTTAAATGCTACAAAAGCGCGAAAAGAAGTATGACTTATTTAAAAAGGATAAATTAATGATTAGATTTCTAATTTTATAGATGACGAACATCGGTAACAATGTTTATTGTAGGAATGTAATTTACGATTCAGCAACAGGAGCTTCTAAGAAAGCAACACACATCGCGAGGAGATTGCTAGAAGGGATTTTCACCCATGAGTCTCTTATGAATTGTACCTTAACAGGACAGGCTCCTCGTGGTAAAGACAAAAAATCAGATGTTGCAATTACACCCCTTGATAAGCGTGGCAAAGATGCAACTGTTGGTGAGTGTTTCTTATTTATTAATTAGATTTTCTGCATGCACGAAAAGAAAAAAACAGACTTCTGTAAATTTTATAGAACGGTCAAATTTATAGATTATCTGTAGATTTTATAGGATCTTTTTTCTGAGCGTACATGTTAATTTTTTTATTCGCAGATTTTGCCATTCGCTATGCAGCCGCAAAAAATTTGCCAAAACAAAATTCTTCTACTATTTTGAAGGAAATGAGCCAGAGGATAACGGAGTACAAAAGAAATCACAACAATGCAATTGCCAAGTCGAATAAAAAAGATGACTAGTTTTATGAATACTTCACTTTCACTTATATGTACTTTACTTTACTTTTACTTATAATTAATATTTTGACTGTATTCTTATACTTTCCAATTATTCATTGATTTTCAATCAAAATACTCAAGCTAGCTGTTGCATTCAGCCTCAAAGATCATTAATGATCTGCAAATTTGAAAACAATTGTTAGGATTAATCCTATTAAACACTTAAAAATCATTAATGATTTAAAATTAGTTAGTTAAAAAATCATTATTAATTTAAAACTATAAAGATTAATCATATCATATTATTATCAATGTTGGATAAAATTCAATTAACTCTTTCTTTCATTATTTAGATTTAAGTTTGGAGAACAAACCGAAGATTAGCAGAGTAACATATGATTTTATTAAAAAAAAAATAATAATAATATAGCTATTTCTACTGGATTAACAACAGCAATTTGAAATTCTATTCTCAACTAGATGGAATATTTTTGGATAGTTTATAGCGCAAAGACTAGCTATATTTGGTGACCCCGGTACAATCCTAGTTTATCCCTCCAAATAGATTTGCGTTTTTTTCAGATAAATAGAAAGATTAGGTCCTCTGCATCCTAATTATGAAAAAAAAAATTTGCGGAAATGAGGGGGTCAAAAGTTATAAAGGATCAAACTTTCAATTTTACCTTGGTCCCCCCTTTGGTTTTTTTTTTTTCTTTTTTTTTTTTATTTTTATTTACCAAAAATTATAAAGGATCAAACTTTCAATTTTACCTTGGTCCCCCCTTTGGTTTTTTAGACTTTGAATTCAGTTTTTAAATTTTTTTTTGACTCAAATCTGCGATCTTACACAATTTCGATCAGAGATAGCACCGACCCCCCAACGCGACCCACCCCACGCGCCCCCCCCGCGTTTTCCGCGTCCCCTGCGCCACGGACGCGCGAGGGGGGCGCGTGGGGGAGGGGCGCGTGGGGTGGGGGACGCGTGGGGGGCGCGTTGAGGGGGGGTTCGGTGCTATCTCTGATCGAAATTGTGTAAGATCGCAAAATTGAGTCAAAAAAAAATCTAAAAAATCAATTCAAAGTTTAAAAAACCAAAGGGGGGACCAAGGTAAAATTGAAAGTTTGATCCTTTATAACTTTTGACTCCCTCATTTCCGCAAATTTTTTTTTTCCTAATTAGGATGCAGAGGACCTAATCTTTCTATTTATCTGAAAAAAAATGCAAATCTATTTGGAGGGATAAACTAGGATAATGCCGTGACCCCGAAAAAGGACAGCACAATTCGTGTCTTTAAACAAAATTAAGGATTAGGATATTTACATCCGAACAAGTGTTTTGTTTGATAATAATAATTTAATAATTTAATACTTTTCCGTTAATTTAATTTAATAATTTAATATTTTTCCATTAATTTAATTTAATAATTTAATATTTTTCTTTCAATTTTTTATAAAATCTAATTGTTTTGCATGTTATTTAAAATATTTTTATTCCAAATAATTTGAACAAAAATGCAGTTAAAGAATTTTTGGTTCATCTAGGGGTGTTGTTGGTCGCAAGGCTTGCAATTGTTGTAGCGACACAACATGCGTTCGTGATTTTGTTCGCAGCAACATTTGTTTACCTAGTTGCTGTCATAACTAGGCTTAATCGCAATGCGTTCTCGTTCCCAGCAGTTTCAGCAACTCCACCAGAACCTGAGGAAACTGTTGCATCTTCTGGACCCCCAACCTTTACATTTACACAACACCAGCTTCAGGCACTGGTCGCAGAGCAGGTCGCAGCTGCTCTTGCTAATATGAACCTTAGAGGTACGTTGTACCCTTGCTGCGTTACCTCCGCCTCCCACAGCTTCAACTTCTTCGGCAGCTATGCCAAAAATTGATCACGTAGCTATCGAAATTCCTCCTTTCAGGTCTGAGACTCCAGACCTTTGGTTCATAACACTAGAAGGGCAATTTTTGTTGGGATGTATCAGGTCTCAACAAACTAAGTATGGGCAGTTACCATGATTACTCCTACACTGGCGAAATTAGCCAGTGATATCTTGGTTAACTCCGACCAAGATTTCCCATACGATAGGCTCAAAGAGGCTCTTATAGCTCGCCTATCCGGTAGCACTTCAGATCGCATACACAAAGTGTTACGCGGTATGGACCTTGGGGATCTTAAGCCCTCACAATTACTCCGGGATATGACTACCGAATCCCGTAATACGTTTTCAGAGGCAGCTCTTAAAGTCCTTTGGGTGGAGAAGCTTCCACCTGCTGTCCGCGCTGCTATCGCTACTGTCAGTGAAGATCTTCAGAAGACAGCAGAGATAGCAGATAATGTTCTCAATGCCCTAAGGGGTTCGCAAGTTAATGCGGTATCTAACCCTGCCGCTTCTTCTCTCCCTTCTTCTTCTTCTCTCCCTTCTTCTTCTTCTTCCTCAAGTAAAATCATATCACTTGAGGAAAAATTCAAAAAACTGGAGGCACAAAACGTGCAACTCCTCAATGCCATTCAAAGGCAAAATTTCTCCCAACCTCTTCAACAATACCGAAGTAGATCTAAGGATCGAAACGGTAATCATAATTCAAATTTCAATTGGAACTATCGCTCTCCCATGCGACCTCGGTCCAGGTCTCGCGTTCAAATGTTTGACGGTATTTGCTACTACCATCACTACTACAAAGGAGATGCAAAGAAATGCGTTCCTGAGTGTAAACATTATTTTGATCACTCAAATTGCTTTGCCTCATCATCTTCAAAAAACTATTAAATTCATCACATGTGACGGCATGTGATGACAGTCATTCTCAACTCCGTCTTCTGGTCCTCGACATTTCTTCATGCAAGAATTTCCTCGTTGATACAGGTGCCGAAGTTTCAGTTCTCCCCGCTACTGTGGAGGAAAAATTCTCAAGAAAATCAGACTTCTACCTCTACGCCGCTAACGCGACTAAAGTTAGCACTTACGGTACACGGTCTTTAAACTTAAACATTGGTCTCAGACGAGTGTTCTGTCAGAACTTTGTTATAGCCGATGTTACCACGATGCTGATTTTCTTAACAAATATGGTCTTTTAGTGGACATTAAAAACCGACGTCTTGTCGATCCACTAACTTCTCTATTTACTTTGGCTAAACTCTCCACTTCTCCAGCACCTTCTTTAACTTTGATCAACGATACGGTCAATGTAGAAATTCTTGATTTACTCAAAAATTTCAAGGACTTAACGTCCAAAAATGATCTTGTTAAACATGTGAAGCATAACGTAACTCACGTTATTGAAACACTTGGTCCTCCCGTTTCTTGTAAGTATCGTCGACTTGCTCCAGACAAATTGGCTATCGCAAAGGCAGAATTTAATCTTATGTTATCTCAAGGCATCTGCCGACCTTCTAACAGTCCTTGGGCTTCTCCTCTCCATCTCGCTAAAAAGAAGAACGGCGAGTGGAGACCTTGCGGTGACTACCGTGCTCTAAATAACATTACAATTCCGGATCAATATCCTATTCCTCATATTCAGGATTTTTCGCATCAACTACATGGATGCAAATTCTTCTCCACAATTGATCTCGTCCGCGCTTATCATCAAATTCCTATTGATGAGCGCGATATTGCAAAAACTGCAATTTCAACTCCACTCGGACTCTTCGAATTCGTTCGAATGACTTTCGGATTGCGAAATGCTGCGCAATCTTTCCAACGGTTTATGCATTCCCTTCTTCGAGACCTAAATTTCTGTTTCATCTACATAGATGACCTCCTAATTGCTTCTGAAACCTATGAGGAACACCTCAAACATCTTAGGACTGTTTTTGAGCGTCTTTCTGACGCTGGTCTCATTATCAACGTTGATAAATGCAACTTTGCTAAAACCAACGTTGACTTTCTTGGACATTCCATTGATTCAGCTGGAATCAAACCTACTTCTGAACGTGTCGATGCTATCAACTGCTACGAACGTCCCGAAACAGTAATGCAACTCCGCCGTTTTCTTGGAATCATTAATTTCTACCGCAGATTCATTCCTCACGCTGGTGGCAATCAAGCCATCCTAAATAATTTTCTCAAAGGTTCCAAAAAGAATGACAAACGCGTCATTCAATGGTCTGAAGACGCCATTCAAGCCTTCGATCTTTGCAAGCGGCAACTCAGTGAGACTACAACTCTTTCTCACCCCTCACACTCTGCCCAACTTGCCGTTATGGTCGACGCTTCCGACAAGGCACTTGACGCCGTTTTTCAACAAAAAATTAACGATTGCTGGACACCACTTTGTTTCTTTTCTGTGCGACTCAATGAAACGCAACAGAAATACAGCGCTTATGATCGCGAACTCCTTGCAGCTTACTCTGCAATTAAACATTTCCGGTATCTCCTCGAAGGTAGAACCTTCACTCTTTTCACCGATCATAAGCCACTCATTTACGCTTTGTCGCAGAATCCTGCCAAAGCTAGTCCTCGCCAATTCCGTCATCTTGATTTTATCAGTCAATTTACGACTGATATTCGCCACATTTCTGGAATTGATAATGTAGTTGCCGACACACTTTCTCGTGTTGAGCAAATATCAATTCCAGAAAAAAATAATTACGACGAAATTGCTGACGCTCAGTTCAACGATAACGAACTAAAGAAATTAGTGGACACTAGTCCCACACTTCAATTCCGTTCCTTTCCATTATCGTTTAGCAATTCTAGTGCCAAAACTATTTTGTGTGATACTTCTTCTGGTAATCCACGGCCTTTTATTCCCAAGCAATTTCGTCAATCTGTTTTCGAAAGTCTCCATAATTTATCTCATCCAGGAGTCCACAGTTCTGTCAAACTTCTTTCTGAAAAAAGTCATTTGGCCATCCATTAAAAAGGATGTACGACAAATGGCACAGAACTGCCTGGCTTGCCAAAAGGCAAAAGTTTCTCGCCATACCCAATCTCCTTTAGGTAACTATCCTCAAACTTCTCAACGATTTTCCGAGATTCATATGGACATTATTGGTCCACTTCCTACCTCTGAGGACAAACGTTATTGTGTCACTATTATTGACCGTTATACTCGGTGGCCTGAAGCCATTCCTATCTCGGATATTACAGCTGAAACGGTAGCATCAGCTCTCTACTCCAATTGGATTGCTCGCTTCGGAGTTACTTCAGTAATCGTCACTGATCAGGGCTCACAATTCGAATCCAATCTCTTTAACGAGTTGTCAAAACTTATCGGTTTCGAACGTAAACGTACTACTAGTTACAATCCTAAATGTAACGAACTAATTGAACGTTGGCACCGAACTCTAAAATCCGCGATAATGGCCTACGACAGAAGGACTGGACACGAATTTTACCGTCAATACTACTTGGTTTACGAACTACTTTCCGTGAAGATTTCCAATCTTCACCGTCTGAGCTCGTCTACGGTACTAACATACGTCTTCCAGGAGAATTCTTTAGCCAAAATTCTAACTCCACTCCACAAGACACACTTCTCCTAATGTTTTTGTCTCCAAAAATCTCCAGTCTTGCTCGCATGTCTTCTTACGTACTGACTTAGTACGTAAATCATTACAACCTCCATACGAAGGTCCATTTAAAGTCATCAGCCGCGATGATAAAAATTTCGTTATTGACCGTAAAGGTCAACATACTCGAGTTTCCATCGACAGATTAAAACCTTGCTTTAGGGAACAATCTGAAAATGACTCATCTCAAAACTCACCTACTTCGAGTACTAATCTCAGTCGCGCAGACGAAACTTCGTCTTCTACAGATATTGTCCATCCTACTTCTTCGGACACATTCCTGTCTTCTCCTTCTACCTCCGCAGAAACAAGGCAACGCGACGCTAAGGCAACTGTATCACCTAAAAGGGTTAGATTTAATCGCATTCCTCAAACTCTGATATTCCATCCTGCATCCACAATTACGCGAGCAGGTCGAGCCACTCGTACCCCTACTCGTTTCCTTCGTGCTCTAGCACAATAATTTTCTCTTTATATCGTCCCATCTTCGATGGCACTAGGGGGGAAGTGTTGTGACGAACATCAAAATTAAAAATTTTAAAATTCAAATTTAGCATGCGATGTTTTATTGATCAAAATTTAAAAAAACAAAATAATATTTATTCTATTTTTTTCCGCAAATTTAAAAACTTCTAATTTTTCTTAAAATAATAAAAGATCTAAATTTTTCGTTTATGAAAAAGGCTTTTACTTTTTTGTTATTAATTGTTAAAGCTCATTTATTTTATTCTCACTTTTAAATATACATAAATTCAATTGATAACTAAAGATTTTTTTAGTTCAGTAAATGTTGTTCAAGTTAAAAAAATATGGAACTAAAGTTTAATTAAGAAACCACAAATAACTCACTCCTGTGATTTAATTAATAAAAACTTAATTAATAACAATTAACTCACTTGTTTTGATTTGACTTAAATTTAAGTGATCATCTGTATTGATTTATCTTGAGTTTATTTGTTTAAGAAATACTTTTGTACATTAAGAAATTAAATGTTTTTATAACAGTTAATGTGTTTATTGAAAATTTAAAAAAAGATATCAAACTGTTAATAGGAAAATCTTCTTTGAGAAAATAATTTGAACCCAACTATTAAGAAACAATTTATTAGTTCACTGGTTACATATTACAAGATTGCGGATTACAAATATTTTATTAATAAGATCGAACAGCTTTTAACCGTAATAGCGTGAATGACTAGCTATTTCTACTGGATTAACAACAGCAATTTGAAATTCTATTCTCAACTAGATGGAATATTTTTGGATAGTTTATAGCGCAAAGACTACCCGTTCGGCATGAACATCGGAAAGGTATCTTAATGCTATCTAAAAATGACTTCTTTTAGAACTCAGAAAACTGTTATCTTTTTAACAGCTTTTTGAAGAGATCAACCTATGGAGATCAAAATGATATCTTTATGAAACCTATTGTCGACATTTCTATGACATAAAAATGATATTATTTTGTCAACATTCTACCATAACCTAAAATTGGTATTGGCTGATTTCAATAATCTTTCAATTTTTCTTTCACAACAGAACTTTGATTGGCAAGGAAAAACAATTATTTTGAGATTTAAAGTACAAATTAGCTGATTTCTGCTGTCATAATATGTTCGAGAAAAAGCTCTATAATGGTAATAGTAGATTGGTTAAATTAAAATGTCACTAGACCGTGTTTAAATTGAAAAGAATCTTAAATAAATCACTTTAAGTAATTAACTATAAAATAAATATAGTTTTGATTATCATATACATGTTGTATATATATCATGTCTAACTGTGTAATAAGTGAACCTGTGCAATAATATATCCTGGAAATTCAAGTTTAGAAAGTGTTATCGAGACTATAGTAAGTACTAAGTAGTGAATTATTTTTATTCACGTTATTTTTTTACAGATATTCTTCTAATATCAAAGCAAGAAAACCATGCCAATAAACGCAGGCTTGCATTAACGAATAACATAAATACAATGCCATCAACAAGTGCCGAAGCTCATAGCTATGAAAGAAATGAAATACCAGTGATCAACAGTCAATTGGAAAGCAGCAGTGTAACATTTTTTTTATAATTGTTTTTAAATTTAGTGTACAACGAATTATTTATTTATAAAATTAATAAAAAATAAAATGAAGAAGTATTTTGTCAAATAATATTTTTAATTATTTAAAATAACCTATCCTAATTCTAACCTAATATCTTTTTGATCTCTCTAAAATGTCATCATTCGGAACTCAGAAAAACGTTATATCTCTGATATCTTTTCGTAGAGATCTAAAAGATGTCAGCAGACGGCGCATTAGATGGTTTTCTGATATCTTTATGATATCTTTGGGATAACTATTTTGGATGTCGGATCTAAAAACGGTTACCTTTAAGAGCTCTTTATGATAGCTTTTTCCGAACGGGTAGCTATAACCCTTGTAAAAAAAATTGATAGAAAACGATAGAAACCGATAGACCGTTTTCTATCGTTTCCTATGCGGTTTTTGAATGAGAATTAATGGGTTGGAATCGTTTTTTCCCATAGAAACAGATGCGGACTCTTACGTTTTGCCTTTTGTGGCGGATGCAATTTCTATCGTTTTTGGGTGTGTCTTATCGTTATTTTCTGATAGAAATAAAAATATAGTGAAAAAATAGAACCGTTTTCTATCGTTTCCTATGCTTTTTCACATTATTTTTTTTGTCTGTTAATTCCTATCCGTTTTAATCGTTTCTTATCGTAAAAGCTGAATTTTAGTGCAATATCCTATCGTTTTGAATCGTTTTCAATGGGCTTTTTCACATTATTTTTTTTCTGTTTATTCCTATCCGTTTTAATCGTTTCTTATCGTAAAACCCGAATTTCAGAGCAATATCTTATCGTTTTGAATCGTTTTCAATGGGCTTTTTCACATTATTTTATTTTCCTGTTAATTCCTATCCGTTTTTTATCGTAAAACCCGAATTTTAGTGCAATATCCTATCGTTTTGAATCGTTTTCAATGGGTTTTTTCACATTATTTTTGTTTGTTTATTCTTATCCGTTTTAATCGTTTCTTATCGTAAAAGGCGAATTTCAGTGCAATATCCTATCGTTTTGAATCGTTTTCAATGGGTTATTTCACATAATTTTTTTTCTGTTAATTCCTATCCGTTTAAATCGTTTCTTATCGTAAAAGCCAAATTTTAGTGCAATATCCTATCGTTTTGAATCGTTTTCAATGGGTTATTTCACATAATTTTTTTCTGATTATTCCTATCCGTTTTAATCGTTTCCTATCGTAAAAGCTGAATTTCAGTGCAATATCCTATCGTTTTGAATCGTTTTCAATGGGCTTTTTCACATTATTTTTTTTCTGTTTATTCCTATCCGTTTTAATCGTTTCTTATCGTAAAAGCTGAATTTCAGTGCAATATCCTATCGTTTTGAATCGTTTTCAATGGGCTTTTTCACATTATTTTTTTTCTGTTTATTCCTATCCGTTTTAATCGTTTCTTATCGTAAAAGCCGAATTTCAATGCAATATCCTATCGTTTTGAATCGTTTTCAATGGGCTTTTTCACATTATTTTATTTTCCTGTTAATTCCTATCCGTTTTTTATCGTAAAACCCGAATTTTAGTGCAATATCCTATCGTTTTGAATCGTTTTCAATGGGTTTTTTCACATTATTTTTGTTTGTTTATTCTTATCCGTTTTAATCGTTTCTTATCGTAAAAGGCGAATTTCAGTGCAATATCCTATCGTTTTGAATCGTTTTCAATGGGTTGTTTCACATAATTTTTTTTTCTGTTAATTCCTATCCGTTTAAATCGTTTCTTATCGTAAAAGCCGAATTTTAGTGCAATACCTATCGTTTTGAATCGTTTTCAATGGGTTATTTCACATAATTTTTTTTCTGTTTATTCCTATCCGTTTTAATCGTTTCCTATCGTAAAAGCCGAATTTTAGTGCAATATCCTATCGTTTTGAATCGTTTTCAATGGGTTTTTTCACATTATTTGTTTTTTTGTTTATTCCTAGTCGTTTTAATTGTTTCTTATCGTAAAAGCCGAATTTCAGTGCAATATCCTATCGTTTTGAATCGTTTTCAATGGGTTTTTTCACATTATTTTTTTTTCTGTTAATTCCTATCCGTTTTAATCGTTTCTTATCGAAAAAGCCGAATTTTAGTGCAATAGAACTATGTATTCGCGCAGTAGTTTTTTAAAGCAAGATACAGAGTTAGTTATTTTTATATGGTCTTGTAAGTTATTGAAGGCAGCTAGTCCAAAACAAAGAACACTGTCCCTTTCAAAAGTAGTTCGAAATTTGGTTATTCGATAATGGGTAGCTTGTCTGGTTGAATGAGAGTGGATATTATTGCTAGAAATTAAATTGAAATTATGTTTAATTTTGTTATTAACTATCAAATACATTATTTCAGGTACAGGTTATTTCACATTATTTTTTTTCTGGTTAGAAATTTATTACAAAACTAACACGAAGCATCAATACGTTGCCGGAAAATCATAACAGATCATAAATTAATATAATTTAGTGAAAAAATGATACAATCAGCAAACTACTCAAAAACCTCTTCATTTAGCGTTTCGAGAAAATATTAAAAAATCGCAAATTCATATTTCTTTCAAAATTCCAAAAACATTGTTAAAATTTAATAAAATCAAACATTTTCTAAAATTCTAAAAATATTCCGAAAATTATTACTAAACCAAAGATTAAACTTTTATCAAAAATTCTGAAAATATTGCAAAAATTATAACAAGATCAAAAATTGAAACTTATTTCAAAATTCCAAAATTATTCCAAAAATTAGAATAAAATCAAATATTTAAACTTTTTCTAAATCTAAATAATATTCAAAAAATTCTTAAAAATTCAAAAATTGAAACTTTTTCCAAAATTCTAAAAATATTGCAAAAATTCTTACAAAGTCAAAGATTGAAACTATTTTCAAAATTCCAAAAATATTTCAAAAACTATAACAAATTCAAAAATTTCCATGTCACATTTACGCCATACAAAGTACAAACAGCTAAATTTCCAAAAAATTGGCTAAAAAGGTAAATGAAAATCATTTTTTTGACATACTTCACAATATTTTTTTAACAAACTTATAATGCAATAATCTAGTTTTTGGTCTCGCATACCAATCCCAATCATCAAGATTTCTTCAAATTCAATGTTTCTATTCGTAATCACTTAAAATGAACGTTTTTAAAGCAAAAAATGTGCAAATATCCTTGTTTTGACACACTCGACGATTTTTTGACACACTTCCGGTACAGTTATCGAACACATCGTCCTTTCGGCTCTTCCCATTGACTAGACCTTTTTTTTGAAAAAAATTTTGGAATCCGTCCAGCCGTTTTCTAGATTTCGTCAGCTGGTCGGCAGACAGACATACATTTTTTTTGTTGCTCTTTTAGAATTAGTAGGTCCTAAAACGTCGAAAAAAGCCAAAAAAGGAGGCCGGTAAAAATTTCATTTTTGCAATACTTAGGTTTTTTCAAAACCTATATCCCATAGGTGACGGTAGATGCCGATTGGTTTGATTTTCTTGAAAAAATTTCAATCGTAAATTTCAGATTCAAACCAATAGGAATCTGATGGCGAAAAAATACGATAGGTTACGATTAGTTTTACATATGGAATGTACGATAGAAAACGTTTAAGAACTTGTTTAGTTTTACCAAAAAATTTCAATCAAAAACTTCAGATTCAGAACAATTAACAACGAAAGAAATTCTATCGTAAAAAACCCATTGAAACCAAATCTGAAATATCCCATAGGTGACGAATGATGCCGATTGGTTTGTTTTTCTTGAAAAAATTTCAATCGTAAATTTCATATTCAAACCGATAGGAATCTGATGGCGGAAAAATACGATAGGTTACGATTGGTGCTACACATGGAATGTACGGTAGAAAACGTTTAAGAACTTGTTTAGTTTTACCAAAAAATTTCAATCAAAAACTTCAGATTCAGAACGATTGACAACGACAGAAATTCTATCGTAAAAAACCCATTGAAACCAAATCTGAAATATCCCATAGGTGACGAATGATGCCGATTGGTTTGTTTTTCTTGAAAAAATTTCAATCGCAAATTTCAGATTCCAGCCGATAGGAATCTGAAGGCGGAAAAATACGATAGGTTACGATTGGTGCTACATATGGAATGTACGATAAAAAACTATTCAAAACTTGTTCAGATCTACCCAAAAAATTCAAGTCGTGATCTTCAGATTTAAAACGATTAACAACGATAGATATTCCGACGTAAATAAACCACTGAAACCGAAAAGTAAAAACTCCTATTGATAACGATAGATTACGATTGGTTGATTTCTCCTGAAAACATCTCAATCGTAAATTTCAGATTCAGCCCGATAGAAATCTAATGACGGGAAAATACGATAAGTTACGATTGGTGCTATATATGTAATGTCGGATAGAAAACGATTCAAAACTTTTTACAATTTCACCAAAACTAATTTCAATCGTGATCTTTGGATTCAAAACGATTAACTACGATAGAAATTCTATCGTAGAAAAACCATTGAAACCGAAAACTGAAAAATCCTATAGGTCACGATAGATTACGGTGCGTTTTCTATCTGGCAGATGTAGTCTATGCGTTTAAAATGATTAAATTCGATAGAAACGGATAGCAAACGATAGAAAACTATTCGTTTTCAATCGTTTTCTATCGGTTTCTTTCGATTTTTTTTTATAAGGGAAGCTTTTCACTAGATTTTTCAGAGAGTTCAGATTCCAGATCCATATTTTATTTTATTTTAATTTAATTTTTGTTTAATAAAATGTGTTGTGTAGTATAAGTTACAATATTTTTCACAACACCACATAAAGGCCCGCTATACACTTGAGCTAATTGCTATGCGAACTATGTTTTTTGTATATAACGTAATCAAATGGATGACTATACACTTGAGCTAAACTATAAGCTTAGCTCAAGTGTATAGTCATCCATTTGATTACGTTATATACAAAAAAACATAGTTTGCATAGCTTAAACCGGGCATTCACATACAACAGAAACAGAAACCGAATTTCATACAAATTTGACAAATAAAAATTCGGTTTCTGTAAAATTTGTATGGAATTCTGTTTCTGTTGTATGTGGTTTCAAGCCTTTAGCTCAAGTGTATAGCGGGCCTAATTGTAATGTCCCTGAAATATTGCCTTGTCGACCGTAAAAATTTGATATTTTTACCGTTGGTGCGTTCTTTTATCAGCTTCCAAAGTTTTCAAAATAAAAATATTGAAATTCAAAATTTATACGATTTGATGTTGACACTTGACAATTCAAGATCCAAATTATACCATTTCACACTCAAAACAATAGTTCTGTAATGATTTTGCTATTTTAATATTTAAGAGCATAATCTTAAATAGAATTAAAATATTATTTTAATTAATATTAAACAGTTGCTTTTCGTTAATATTTTAATAATTTATTACATCAATCCACATTAAATTGTACATTGATTTTAATGGACTTTGCCCTAAGAAATCAAGATTGTTAAACTTGCACAAGAAATTATATTTTATTTAATAGTGATGCTAAGTCGTTTGAGGTACATAACTACAGTTAAAATAATGCCAGTGAGAAATATGGCAAGCGCATCTGCAATTAATCCCAATAGGTTAAAAGGAAAAACTGCAGTTGTAACGGCATCAACCGATGGGTAATGATTATATTTTCTGTAAAGAATTTTAGTGGTTAATTTGATTTGTTTATTTAGCATTGGATTTAGTATAGCTGAGAGGTTAGCTCGAGATGGTGCAAATGTGGTTATTAGTAGTCGTAAGGATGCAAATGTAAAGTCTGCTTTGGAAAAGTTAAAAGGATTAAGTGTGCATGGTGTTAGGTGTCATGTTGCTAATGCAGGAGACAGAAAAAACTTATTTGAAGAGGTAAGAGTGAAGGTCTATTCAAAATTTATTTTTATTTCATTGAAATATCTATTTTAGGCATCTAATAGATTTGGCGGTATTGATATATTGGTTTCAAATGCAGCAGTTAATCCAGCGGTTGCCTCAGTTTTAGATACAACTGAAGATGTATGGGATAAAATCTTTGATGTTAATGTCAAATCATCGTTCTTGTTGGCCAAAGAAGTTCTTCCATATATAAGAAAACGTGGCGGTGGAAGCATCGTTTTTGTGTCATCAATAGGAGGAATTCAACCATTTGACGTATTAGGCGCATATTCAGTTAGTAAGACTGCACTACTTGGTTTAACAAAAGCTGCAAGTCAACAACTGGCTGGTGAAAATATTCGGGTAAATTGTTTGGCTCCAGGAATTGTGATCACCAAATTTTCTTCTGCTCTACACTCCACGGAAACTGCGCATGAAGCTGCTGTTGCATCCATTCCGATGAGAAGGTTAGCCCAACCTTCCGAAATGGGTGGAGTTGTTGCATTTCTAGTTTCAGATGATGCTAGTTATATAACAGGAGAAACCATTGTTGCCGCTGGTGGTATGCAATCTAGATTGTAAATATTAAATGTATGTAAACAGATTTATATAGTTAATATATTTTTACATTATATTTATTTTTTATTTTATCACAATGAAAAAATATTTGATGTGCAGCGATGAACATATTGAGCAAGTAGAATTATCTTAATTTTTAGGATTTATACTCGAACAGGAGTATTAAGATACTTAAAAGTCCGAATCGCTGAAGGTTTTTGAATCACAGTATCGACCTCCTTGATATAGTAGTGCAGGGAACGTACTTCGCACAATAGACCAGTAGCGAAGGATCGAGCGCATGGAGGGTCAGTTTTTGTTGATATGTAATTGTTTTTTACTTTTGATCTACGGGTGTGAGAACCTAGCGCACTTCAGTCCTTGCTATACATACGAATTAATGTGAGATGTCATATACCACACGCAATAGCAGTGTGGTTGGCAACCCAATTTTTGTTTTGTTCGTGCAAATTTTCTGCAAAATTTTAGATTACCCTTTTATTTTTATTTATTTTATACTATCATGGAATATTGACCTATATACCATATTTGGTTATGTGATTTTATTGTTTAGTCATCCGTTCTTAAAAAAAAACTATTGCATCCATCAACACCTTATAACGTCGTATGTCATTGTGGGACCTTAGTCTTAAAGGGTTTTTGGCCCGCTATACACTTGAGCTAAGCTATGCGAACTATGATTTTTGTATATAACGTAATCAAATGGATGACTATACACTTGAGCTAAGCGCCTTATTATCCGAAAAAATCTCACGCACGATTTCCATTTCTTTTCATTTCGCAAGTTCATTTGTTATGTATACAAAAGTGAAGTTAGATTGGACCATCAAAATATATAACATATAAAAACAAAAGTTACCGTTGGCAGAAATAATAAAACAAGGAGCTGAAGGAAAATTATATTTGGGCGAGTACGACGGAAAAAAATGTTTAGTGAAAGAAAGATTTAGGAAGAAGTATCGTCATCCGGAATTAGATACACAATTGACAAAAGAAATAATTCGTGCTGAAACAAGGACAATTTTACGATGTGCTGCTGCTAGTGTTTTTACGCCGCAAGTTTTGCATTTCGATTTAAGCGAACGTAAGATTTATATGGAGTTCTTTGACAAAGCGATACGATAACTGTTAAACATTTTATTAATAATCAACTAACAAAAGAGGTTGATTCAACCAAGTTTAATGAAAAATTGGAAGAAATTGGTAAAAACATAGGAATTGCTGTTGGAAACATGCATAATCACGATATAATCCATGGAGATCTTACAACATCGAACATGCTATTGAATCCTAATTCTAATAATAACGATGAGTATGATTTTATAATGATAGACTTTGGCTTATCAAAATACCATTCCAATCCGGAAGATAAAGGTGTAGATTTATATGTTATAGAACGCGCGCTGTTGAGTACCCATAGCGGAATCCCAAACATTTTTTCGATTATCTTGAAATTTTACAACGAAACTAATGCTAAAAATTACAAAGATGTATTAGTAAAATATAAAGAAGGTCGAGCGAGAGGAAGGAAACGTACAATGGTTGGGTACCAGAAATTTAGAATATCAAAACTAGAAATAAAATATACAATGTAAACACGTTAAACGGTGATTTAATATTTACAATCTAGATTGCATTCCACCGGCGGCAACAATGGTTTCTCCTGTTATATAACTAGCGTCATCTGATACCAGAAATGCAACAACTCCACCCATTTCCGAAGGATGAGCTATTCTTTTCATTGGAACTGGTGCGACTACTATATCATACGCTGCTTTAGTAGCGTAAAAACGAGAAGCAAATTTGGTGGCCACAATTCCTGGAGCCAAACAATTTACCCGAATATTTTCACCAACCAGTTGTTGACTTGCAGCTTTTGTTAATCCCAGTAAGGCAGTTTTACTAACCGAATACGCACCTATTACATCGTTCGGTTGAAGGCCAGCTAATGATGACACAAAAACAATACTTCCGCCACCCTGTTTGCGTATGTATGGAAGAACTTCCTTTGCCAACAAGTACGACGATTTAACATTAACATCAAATATTTTATCCCAAGACTCTTCAGTTGTATCCAATACTGACGCAACCGCTGGATTAACCGCTGCATTTGAAACTAAAATATCTATTCCTCCAAATCTATTAGATGCCTAAATTAGATATTTTATTAAATTATATTTTAACAAATAATATTATGAACTCACTTCTTCAAATAAATATTTTCTGTCTTCAGCATTAGAAACATGACACTTAACTCCATGTACACTCAATCCTTTCAACTTTTCCAAAGCAGACTTCACATTCGCAGCTGTGCGACTGCTAATAACCACATTGGCACCATCCCGGGCTAGCCTCTCAGCTATACTAAATCCAATGCTAAATAAACAAACATAAAGCATCAACATATTTGAAAGGAAAATAATTGTTTACCCATCTGATGATGCTGTGACAACTGCAGTTTTTCCTTTCAGCCTATTGGGATTAATTGCAGATGCGTTAACCATATTTCTTATTGGCTCCACTTTCATCTGTGTCAAATACTTCAAACGGTTTAGCTTCACTTTTGTACTAAATATTATCTTTATATTTTAATTTTCGTTTGATAAATTTTATCTTGGGGCAAAGTTCATTGAATATTAGTTTATAGATTAAATTATATTACAAGGTTTTCAACTGGTATTTTTGAAGATGTTTCTGAAATTTTAAACGATGTAATGAATGTGTTGGATGCACTGCAGATGATGTTTATATTCCTAAAGTGTTTAATCTCATTTTAAATTACTAATAGGGAATATTGGAAGAATGGAGGAGGAGTAATTCTTTATTATTATTATCCGTTTATTTCGGCTCAATTGACAGATTTACATAAACATATTATTCTTATATTAAAATATTAAAACATTAATGCCCGGTTGCTTGAACATTTGCTAAATGAGACTTAGCTAAATCGTCAATAAGAAATATCTCTGAAACAGTTATCACGCCGTTTTTTGACAAGAATAAACAAAGATTTAACTAAATAACAAAATAAGAAAACTGTTGAATTTATATCGTAATTTTATATTCTGGCAACATTGTTAGAATTTTCATGTTTTTCCAATATGTTTCATTTTTATTTAAGCGACAAAAAAAATGTTATTAGTTATTAAATTAATTTATTATTTATCGGTGATAAAAGATATTAACTTTTAATAAACATATTAGTGTTTTATCAATGAACTGTAATCTATTGCAATTGTTAAAAGATTACATTTAGATTTATTCAAGTTTATGTATTTAATCGTGAAAAGTTTTGTTTTCACCGCCGTCTGCAAAGATATTGCAGAATGTATCATTGTATTAGTTCTCTACTAAAATATTAAATATTGTGTAATTAATATATGAACTAAACTTTAATCAAGAGTTATGTTTTATAATTGTTTTTATTATATGCATTTTTGTACATGGAAATATACATGTACATACATTTGTTTTGTTTTATCCTGCATTTAATTGATTAAATTGAAGATTTAATCATGGATTATTGAATTACGTATATAATGATATTATTAACGATGCATCATCAATGAAACTTTCAATAAATATCATTTTTAATTATAAAGGCTCATTTCCTATATGCTATCATTAAGCTTTATATTAAGCTGGATACAAATACTTTACCGAAGAAAATATTTGAAGCCATTTGGATTGTTATAGCGCGAATGACTAGCTATAACTTATTTATTTTATATAGCGCGAACTACAAGCTATAATTGGTGACCCCGATTTTCAACAGGAACACAACTATATATTTTCAAGAACCAAGTATTTAGAAAATTTTAATTTTGTTATTGGTTTAATTCAAATTTAATTATTCTAATTTAATTATTAAATAATAATATTATTACTACAATTAAAATTTATATCTACATAATTTATTTTAATCTACTTGATATTACTCTAAATTTTAATTTTTAAAATATATACATTTAATTTATTATATGCTCATCTTGTATTAAGATACTTTTGCTCTAGATTTTTATTTTCTTTTGGTTTTCGTGATATTATTTTTGCTGAAATATTTTTTAAAATGGTTGACTCGGTTCCTCCAGTACCTGAAGAGACCCCCAAAATGATTTCGCAACGCGAACTAAATGACGCGATTGCACGAGCTGTAGCACTAGCTACCAAAAATCCAATTTCTCTGCTTAATGATGATCAAGCTCCTTGTAGCAGCAATGCTATATCTAAGCCTAAAAGCGACATCGACATTAATGCCGTAGGTTTTACTCCTGCACCCTTTTGGCATACACAACCCGATTTGTGGTTTCTTACACTTGAGGCTCAGTTCAGTAACGATCGAGTTACGAGCCAAAAATATAAATTTAGAACATTTTGTCGCGTTCTTACCCCTGAGTTAGCCCAACTTGTTAGCGATATCATCGCACATCCCGACCCTGATCATCCTTACGATTCAATTAAACAAGCAATTCTCACTCGGTTAGGAAAATCTAATACTGACCGCATTCGTACCGTGCTCCGTGGGATGGATCTTGGCGATAAACGCCCATCCGAGTTGTTGCGAGCAATGCGGAGTGAAGCAAAACAAAATTTTTCTGATGACACACTGAGAGTTCTATGGAGCGAAAAACTTCCTCCTCTCATTAAAACCGCTATTGCTCCTAGTAATGACGTTCTTGACGCTGTAGCCGTCACTGCAGATGCTGTATTCAGTGCTTTGATGACTCCATCAATTTTTCAAGTTGCACAACCTTCGCAGCACTTTGAATTTCCTAATGATAATTCTGCTAAATCAAATTTGGAAATATCTTTATTGCAACAGCAATTTAAAAATTTGGAATTACAGAATAAAAAGCTGGAAATTCAATTATCGGCAATTAGTCAAAAATTATCTAATTCTTCTAGATCAAGATCTAGAACTCCCTCTAGAGGTAATGATCGCAGATCGCGATCTAGCTCAAGACCTCTACAATTTTTTCAGGGCATTTGTTTCTATCACCATCGATTCGGTGACCTTGCTAAAAAATGCCATCCTGATTGTGCCCGATATTCAACATTCTCTTCTAATTCAAAAAACTAAATGGCTCGCCGCATTTAGCGGAATGCGGTGACTGCCACAATAATTACCGTTTGATGGTTTATGATACCATCACTAATCTAAAATTTCTTATCGATTAAGTGGAAAATTGTGAAATTAACGAGCTTTTAAACGAGTTCAAAGAATTAACCTTTGACTCAGGTCTCTCTTCAGCTGTGAAACACAATGTGACACATGCGATTATCACTACTGGACCTCCAGTCTCCTGCAAAACTCGCAGACTAGCAGCTGACAAACTTAAAGCTGCAAAGACTGAATTTGACTATATGCTAGAAGAAGGAATCTGTAGACCCTCTAGTAGTCAATGGTCCAGTCCTCTTCACTTGGTCGAAAAGAAAACAGGTGGTTTTCGTGTTTGCGGTGATTACCGTGGCTTAAATAAAGTCACAGTCCCCGACAAATACAACATTCCTTTTCTTCAGGATTTTTCGCAACAACTTGCAGGTTGCACTATTTTCTCGACTATCGACCTAGTGCGAGCTTACCACCAAATTCCTATTGAGCCGTCTGATATTCCTAAGACAGCTATCACTACACCATTCGGACTTTTCGAGTTCACACGAATGGGATTCGGTTTAAGAAACGCTGGTCAAACGTTTCAGCGACATATGCACACCATTTTACGTGGTTTAGATTTCTGCTTCGTCTATTTAGACGACCTACTTGTCGCATCTAAGTCCTATGTCGAACACTTAGGACATCTTAAGGTCATCTTTCAAAAATTGCAAGATGCTGGTATGATCATTAACCTT
Organism: Diogma glabrata; assembly: GCA_963693315.1. Taxonomy (NCBI): domain Eukaryota; kingdom Metazoa; phylum Arthropoda; class Insecta; order Diptera; family Cylindrotomidae; genus Diogma; species Diogma glabrata. Next base: position 243,943,811 of record OY856186.1, read on the forward strand.
AACAAGTGCAACTTCGCACAACACGAAATTAATTTCTTAGGTCATACCATTGATTCTAACGGCATTAGACCAACGAAAGAACGAGTGGATGTTATTTCCGATTTTCCCACTCCTCAAATGGTCAAACAACTACGTCAATTTCTTGGAATGATCAATTTCTATCGACGTTTCATTCCTCACGCTGCTGGTGATCAAGCCATATTAAATGATTTCTTAAAAGGCTCAAAAAAGAACGACAAACGACCTATTAACTGGTCGGATTCTTCTCTTCAAGCTTTTACAAACTGTAAAAAGCAACTCATCGATGCTACGATGCTCGCTCATCCTTCTCTAGATGCCCAACTTGCTATTATGGTCGACGCTTCCGACAAAGCAGTTGGTGCTGTCGTTCAACAACTGGTCACCGATTCATGGCAGCCTCTCAATTTCTTTTCGGTTAGACTAACCGAAACTCAACAGCGCTACAGCGCTTATGATCGTGAACTTTTGGCAGCTTATTTAGCCATTAAACACTTTCGTTACCTTCTAGAAGGGCGAAATTTTATCCTATTCACGGATCATAAACCTTTAATTTATGCATTGTCGCAAAATCCAGACAAAGCTAGTCCTAGACAATTTAGACATCTGGATTTTATCAGCCAGTTTACAACTGACATTCGACATATTTCTGGAATTGACAATGTTGTTGCTGACGCCTTGTCACGCATTGATCAAATCCAACTACCTGAGAGCATCGACTATTCGGCAATTGCTGATGCTCAAACTACTGATTCAGAGTTGAAGGAACTACTTTCGGAAAATAGCACGACGCTTAAATTCCAACAGTTTCCTCTATTCCTTGACTCTAACAAATTTATTTATTGTGACGTTTCAACGAGGAAACTACGTCCATTTATTCCAAAACAGTTTCGTCAAAGCGTTTTCGTGCAAATGCACAACATTTCTCATCCCGGAATCAATGCTTCTATTAAATTACTGACTGACGCCGTGGTCTGGCCGTCAATAAAAAAAGATGTCCGGGAAATGACTCGAAACTGTTTACAGTGTCAGAAATCAAAAGTTTCAAGACACACTCGATCTCCTCTATCTAATTATTCTTCAACTTCAGAACGATTTTCCGAAGTTCATTTAGATATTATTGGACCGATGCCTTCATCTGAAGGACAACGGTATTGTGTAACTCTGATCGACAGATACACAAGATGGCCCGAAGCAATCCCGATCTCAGAAATTACGGCTGCAACTGTAGCCACTGCTGTTTATTCTGGGTGGATATCTCGCTTCGGGGTTCCAAATTTCATTGTGACCGATCGAGGGTCACAATTTGAATCACAACTATATTTTGAACTTTCAAAGCTGTTAGGTTTCGAACATCGACGAACCACAGCTTATAATCCTAAATGTAATGGCATGATCGAACGTTTTCATCGAACATTGAAAGCGGCCATAATGTGTCACGATCGACAAGATTGGACACGTACTCTCCCGACTATACTTCTTGGACTGCGTACAGCTTTTCGGGAAGATTTTAAATCTACCTCCGCAGAATTAGTGTATGGATCTACCTTACGCTTGCCGGGACACTTTTTATCGGAGCAAACGACATTGGTTCCACAGTCGGATTTTGTAGCTAACCTCAAGCTACAGTTCAACAATCTCCGACCTGTTATTTCTTCTCGTCACTCGAATGATAACGTTTTTGTTTTCAACGATTTAAAAACCTGCTCACACGTTTTCCTCAGAGTAGACACGGTCCGAAGGTCATTGCAACAACCCTACGATGGACCCTATCTCGTCATCAATCGTGATGACAAAACTTTCACTATAGATATTAGAGGAAGAATGGTTAAAGTTAGTATCGACAGATTGAAACCCAGCTATCAGGATAGCACTAAATCTGAACGATCCCTGAATAACCATTCACCGATAATATCTAGTTCTCCTCAGCACTGTTCTTCGATACCTGTTTCGAATTCTACGGAACAGGATCACATTTCTAACTCCGATCCTTCTTCAATTTTACTTTCGAGCACTCCGATCAAAATTAAAAAAACAGTGCGATTTAACTTACAACCTCAAACCTTTGTTACCAGGTCTGGTCGGATAACGCGTCCACCTTCTAAATTATTGACATCTATTATTAAATTAAGAAATTAAAATTTTTGTTACGCAAAATGATTTTAATGCAAGATTTGTAATTATTTCAAAATTTATATTTTCTTTTATACGTCACACTGTGTAAACACCTTTTTATCGTGATATTTCTATACATCAATATCACTGGTAAGGGGGTGTATGTGGCGTATGTTAAAACTAAAAACTTTAAATATATGTTTTAATCTAGTAGTTAATGAAAACGAAAAACAAAATTAGTTTTCAGTTTCTTTTTCAGTTAGAATTTTCATGTTTTTCCAATATGTTTCATTTTTATTTAAGCGACAAAAAAAATGTTATTAGTTATTAAATTAATTTATTATTTATCGGTGATAAAAGATATTAACTTTTAATAAACATATTAGTGTTTTATCAATGAACTGTAATCTATTGCAATTGTTAAAAGATTACATTTAGATTTATTCAAGTTTATGTATTTAATCGTGAAAAGTTTTGTTTTCACCGCCGTCTGCAAAGATATTGCAGAATGTATCATTGTATTAGTTCTCTACTAAAATATTAAATATTGTGTAATTAATATATGAACTAAACTTTAATCAAGAGTTATGTTTTATAATTGTTTTTATTATATGCATTTTTGTACATGGAAATATACATGTACATACATTTGTTTTGTTTTATCCTGCATTTAATTGATTAAATTGAAGATTTAATCATGGATTATTGAATTACGTATATAATGATATTATTAACGATGCATCATCAATGAAACTTTCAATAAATATCATCTTTAATTATAAAGGCTCATTTCCTATATGCTATCATTAAGCTTTATATTAAGCTGGATACAAATACTTTACCGAAGAAAATATTTGAAGCCATTTGGATTGTTATAGCGCGAATGACTAGCTATAACTTATTTATTTTATATAGCGCGAACTACAAGCTATAAACTGTCATTGAATAATTTTGTAATTAATTGTATTTAATTAATTAGTTTATTATTAATTTTGAATTCTAAACACGATTTAAACAGTATTTTATTTAAAAAGTAACTATTTCACTATTAAAAAAAATAATAAGTAAATGGCGTTTTGTTTGTTTACTAATTTTGACAGATTTTTTAAATGTATTTGTATACTTTATTGTATTTTATGCTTGCTCTAGCTAAAAATCTAGATTCAAACAAAAGTTTTTAGGGCAAAAAAAAATCACTTTTTTTTGTCAAATAGAATACGAATGTCAGAATGTCAAAAAAACTTGATCTAGATCAAAAATGGGCGTGTTTAGAGCAATTTTTTTAGCAAAAAGAAAACGACATTATATTAAAATATTAATGCCCGGTTGGTTGAACATTTGCTAAATGAGACTTAGCTAAATCGTCAATAAGAAATATCTCTGAAACAGTTATCACGCCGTTTTTTGACAAGAATAAACAAAGATTTAACTAAATAACAAAATAAGAAAACTGTTGAATTTATATCGTAATTTTATATTCTGGCAACATTTTTATGGCATATCATGTGATATATATTTGTATACATTGTAGCTAACTTCATTTTGTTTACATTGTCATGTTTCCTTTTAATTGAATAAACGTGTTTGAAATATTATTAAAATTAAATCTTTTATATTCTGCGAAATCCAACAGGTTATGGGCCCAGAATATTTGTAACAGTTTAAGATTAATTTATTGTTTATTTTAACGTAAATATTTCCTTTTTATCAATTATGATGGCATCAAAAAATTTACAAATAATTGATAAGTTGAAAGGAAGAGACAATTTTGAAACATGGAAGTTTGCCGTGGAAAACTTAATGATTTTGGAAGGTCATTGGAAATGTGTAGATGGCAGTGAAAAAGATGCAGAAAAAATTGCAATCGCAAAAGCAAGGTTGATTCTTTTGATTGAACAGGAGTTGTATGTACACGTGAAGGATGCCGCAAATGCAAAAGAGGTTTGGGACAAGTTGGTGGCTATATTTGATGATTCAGGTCTTACGAGAAAAGTTGGTTTGCTGAGAGATTTGACTACGACAAAATTGGAAAGCTTTACATCAGTAATAGATTATGTCAATAAGATTATTGGGACATCACACAAATTGAACTCTATAGGAATGAAAATTGATGATGAATTGGTTGGTAGTTTATTGTTAAGTGATGTTGATAATGGCCCTGGAAAGTAGTGGCG